>CM053623.1:250819738-250835576 GCA_028646595.1 Phalanger gymnotis
TTCGGCCTTTCAGACTCTCCTGGCTGGGAAATTTGCCCCACTCAGACTGCTTGCTGTTTCTAACTCTCTCAAATCTGCTCAAATTCACTTTTTTATAGGAATCTGACAGAACTTGTGAGAGAGCTTCGGTAAGATGCTGTTTTCATGAAGCCACCTTGCCTCCGCCCCCTTTTATTGAATATTCTAAAAAAAAAGAAGCCACCCCCTAAAAAAAATTCTGTAATTCCCATCCTTGCAATCTTTTCCTCATAGTTGATGACAATAAGATCTAGAATGGATTTCCCATATGTACTTTATTCGGAGACATAGTATAAAAAAGTGGCAATAAAAACTTTAAGTTCATCTTATCTGAAAATAAAATGTTATGTTCTATCCAAATATTATCTAAAGATTTTGGGTAGAATCACTTGTGCTTTTAATTTATTCCATACTCTTCTTTCAAAATCTTCATTTACAGAGCAGCTAAGTGGCTCAGTGAATAGCACATAGGCCTTGGAGTTAGGAGGACCCAAGTTCAAAGCCAGCCTCAGACACTTGACACTAACTAGCTCAGACCCTGGGCAAATCACTTAACCCCAAATGCCTTGCAAAAAAGACAAAAAAACTTCATCTACTCATGGAATCAATTCTTATGAACTGATTCTATATAATGGGTATTGCTTTTAAAGTCAAAATACATATAGATCCCTGTATTGTTTAGAATCATACAACAGGAAGAGCACTGACCTGGGAATCAGGAGACCAAGTTTCCAAGTTCTCTACTATTTATTGGTTGTGAATTCTTAGCCAAGTCATTTGAACTCTTTTCAACTTAGCTTTCCCCCACATGCAGTGACGGGGTTGGACTATTTCTGCCATATGTTTATACCAGCTCTGACAATCTACGATTCTATGATTTGCAAATTGGAAAATGAATGGATTTCCAATAGAGAAAATCCTTCATCCTTTTATAGTTCAATAATGGATAATATTTCTCTCACTTTGGATAGGACTAGCTTAGCTTGGGAAGGCTCAAATATTGGATTTCAGGTGGCCAGTTTTTTTTTTTTTGGTGATAGACACTTGTGAAAACCATTTACTTAGATGTAGAACAGTTTTGATCAACGTCAGTGGAAGACACATTTACTTTAGTGAAAACTTGGATCCTTGATATACGACGGTGAGTATAACCCTCAGAAGGTTCAAAAGTGTAATTTTGTTTCTCAAAGAAAAGATGACAGAAAAAAGTGGATATGAAAAAAGAATGGGAATGAGGGGAGGTAACATCCTGAACCAAGTCTCCTAGGGACGCAACTTCTTTATTTTCCCATTTACAAAATGGGAATATTACCATTCCTTACACCAGATCATGGGATAAGTGACATAATGCCTATAGGGCACACTGAATTCCTTAGACAAAATATTCTGGCTGAATACATAATATATTTCTCAATTTTTATATGACCTACTTACTTAAGACAAGTAACATAAAATCAGTTTTAGAAATTTGTCTTTATAAAGCAAAGAGAACACATAAAACTTAAAAAAAAATACATTTTCTGGAGGCTGAGATCAAAACTGAAGTGTGTAAGTTCCTGTCTGCCTCTTAACCACTGACTTTGCTTTTCCCAGACCTGCTGCATAGCAGTGAGGGCAGGATTTGGCCTTTAGGGCTTCATTCAATTGGAAACATCAATTGCTACATATGCCACATAAGGCACAATAAGGCCAAAGGAAGTCAGGAATCTGGCTCGCTGACCTGTACAGCAGTAAAATACCATGAATAGAAAGAAGCAGATCTCTCAGGGATATGTGTGTGAGTGTGTGTGTGTTTGTGCATACATGTGCACATACCTAGAATACATCTACCATATAATGGAGATAAATGAAGACATTTCACACTGGCTTATTAGGATTAAATATATCTTTTGTGATATATATGGTTGGGAATAAAATTTACTAACTATTTCTGTCTCATTTAAAAATATATTAGACATGGGAAAAGAAAGCAGGAGAATTTTGAATTTTCTTCATTCTTTCAATCATATCACCTAAATTAGCTCACAGGTCATAGCTCCTCTAGTATCTTCCTTCTTCTGTACTACTGTCTTTTCTTCTGCCAACCAATATATTTATATGTAATAGTAAAAATAAATAACTCACAGTTCTTTATCTCTTCCATCACATTTTACAAAGTACTTTGCTCACAGCCATATGCATACAAGTATACATGCATGTATGTTTGTTTTTTTTTTTCAAACAGACCTCTACCTTCAATTTCATTGCTGTAGAGAGATCTTAATAAGGAATACCAATACAGATCAGTAGTTGACTGGGGGCACTGAGTAAATAAATCACTGGCCCAGAAGCACAAAAACAGTATGTTTCAGAGGTGGAATATTAACCCAGTCTTGACAATTCTGAGGTTAGCTCCTTAGATAATACATCCTTCCCCATCTGCCACCACACACACATACACAAACACACACACAGAGAAAAGAAATATGGTTAAAATAAAAAGAAGGGATATGTGGGTTTCAAGTCTTTTTGCTAAAACACACTGGCTATATGATCCTGGTCATGTTACTTAAACTTATAGTGCCCTAGATACTTAATTAAGTCGATAACTTGCAGAGGAGTTTTTAGTTTGCAATAGGAGAGGGTGCTTCCTCCCTGAGAGTCCCTTATACCAGTGATATCACAAGTCTTATCAGCTACACACACACACACACACAAATACACACACACACATCTACTCTGAACTTCCCCAAATGCAGATCTCTACAATGTATTCTATGTGGTTAAGTAGTTAAAGATAAAATAATATAATGGTAATTTAGTTTTATCAAGAAGAATTATGACACTAATGGTGTGAATCACAGAATAGGAAGTAGTTTAGCTCATTATTGTGGTTTAAGCTCTGGTTGGACAATCTTCTGCCAATAGCAGACTTGTGGAAATGAAAAATATTACTTTAGAGACCAGTTCCATTTCCCTTTATATCAAGAATGTGGTTTTCCCTGATTTGGAGGTTGGTATTAGCTTAGAAATTCATTTAATTAAAAGTGTTCTTTGCAGCTAATAGTGCTAGACCATAGCAATTAAGAAAGGCATGCATGGCCTAGTGGTTTGGGCCCAGGTTTGTCAGCAGATGCTCCTGAGTTCTAATCCCAGGTCAGATCCTGATTCCTTTTGTGGCCTGAGGTAATTTACTTCACCTCTATGCCTCGGGTTGTGTCTGTGAAACTGGGCTAATATCACCTCACAAGGGGTTTCTGAGGATTAGTTACTTTTCATGCAGTACTTAGAAGCAGCCCAGAAGAACTGAAGTGTTCAACAATATTATCTCCATGCTCTATGAAGAGGCAATTTCTAAAATTTAAACAAGCAAATCCCAATCCCAGCCAAATGAATCAGCACTTGCCAGTTTTACTTAGGCCATCTCTGTGACCCTATGTCAAGTGACAAGCTGCCACGGGGAAAATATTCCCTGGCCTGAGTGATGTTTCAACAATCCAGCTAGCAGCTTCTGTGGGGGTGTAAGATCCACCCACAGCCAGCACCAAGAAAGCTGCCAACAGCACAGGTTCTTTTGATCTGCTTAACTAAGGAAAGCTAAATGAAGAGGTTTGACATGCTTACTTTAATTCAGCATACAAATATCATTCACTTAGTTCAGGTAAAAAAGCCAGCACCCTGAACTTCAGAACAAATATAAACAAAGTACAAACATCAACAGACAGACCTTGTCTGATTCAAATCCCAATATATAGTTACCAGAGTTTAACGAAGTCTCAGCATCCGGGTTTACAAGCAGGAGGGCTACTTAGCTACACCTGCCCAGAGTCTCTGCATCAGCACCATCGCGAGTAAGAGAGCCCTGCACAAATGGCTCTGTCCTCCCTTCTTATAGGGCTTCAGATGTCATCAAACATCATCTGAATGACCAGAACTTAGGCTGCAATGATTGGTTCTTGAGTTAGCCCCTCCCCTTAGGACCCTGGGAGGTTCACATACACATAGGTTAGGTTAACACCTAATAGGGCATGGCTCTGGAGTTAGCACCTCCCCTAGCCAGCCCCACCTTGGGCCCCACCCCAATCACCAATCCACACCACATAGGTTCAACACCTAATAGGGGTTTGGGCCTGGGGCTTAGCACCTAGTAAGGCTTAATGAAATACACTGAATTACTCAAAGGAAACAAACCAAACTCTTCAAGGGCACTTGAACTAAGTGCTAAGGAGCCCATTTTGCTTACCAACACAGTGAGGACATAGAAAAACACATTTTTCTCCTACAGTTATTATCACTAGAGGCATTTTGCATTGTACAGATAATGGGTCTCTACCCAAAGGTTTGTCATTCCTTGTATTGCCTTTAATTTCTGATTGCTATTATTTAATATGAACATTGGGCAAGATTTTGTGTCCTAATAAGGAATTGCTCCAGAAGGGACCATGAAGCTGTCATCAGTTCTGCTACATGCTATACAGATAGGCTGGAATGCACTGAATTTTCAAAATTTTCCAGTAAGATTTTTTTTTTTTGTTTCTTCTTTTTTTTTCCATCTGTATGAATCTATGCTGGGATGCTGATATGACACTAAATGATTAGCAGATTTATAAGTGTAGAAATATAGCTAAACTTTCTACAAGGAAAATATAAACTGTGGAATTGATTATATTGAACTAATGAGATCATCAACAGATTGCATTTCATAGGGCACCATCAGTGTAAACAGAGTGTATCAAAAGACCAAGAATTAGGAATGATATCTCCTGCTTCTTTTGTCTTTCACTATACCCAGCACAATGTTTACACATGATATATTCTCAGGAAATACTTGTCAACAGGTCAAAAAACATTTCTTAAACACTCACTATGTGCCAGGCACTGCACTAAGCAATGTTTTATAACCATATAACATCATTTTCTCTCTCAATTGATGTGTAAGGCTAACATGTTTCATTTGAAAAGTAAGGTAACCTAATTGATGAAACAAGTCTTAAGTCCCATCTTTAATATATGCTATGTATGTGATCATGGGCTAGTCACTTATTCTCTCAAGGCCCTAGGCAGCTTTTTAAGATGACAAGAACAGAGGACTTGCTGATCCACATCTGTAGAATAACTTTCCATGATGGGATTTTCAGACACTGATGAAATTAAAGTTTCAAAAGTCCACCCTTCCTGCTCCCCCCACAATCAACAACAACAACAACAATAATAAAAACTTGTCAATGGACCCATTGCCTCTTATGACTAAGTATTTTGCTGTCCTAAGCTGAAAATAATTTTTTAACACCAGAAAAACCTAAATGGAATGTTAAGACCAATTCATTAAGCACTATTTCTGAACAAATATATAGATCATATATATGTATCTATAAATAATATACAAAAATGTAAACAATCTTCCACTGATATATACAAATATATTTATACAAACATATATGTATATATAACATACACTTATACACATACATATACATGCTCACATACATACATACACACATACGCATGCCTGTACACAAAAACAAACATACATACATACACACACAAAGTCTCATAACTACTCTGGTGATGATGCATGTCTAATTAACTAGACAAAGTTGGCAAGGAAGTCCCAAGCTTTCGATGTTTTTTAGAGAATAGATGGCTTTTATCCCTTAGCTCCACATTCAACTGTGGAGAATTGATTACAATTATACACCATACACTAAGTTTTCTATTGTGTTATATTGTCTACATTCTTTTACCTCTTTTGAGGAGCATTGCTCTGTTCATTTCCTAGAAATTTCTAGAGTCCTAGTAGCTTCTGTATTGTCTATAATTGTCATTAGTTCTCATCATCACCAGGGTAGTCATGAGACTACCCCATTTGAGATACTTAATTCTACCTAGCGGCGAAACTTACACATTTTGTCTGTTCCTAATTTTATCCTGCTTTTTGTAGTGTCAGACTTTTTTACAGCTTTATTTCCTCTTTGTATTTTGTATTGTACGTGCTTTTACAAGGCAAGTGGAAAAGAAAGTGAATTTTTAAATATTTTTGCTACATTAATTAACATTTAAATTTATTTTATATGATTAGTGAACTTATAATAAAACTGCCTCAAACAACTTTTTCTTAAACCTCATGGTAAAATTACTATTTGGTTATTAGATAGGAGTAGTAGCATGTAATGATTTTCTGGAAGAACTAATATTTGTGTGAGGGATTAGGAGAACAAAACCATTACACCTGGCAAATAGCTAAACATTGCAACTTTCATATAATTGTACATTGTATTGTTTTGCCATGTAGGGGAACAGACAATGATGAAATGGAGGAATAATAGAAATTTGAACTGCAATTACAACTTTATATATTTTAAGCTTACATAACACTTAACATCATTTTTTGGATCTATCTATCTATCTATCTATCTATCTATCTATCTATCTATCTATCTATCTATCCTCTAACAATAATAGGTATTTCTGTTTAATGCTGCTCATTTCATGTGCACAGAATTGCTCTGATAGCCATTGGCTATTAATGCATTTAGGAGATATCAAAAGTGCTTATGTCAAAATTCTGATCTTCAAAGTAGAAATGGAAAGTAATATCTTACTGTTGTTAATTACAAAATAGAAACAGCAGTCAGAAAAAAAATTCCCATTCTAGTGTGTGCTATAGGTTGGTACTCTCTTTTCTGGTGGTACTCTAATACCTTATACTTATACATAAGTTAACATGATTTTGCATGAAAAATAAAAAAAAAAACATTTAACTGAAGCAGATCTTAATCTGGAATCCAGAAGTACCAAATATTATCTTTTGGTAGCATTAAGTGGATATTTAATCAATCATACAATCCAACTAATATTTACCAGTCCAAATGAAACAGAGAGACAGGGCTTAAGTCCATTCATCTCTTAGTGTGTCTATGTAAGTTTTCAATAAGATGGCAAAATCAAATAGAGGCTAATATGCATAAAATACACCAGAGTACTTTTCATTCATTCATTTTTTCTCTCATACATTCATTTGTTCAACAAGTACATATATTTTACTGAGTTTTAGGGGAGTAGATATTATTAATCACTTTTTCAATAACATACTCATTTTGTAAATCAAATTCTTAATTTGCATGTTCATTTTGGACTTAACGTCCTAAAGTAAAGTACTGAACATTTTAAATACATTTTGCCTTAAAGCAAAATACTTTTAAATGCTTAGAGCATATATTTCATCTTTGCACAATGCCTTGCATATAGAAGTCACTTAGTAAATTCTTATTGGATTGAAGTTGCCCGACAAAGTTGAGTGATATCATCAAGGTAGCTTACAGAATAGTAATCCTTCATTTCTTTTCCCTCATCTACTAAATTTCATTTGTCCTAATTTAAAAAAAAATAGTAGAAAGAATATGTTATCTTTATCAGAGAGATTTAAGTGAAGGCTAACATAAGTGTGACTAGGTAGTAGTGAAAAATAATGTACATGAGGATGGAATAGGCGGGAGAATAGGAATAAGAGTTGCATGACTAGGCTTCACCTTTTCCACACATCAGAAAGCAAAGTTTAAATATTGTCTTTTCCATTCTCTTTCTATACAATCTCATATCCCACTTTGTAGTTCAAATAAATGTTTTCCCTAGAAAAACATCAAATATGGAAACATTACTATTATGAAAGGCTTAACAAATTTCTGGATTATGCAAGAAAAATCTTTTATAGTCTCAAATCTCCTTCATGAAAACCAATTAAAGCATACAGCCATGACACCACCTCTTTATTGGCTCTTATTTACTTTGAGATTCTTTCTGAATATTTTTTTTTTCAATCAGGATTTGAGGAGAGTCCTTTCCTGGAAATATTTTCAGTATTTGCAATTTCCAATTTTACTGCATATATCCTAAAGTCTTAAATTTTTAGAGGTTCAACTACCTAGTCGCTCTGAGCTCCGACAGTAAAGTTTTATGAAAATATGCATAGTCAGTAATGTGATACCTTCCTATCAAGCAGCTGTTATTTGAGCCAAACTCCAAACTGAAGCAGAGTTGTACAGGCCTTTACAATCTTGGGTTCTACTAACAGAGGCTGCCAAACTCAATCCCTGTAGAATAATTAATTATTGGGCACCAATTCACTGCAGAGGATTCAAAGAATCAATCAAGTGGAAGGTCTGCATGTTTAGACAGTAGAAAGGAGAATCCAGAGTGATCCTCCTCATCTATCATCATGTTCAGTAAAATCCTTCAAGTCTATAGCCCTCATCCCATGTACAGCATGTCATTGCATTTGTAAAAGATTTTCATTTCATTTGGGCGCCAATATATGTCAGATATTTTGATATATTGAACTAATACCCTCTTCATCGTGTGGAAGCCTACGGCTTGGGGGGATTTCTGAACATGGCTCTTATTTTTTTCTTGGAATGAATTTCATTCAGTTGCCTTTATCATAAGATTGGCATGCATGACACTGTTTCCCTTTATGTTTTCATTCCCTAATGTTACCATTCAAGTGAACAGACACTATGCATATAACTCACATCTATCTCTGGAAATGTAATACTAATTGTAACATGTATTCTGCCAT
Organism: Phalanger gymnotis; assembly: GCA_028646595.1. NCBI lineage: Eukaryota > Metazoa > Chordata > Mammalia > Diprotodontia > Phalangeridae > Phalanger > Phalanger gymnotis. Next base: position 250,828,311 of record CM053623.1, read on the forward strand.
TTCTTATGGAGCATCATTGAGCATTGGACTAAATAGTGATGATATTTCATTATGGTTCCTGTTACCTTGTCTATGAATAGAAATACTGAATTATTTTTTTGCCCTGGGGAATATTGACTAGGACATAGCCTGGATTGTGTCAGGAACTGGTCTGAATGAAACAGATAGTCTATGGCCTGGACTAAGAGGCTAGTTATTCTCTTCAATGGGTCAGAGTGTAGTAGTATAAGCAGTACAGGTCTTAGTCTCAGAGGAAGATCTGAGTTTTAATCCTAATCCAAATATTTACTAATAATATCCTCATGGGAAATTAATTTAACCTCTCTTGGCATTAATGTTCTCATTTGTAAAATGAAGGGATTGGATGCAATGACCTTCAATGACCCTTCCAGCTTTAAATCTACGATCCTACATAGAGAAAGAGCCCTAATCTCTCTTTCTGTCCATCATATCATGTGTACTGCTCCTAGAGTATATTGTTTAAAAATGCCAATTTGATCATTGCACTTACCTCTTCGAAAAATTTCACCATCTCCCGTTTGCCCCAAAATAAAATCTAAGGTTTTGTTTATCATTAAAGGCTCTTCATCATATGGAACCAAGCTGTCTCTCCCTCTTTATCTCTTTCTATTTCCCTGCACTCCATTGAAAAAACAAACAAAACAAACACAATTCTAGACTATTCATCATTCTACAAATATCGTTATATATTTTCCATTGTAATGCCTTTCCTTTTTTGTTCCTTCTACATCAAATGCTTTCCCCCATATCTACCTGCCAAAATTTTATGCATCCTTTAAGGTGCAGATCAAAATGCCATCTTTTCTAAGAATTTTTTTACTGAAACCTTTAGTCAGATATACTTTCTTTTGTGGTGAGAATAAACATAAAGCAAAAATGCTGGCCTAGAAATCCTAGGAGACAGAAAGCACTAGGAAATAGTTCTATTCACTGTCTGTCTTGTGTGGGCCAATCAGAGTCTCTGAACTTGGTAATGAATGACCAGATTCAAATCACAATTACTACCTATATTATGTCAGGCAATTTGCCTCACCCCTCTGGGCATCAATTTCCTCATCTGTAAAATGAAAATGACTGGGCTAGATAAATTTATAGGCATTATGCAGTTCTGTGATCCTCTCCTTTCCTGACAGAACATAGTGCTATAGCACTTTCCTTTTCTTATAATGACCTTGCATTGTTGTGCCTGCACATATTATACCCCTCTATTTGAATATAAGCTCCATGATGCCAGAGATAGTGTCTTGTTCATTTTTCTTTTTCATTATCCAGAGTGACTTGAAAACAAATGCTCAATAATCATTTAGTGAATGGAACTAAGAATGCCAGAAGACAGTACAACAATTACTTCTCTTTTTCTTCTGGCCATGTGAAATGTCAAAGCATTGATGTCAAGATAGTCTCTCCTTCAATAAAGTCTAAAGATATTTCTTTACCTTCTAGGCTCAGTATTAGGAATGAGCCCTCCTTCCATAGGTGGCCTTCTTGTCCTGTCTGGCCCCAGACACATCCCAGAACTTGTTCATTTTCTAAGCTGAGAATGGTATTTTCTCTTTATTCTGTAAGAACTATATTGAATTCAATTCACTAAATAAAATTATCTAAATCACCACTGGTAATAAAGAGCATCATACTGTACTTTGTAAATGGAGATGATGCCACTGACCTACCCTCAGTAGCACATTTGCTTTTCCAGGTGCTGTCTCTATTATTCTGTGTTTAATTGTGGATAGAGTTCATCTGACTAACCCACATTGGAAATTAGCCCAAAGTCTTGTCATCAAAAGTCCATTGCTTTAACCAGTTAGTTTTATTATTCATATACTAATCAAACATAGAAATCCTTTAAAAACTTTATCATATATTTTACATTCTTCAAGACTATGTCATTATAATATAATTAATGATAGTCATTATAATTAATGATAGGCATTATCATTCTGCTAAGGCTTTGAATAGTCCTTGGAATAGAATGTCTACTTTCGGAGAACATAACTAGGTAAATACAGAAGAACCTTATTAATAGCAGACTGGTCATATTGATAAATTATTTGGTCATGGAAATTCATGAAACAAAGAAAAATACAAAATAGTCATCGGTTCCTTGTGGTACTCTTCCACATCCGTAGTCATGGAGGCTGTATGATGGGAAAAATAATCTGTAGAGAATGTTAGTTATTAAGCAGCTTTTAGGCTCTCTATAATCAAAATTTTTGTTGATCTCAAAATGTGAGATGTCCAATTGGGCATACTAATGGAGTAATCATATCACATCATTATTGGAATTTTCACTCTTAAGTGAAGTAAGAAAACAAAAATGAAGTAACAGCTAAATCAAATGTGCCTCATAGGTTCCCTGAGTGTTAGGGAAAAACAAATAAACAGACCAACCACCAAAAAACAAATAAATAATTGTCTTTATTATACTTTATGCAACAAGATATATAATTTCATGGAATATCTACTGACTTTTTAATTGTAATACACATATTAAGTATTGGCAAGTAGACTACCAGTGCAACTTTTATGCCAACATCTATTGCAAAAGATGAGTAACTAGACAAATTTTATTAAGAATTGAATAAGATGGGAATTAGTTCTGAACTGAGCATCTGTGAGAAGAAAAAAGCACCAATTTGCTAGATCAAAAACAAATTTTAAAAAATGAAGATGAGAAGCTGTGATGTGGAGTTGCAAGAAGAACTTGATAAATTTAAAGAACTGGCTCACACACATGATATGAGAAATATTTGAAAGAATAGATGTCGCCATAGGCTACTTCTACTTTTTAAGGAAGTTTAACTGAAGTCATTAAATGACAACACTTAAGCAACAAAATGAGTTTAGAAACCTCATTGGCCATCACATCCTTGACCACCCTTTGCAGCAGAGATACACGGAAGCTATTGTTTACAATATAAAATCATTTATAAAATATCAAAGAGAAGATACATGGAAAATTATGATGTCTTGCTTCACAAAACATCAAAAATAGTAGAGAGAAAAAAATTACATAAAGCTAGAGGAGTTTCAATTGTGGCAAATCACATGAGATCACTTAAGAATAAAGCTAGCCGGACTAAAAGCATTGAAACTGGAAAAATTATTACAATTTATATTATGAACTTTTTAATCCCCATTATTTACAGGGAAACCACCTCAAATGCCCTTTAACATTATAGTACTCAATGTGCTACATAAATAATAGAAACCACACTAAATATAACAATGGTGAAATAAAAAAGCTCAATTACAGCAAGTTCACACAGAAGAGGACTGGCAGTGACACGGTTTAATAGGTGTTGAGTGATAAATTCTGAAGATACCTGAAAGAAGGAAAAATACAAAATACTTAGGAAAATATGGGAATTATCATAAAAATGATCAAGAAAGTACCAATAGATATCAACAAATAAGCTTACTTTTACATGCACATTTTTTCTTTAATTTAATATTTTATTTTCCCCGATTACATGTAAAAACTTTTTTCCAAATTTTGAGTTCCACATCCTCTTCCCTCCTTCTCTCATTCATTGAGAAGGCAGCAATTTAATATAGGTTATACATGTGCAGCCATGTAAAACATATTTACATGTAAGTAATGCTGTAAAAGCAAACTGAGACCAAAAAACAAACAAAAAATAGTAAAGAAAAAAGTATGCTTCCATCTGCATTCAGACTACAGCAGTTCTTTCTCTGGAGATGGAAACCATTGTTCATTATAAGTCCTTCAGAATTGTCTTGCATCATTGCATTGGTGCAAATAGCCAAGTTATGCACAACTGATTGTCATACAATATTGCTGTTACTGTATACAATACTCTCCAGGTTCTGCTCATTTCACTTTGCATCAGTTCAAGTAAGTCTTTTCAGTTTTTCTGAGAGCACCCTGGTTGTAATTTCTTGTAGCACAGTAGTGTTCCATCACAATCATACACAACAACTTGTCTAGCCATTCCATAATTGATGGAAATCCTCCAAATACCAGTTCTTCACCACCACTTAAAGAGCTTTTTCATCTTTTTGGGATATAGTCCTAGTAGTGGTGTTTTTGGTCAAAGTGTATGCATGATATTATAACTCTTTGGGCATAATTTCAAATTGCTCTATAGACAAGTTGAATCAGTATTAACTTGACCAAGAGTGCATTAGTCTTAAATTTCCCATATTCCCTCCGACATTTGTCATTTTCATTTTCTGTCATATTAGCCAATCTGAGAGGAGTGGGGTGGTATCTCAGAGTAGAGTTGTTTTAGTTTGTACTTCTTTAATCAACAGTGAATTAGAGCATTTTTCATACAACTATAGATAGCTTTGATTACTTCAGCTTTAAACTGCTTGTAGGAATGTAAACAATTTAATTTTATTAAATCCCTAATGATTTCTCTTTTCTGTTTACCTTTATATGCTTCTCTTGAATCTTTTATTTGAAAGACAAATTTTCCATTTAGCTCTGGTCTTTTCTCAAGAATGTTTGAAATTCCTCTTTGTCTTTGAAAGTCCATTTTTTCTCCTCATGGGCTAAACTCTTTTATGCTGAGTATGTGATTCTTGGTTGTAGCTCTAGCTCTTTTGCCCTCCAGAATATCATATTCTAAGCCCTTCAATCCTTTAATGTAGAAGCAGTTAGACCTTGTGTTATCCTGACCATGGATCCACAATATTTGAATTGTTTCTTTTTTGACTGCTTGTGACATTGTTTCCTTGACCAAAGAGCTCTGAGATTGGACTATAATGTTCCCAGGAATTTTCATTTTGGGATGTCTTTGAGGAAGTGATTGGTGGATTCTTTCAATTTCTCTTTTCCCCTCTGGTTCTAGAATATCAGGGCAGTTTTCCTGAATAATTTCTTGAAAGATGATGTCTGGGTTCTTTTTTTTTTTTTGATCACGGCTTTGAAGTAGTCCAATAAAATTCTCTATTTTGGGGGGGGAGAGGGATTGGGCCATTTTTTATTGCTTTTTAATATTTTTAGTTTTCTGCATTGATTTCCACAAGACTTTGAATTACAAATTTTCTCCCCATTTCTACACTACCCCCAAGTCCAAGATGGCATATATTCTGATTGCCTTGTTCTCCAGTCAACCCCCCCCCCTCTGTTACCCCACCACTCCCATCCCCTTTTCCTTTACTTTCCTGTAAGGCAAGATATATTTTTATTCCCCATTGCCTGTATATCTTATTTCCCAGTTGCATACAAAAACAACTTTTTTTTAATGTCTGCTTTTAAAACTTTGAGTTCCAAATTCTCTTCCCTCTTCCATCCCCACCCACTCTCCCTAAGAAGGCAAGCAATTCAACATAGGTCCCACATGTATCATTATGTAAAACCCTTCCATAATACTCATGTTATGAAAGATTAACTATATTTTGCTCCCTCCTATCGAGTCCCCCTTTATTCAGTTTTCTCCCTTAACCCTGTCCTTTTTGAAAGTGTTTGTTTTTGATTACCTCTTCTCCCTATCTGCCCTCCCTTCTATGATGTGCCCTTTTTATCCCCTTCCTCCTTCTTTCCTGTGGGATAAAATACCCAATTGAATGTGTATGTTGTTCCCTCCTCAAGTCAAATCCGATGAGAACAAGATTCACTCATTCCCCCTTACCTCCCCCTTCTTTGCTTCCAATGAAATGCTTTTTCTTGACACTTTTATGTGAGATAAATTACCCCATTCTACCTCTCCCTTTCTACATCTCTCAATATATTCCTCTCTCATCCCTTAATTTGATTTTGTTTAGTTATCATCTCTTCATATTCAACTTACTATGTGCCCTCTGTCTATATATGTATACACACACACACACACACACACACACACACACACACACACACACACACACACATATATATGTATTCCATTCAGCTGCCCTAATACCGAGGTCTCATGAATTACACACATCATCTTTCCATGTAGGAATACAAACAAAACAGTTCAACTTTAGTAAGTCCCTTGCAATTTCTTTTTCTTGTTTACCTTTTCATGCTTCTCTTGATTTTTGTGTTTGAAAGTCAAATTTTCTATTGAGCTCTGGTCTTTTCACTGAGAAAGCTTGAAAGTCCTCTATTTTATTCAAAATCCATATTTTGCCTTGGATCATGATACTCAGTTTTGCTGGGTAGGTGATTTTTTGGTTTTAATCCTAGCTCCATTGACCTCTGGAATGTCATGTTCCAAGCCCTTCAGTCCCTTAATGTACAAGCTGATAGATCTTATGTTATCCTGATTGTTTTTCCACAATACTCATATTGTTTCTTGCTGCTTGCAGTATTTTCTCCTTGATCTGGGAACTCTGGAATTTGGCAACAGTATTGCTAGGAGTTTTCTTTTGGGGATCTTTTTCAGGAGGCAATTGGTAGATGTTTTCAATTTCTATTTTACTCTCTGGCTCTAGAATATCAGGGCAGTTCTCCTTGATAATTTCTTCTAAGAAGATATCTACACTATTTTTTTTTGATCATGGCTTTCAGGTAGTCCAATAATTTTTAAATTATTTCTCCTGGATCTATTTTCCAGGTCAGTGGTTTTTCCAATGAGATATTTCACACTGTCTTCCATTTTTTCATTCCTTTTGTTCTGTTTTGTAAAATCTTGATTTCTCATAAAGTCACTAGCTTCCATTTGCTCCAATCTAATTTTTAAGGTAGTATTTTCTTCATTGGTCTTTTGGACCACCTTTTCTGTTTAGCTAATTCTGCCTTTCAAGGCATTCTTCTCCGTATTGGCTTTTTGGAGCTCTTTTGCCATTTGAGTTTAGTCTGTTTTTTAAGGTGTTATTTTCTTCAGTATTTTTTGGTTCTCCTTTAGCCAGTCATTAACTTCTTTTTCATAGTTTTCTTGCATCACTCTCATTTCTCTTCCCAATTTTTCCTCTGTGTCTCTTACTTGTTTTCCCAAATCCTTTTTGAGCTCTTCCATGGTGTGGGACCACTTAATATTTTTCTTCGAGGCTTTTGATGTAGGCTCTTTGACTTAGTTAACTTCTTCTTGCTGTATGTTTCGGTTTTCTTTGTCACCAGAAAAAGATTCCAAAGTCTGAGTCTGAATCTGAGAGTGTTTTCACTTCCTGTTCATGTTCCTAGCCAAGTACTTGACCCTTGAGATTTTTGTTGGGTAATGACTGCTTGTAGAGTACAGAATACTTTGTCACAAACTTGAGTCGATGTGCTGCTATTTTCAGAGCTACCTCTACCCAGCAAGCTCTGCCACACCAGAGCTCCTTCTCTCCCAAGAACCGCCAACCTGGACC
>CM053623.1:250836076-250851559 GCA_028646595.1 Phalanger gymnotis
CTGCGTGCTCCTCCTGCCCAAAAACCCCCGTAGCCGGAAAAGGGCTTGAATCTTCAGATCCGCCACTTAATTCCTCCCGCCTGGTGGGCCTGGGGCCAGAAGTAACTGCAGCTGAATTTCTAGAGCTGCCCCACCTCCGTAGTCTCAGGGGTGGAAGTCGAACCGCAAACTCCGATCCCGTCCCGCTGCTTTCCCCACTAACCTTTTGCTGTTTGTGGGTTGTGAGGTCTGGTACATGCCACAGCGCGAGCTAGAGAGAGCACCCTCCACTCCACTCCAGGTCTCGTCAGTCCGCGGTCTGCTGCCCCGCGCCGCGCCGCCTCGCGCACTGGGCTCTGCTTGGCTCAGCTCCGCTCCCCTCGGCTGGGGGCTGGCAGACCTTACCCCGAGACCATCCAGGCAGACCTGGGCTGGAGTCCTGCTTCCCTCTGCCCCTTTGTGGGTTCTGTATTTCTAGAACTGGTTCAGAGCCATTTTTTCATAGGTTTTTGGAGGGACTTGGTGGGGAGCTCACGCCAGCTACTGCTTTCCAGTCGCCATCTTGGCTCCGCCCTCTGGCTATTAAAGTTTAATAACCTGAAATAGACAGGTTATTCTTCCACTAGTGCTTCAGAAAATGATTTTCCAAGCTGTCTTTTCACAAGTGGATAAAATATAACCCTCTTTAGTGGGGCAAGAATTAGACATGATGAAAATGACTACATACTTTACTAATGAAAAATGAGCATAAGTCCCTATTTACTTAGATGGTTAAAAAGCAACACAAATTGGTTTTGCTTCACTCTTTTTTCTTTGTTATAAAAAGTTACACTTCTGTAAAAGTAAAGCATTTCAATAGATATTTTTAATTTTTAAAAAATCTATAAATATGTTTTTTGTTAATGGTGTATTTATTCCGATGAAATTATAAATTAAAATATGTGAAATGTAAGAATTTCTGCCACTATAATTTAACATAATGGTTTTCTTGATATTAAATTTAAAATCTAAAATGTTATTTTCTTTTTGCTTTAAATTAAACTTATAAAAGCCTAAGCTCATTCCTTTATTGGCACAAATGATTTTTTTGTTTTAATTTTATGGAATGTAAGTAAAGATCTTTCTGAGCCTCATGGTTACGTATTAAAAATAATCAATGACCAAAAATTATGTTTTGTTCTTTGAGTCACCTGGGTTAACTGTTTTATTAAATTTATTAAATTACCCAATTGACTATCTAATGTACAATTTCCTTTTTTACTGCATTTTAGAAAAAAAATATCGTAATATTTGTATTTAGAGCAGGGGGTACAACCTGGTGGTTTTTTTTTTGTTTGTTTGTTTGTGTCCCTTGCCATCTCCTCCTTTTATCAGAGGCTACTTTACTTTGGCAGTCTAGTGAAGCTGATGAATCCTTTCTCTGAATAATGTTTTTAAATGCAATACACACACCTACCTGATTGCAAAGGAAACCAGTTACACCAAATTATTGTTATTATTACTTTTAGAATTTGCAGCCCCCTGTAAAATAATGCCTGATGTTAAATTTGTTTCTCAATCTAGAAGTCAACTATACCACTGAAATCACAGACTGATACAGTCCATATCTTTTGTATCCATACATTTATATTAATAAAATGATATGCATCTGATAACTGAGATTTACCTAACAATTTTTAGCTTGAAAAATCTTTGTATATGTTATTTTGTTTGATCACAACAACACTAATGTGGTAACTATAGGTACTATAATCCCCATTTTGTAATTAAAAAAACTGAAAATTTGTTTGAAGTTCCCTTGTATTGACTAAAAGAAGCAGAATATTAACTTCAAGGCCTTCATAGTTTTAAAGTGTCTACTTGATATACCATACTGTCTCTATATAATATGTAGCAAAAAGTTAAATTTAATGCATCTGTTTTATCTTTTATACATTTGTCAATTAATTTACTTAATGTAAATTTCATGTAATATTATTATACACTACTATGCTAGGACATGAAGGAGATTCAATGACAAATTATAGCTCTCATTTACCTACTTCTTTCCTCCTAATAGCTACTAGCACTTTCACTGCTACTTTGTAATGTTTATTCATCCCTAGTTGACTTTATTATACTGTCCATGTTGTTTCAGAACTTCTCCTCCACAAGTTCCCAATGCTTTGCATCCCTCTCAATTCTCTCAGCAGAGAGGCTTTCTTTCTATTTAGAACTTTGAGGCCATATATCTTAATCTCCTTCATTATCTCTTCTCAGAACTACTTTATCTCTGAACGTTCTTCCCCATACTCTTAGAGAAAAGGTTGCCCTATTCCCTACCAAAGCAAAACCTTTTATTTATGTCCCTGATCCTATCCCTTGCCATGTCCTCTGTAGGATTTTTCACTACTCAAATCTATTTCATTTCATTGTCACTCTTACGCTCTCTACTGCCTCCTTTCTCATTGTCTACAAATATAGTCAGTCCACCTCATCTTCAAAAATAAAATCTGTCATGAATGAACTTTAACAAAAAGGTAAACTGAGGTATGTTATGTCATGGCAAGCCTGATATCCCAAGTTAGGTAAATTCCTTGCTGCAAGAATAAAACAGTGATTGGCCAAAGAAATTAATTTCTAACCTTACCCCATTACATGTCAGATGAATTTTGTAATTTCAGAGACAAAGAACCTTGACTTAGGCAGTTACAGGACAAAATCAATTAATTATAAATAGAATCAATAATAAATAATTCACGATCAATCTTAACAATTTCACTTCCTTTGATTTTTTCTAGCTCCTTAATGGATTACCATATATCACTCCATATTTCTATTTCTTTTCATCAACTCCCAGAAAGAAAATTATAAATCCATTTCTTTGCCATATACTCACTCTTCAATGTATTGCAGTATAGCTCCTGATTCCATCACTCTACTGAAATAGTCCTTTCAAAGTTTTCAAAATGATGTCTTTATTGCTAAATTCCATATCCTTCTCCTCCTTGTCATCCTCTTCAACTTTTATGCCTATTTGAAAATTTTAAAAATCCCCTTTTCCCACTTACACTCTTTTCCCTGGTGACAACTGTTTTCTTCTATTTTGTTTTTTATCCTCTTTGCTTGACTCCTCTTTCTAAGATTTTCTTCATTACCTCTGCCCCTAGACCTTCGGATCTAGGATTTTGTATTCTCTAGCAATGCTGTGCTCATGTGATTCATTAAAAGTGAGTAGTATTGACCAGTCTTGGATACATGCCTCAAGGACAGCAAGCTTTCCATTGATAGCGTCTTTTGACAAATGGATGCCATAGTGCCCCTTCGTGGAATCGCCATTTACTTCTCTTCTTCTCCAAGATTTACTGGATGCTTTCTCAGCTGATAGCACCTGTGGATCAATAATCTTATATTTTGATTGACAAGCAATTGCTTGGTCTTCAAGTATTCAATTTCTTCATCTTCAGGGAAAAACTTTACACTCCCCACCACAAGTGTTTAATGGTCTTTTCCTCTTTCTTCTTTTGGTGACATTTTTCACCCTCCAACCTGCTGACACAATTCAGTATTTGAATCTGAATCTTCATATTTTTCATCCTTGCTTGTAATTTAAGATTTTGCTCACAACTGCATTCTTTCTGATAACTGGACAGTGGAGAATTATTCATCAAAGCCCTTTATTCTTCTTAATAGGAGTAAGACCAAATCTTTACTATGAACTGCCACTTGATCATATGGGAACCACAAACATCACACACTCAATTTAGGATTCTGCCTTTTCTCCCTGAACTCAGCCCTTACAACAAGCAACATACTCTGTCCATGTCTTTATGGCTAGTTGATTCCCTAGAAAGTTTGTGTAATACAAGACATGGGAGAGGAAGGAATCTTCAAATTTAGAACTGCTACTCTCTCCACCTTGTAGCATCTCATGAATACATACAAACATGCCCATTTTGCTTTCCTTTCTCTTACTAATTTCTTACCTTATGTATCAGACATCTATTATCAAATTAACATTTCATATTTCCTGATTCAGATAGTACCTGTAGCAATAAGAAATACAACTCCCCAAGATGATACTGCAAGATTAATAGCGCCTCCAAATTTTGGTGAGAGTGGGAGTAATGGCAGTCAGATATCAGACACCTTTCTCATTCCATGTCAAGCTAAGGCTGCTTTTTTGTTTATATAAACATATATAGCTTTTTGGACAGATAACAAGTATTCTAAAATTTTAGCATGTATTAGCACAGTCTGAGTGTCCAATTTCTCAGGGCTTTTTCCTTTTTTTGGTGGGGGGAGGGTGGGAGATATTGTTGAAATGAAGAGTTAAGAAAAGGTCACTATATATATATATATATATATATATATATATATATGTACATATATATACATATATATATTCCAAAGCTAACTGGCTTATACCCAACAAACTCAGCCTGGGTACCCTCATACTACCTTCTACGGCTACCTAAAGCCCATGATGAGAGAATTCTTGCTAACATGGTATGCCACAGTCAGTGAGTATAGTGGTATATCCATGAATGATTTGTCAACAGCAACACTGTAGCCACTGCATGACATGTCTTTGTAAGCCACAGCTATTCAAACTTGCCGGGAACATTTTACCATTGCTTACTAGTAGTGCTACCATGGGTAATATTACTGTCAAGTATCACCATAACCCATTTCCCAAAGTGGGTCCATACTGTGGTTCATTAGTGGGCTCTAGCCATTAACAACCCATAACCACCAAATATTAGTAATATGCTATATACTCTGTTCTCCTCCAAATTCTAGTTTATTCTATCTTTTCAGGTTCTGGTAGTGTCTCCCTAGTGATCTAAGCATGATAAACATGCAAAGGGCAAAGCCAATTTTAATTGACTGGAAACACTCTCCAAACGACATTGCCTCTGCACAGCCTGCTTTCCTTGAGAAAGGCCTGGGAGAGCTAATTTTGCATACTCCAAATGATACTCCCCCCCAAAAAAAAATACTGAAGAGATCACAGAACATATTTCTATTTCATACGAAGTCATATGAAAGTTGTTGTGAAAGAAAGAGATAAAGATAAAAAAACAAATCCTTGATGAAAAAAGGTACTAATACCATTTATTGCAAATGAAAGAAGGTATCTCATTTTACCTAGAAACAGAATTGCTTCCTATAGAAGACTATTCTGTAAAAGATGAGTCATTGACAAATTTCTTGACTCCATATCAAGCCAAAAAGCAATTTGAAATGGAAAGCTTAATATTTGCTAAGCTTTGAAGCTTAGTTAATTGCCTTTGCTAATATTTAATATCAGCTACACTAGGTAAAAACAGCTAATTTTTGATAGAGAATAAGTGTCATTGATATTGCATTGCTGGAATCAGTTTATAATAACAATAGCTATAGTTCTTCTGGGGTACAAATGCCAGAGCAGAATAGACATACATAAAATTATCATATGCCATTTTCACTGAAAATACACACCAATTTAAGAGAAGATAATTTCGTTAATGGTCTTGGTGTGTCATTGCTATTAAACAATGTTCACATAGACCTCCAAAACCCCTCAATAATTGCATAGTGAAAATTAGCATACTTTTGCAAGTGGTATGTCAAGGTTCTCTTCCCATTCACTGCTGCAGGGAAGAAATTATTAGCATTTGTTAACTCCTGACCATCTCAGCAGGTAACTGGCACAAAACCTCTCTTGAATGGCAGAGAAAAGGCATGTGGCACTGAAGACAGTACCCAATGCTATTGCTTGTACCCTATCTAAAGGTCACTCACACTGAACTTACCCTATGTCTACTTGTTCAGAATCACGTAGAGGATTTAGGCTGATGTCTAGAAAAAGAAAATTAAATAATTGAAATGTAAATTATTTTGAAAGAGGAATTTTCTTGCTAAATTTTTTGGAGAATTAGTTTGGTCCTTCCATTTACTCTTTATGTATTGCAACAGTCTCAGCCTACATACCCTATAAAATATTATTCTGTGAGTAAGCTCAATTATTATTCAAACTGTACTTACCATATTGGTCATGCAACCCAAAGATCATCTAAGCCTTATTCTCTTACATACAAATGACTAATCTACTATTTTACCCCAAGGTATGTGCAAGCTTAAAAAGGTACTACCTTTATCTAGGAGGAGTATACCATATTCATTCAAACAAACAATAAATAACTATCAAAAAGAATGCCATAGGTCTTTGTTTTTTGTTTTTTGTTTTTTTAAGAATTAACAAGGCTTCCGACAATTTTGCTACAGGTTATTTTTTTTCTTTTACAAGGGACTGAAAGAATGCATGATGACCTATATTTAAAAATAAAAAAAACATTTTGGCAACCATTCAAATGCAAATGCTGTGATGTTCAGTGTTCCAGTAGCATTTTATGTATTTATATGGTGCCTATCATTGTGACAACAAAGCACTCAGACAATCTAATTAGGTTGTTTCAGTTGCCTGTTTGACAGAGACTAGATTACCCTGAAAAGCCTCTTCATCAGAACTACGTTTGAACGTCAGTAAAAGGGGTATCAGGATTTTTCAGGCAAAGATTAAAGGAAGGCCCTGAGAGAAATGGAAGTGATAGGGGCAAGCCTTGCCCACCAACAATATATTGTTATTTGAAGGTATTTAGCAGTGAGTGTCAATAGTTCTGAAATAGTTGAGTGTCTTTCCCCAAATTTACCTCCTCTTGACTTTCTGATGATTGTCAAGAGCAATACTACTCTTCTAGACATGCAAGTTTGTGATATATGAAGACTTATAACTGAGTCTTCATTTTCCCTCACCCCAATCCCCCATATTAAATAAATTACCGAGAATTGTTGATGCTCTCTCCTCCACATAGGATCATAGCTCTAAGGGACCTGAAAAATCATCTACTCCAACTTCCTCATTTATATTTTACATATGAGGAAATTGACTTATAGAGGGGTAAATTGACTTTTTCAAAATCTCACAATTAGAGTAAAAAGAAAGATTTGAAACCAGGTCTTTCGATTCCAAAGCCTGATATTGTATCACAGGACAACACTGCCTGCAACATCTCATGCCTGGTCTCCTCTTGATTCATGCAACAAACACCCGACTTCAGGCCCACAACATCTATCAGTTGGGCTTTTATTACAGTTTCCTAATTGGTTCCTCTGCTTCCAGGCTCTCCTCTGCCCATCACATCTTCCACACAGCTGCCAACTTGTTCTTAAATCATAGCTTTTACTCTGTTATTCCCTTGCTCAAGAAACCTTAGTGACTCCTTAGTGACAAACTCAAGCATTTAAAACTCTTCAAAATCTTTCCCTGGCCTGTCTTTCTAGGCTGATTACTTAGTATTTCTTGTTTTAGGAACTCATCTAAATAATGAGGTATTTAGTGAGTCTTCTATTTTTTTTTTAATGTGTGAACTCCTCTTCCACTTTAATTACAATTTACTTTGTATATAATCCCCCTAACGTAGAATTTAAGCTCCTTGATTTCATGGATTATCTCACTATATTTCTCTAGTAGCTAGGATGGTGATTGGTATATAGGTATATACTGATGTTTAAGGAAAGGTCCTGAAAGGGTCATCACCTAATTACAGAAAAGGGAACAATAATGAAGTATTAAGCAAAACTGTATACACTGTAAAACTATAAAATATATAGCCATTTCTTGTTAGTCATTTTTGGAATAATATCCCACCAAAGGTACAATTTGAACTGAGCATTAAGGGAAACCAAGAGGTACAGTTAAGGAGGAATAGAATTCTAGTTGTGATGATAGCTGCTGATCCCTTTAGAAGGTAGGAACAACTCTCTAGTTAAGTCAGAAGAGAACAAAAGGATTTGCTGAGCAAACAAAATAAAACTGATTCAAAAGCTTTAAAATAACTAAGTACTAGGAAGTGGAAGGAGGTTAAGACAGCACTGCTGTGGAATGACATTTTTTAGGAATGGGGAAAGAGATTTTTCTCCTTTGTGAAGAAAATACTTTATTAATTTTACTACTAAAAACTTGTTCATCTCATGACCTTCTCATCATTAACACTGTCTTCCATTTACCTAAATGCAATAAAAATTCATGGAAGCACCCTCGCAGCAAACATTGGCATTTAATAGACTACGTCATCATTAGGAGAAGAGACAGACAAATGCAATGTGTGGTGTAGAGTGCTGGACTGATCCTAGACTTACCCTTTCCAAGCTAAATATTTGCATTTGACAAAAGTGGCATGCTCAAGGCAAAATGACTCCTAGAAGAATTAATGTCAACAAATTGGAGCTCTTCTCTGAGCAGGAACAGTTTTTTGCTCACTCAAAAGGAAAATTGAGCCAACACACAGCTGGCAACAATGGAGAAGAAAAGAAGAGGTCAGCTTTCAGAGATTTGGTGTATATCACTACGTTTGCTCATATGGGTCAGAACACTTGCAAACACCAAGACTAATTTGATGAAAATGATGGGGAAATTCAGAAGCTGCTAAATGAAAAAGAACTCCACATGGTTTACCAGCAGGATAGCTCATCCACCTCTAACAAGGCAGTATTTAATTCCATCAAAAATAAAGTACAAGCAAAGCCTAGAGAAGTGCAGAATTCTTGGGTCAGTAGGAAGGCAGATGAAACTCAGTTTTATGCTGATAGTAATAATCGAAAGTGCTTTTAAGATGCCCTAAAGGCTGTTTATGGGCCAAAGACCTATAGTGCATCTCAACTTCTCGGTTCTGATGGAGTCACATTGATTAGTGATAAGGACATGATCCTGGACAGATGAGACCACTTCCATAGTGTTCTCAACAGACCATCATCAATCAATGCTAAAGCCACTTACTGTTTACCTCAGGTCGAAGTCAATCCCTCCCTCGCTGAAGCTCCAAATGAAGGAGAAATTTTGAATGCCATTAGGCTCCTTTATTGTGGCAAAGCACTTGATGCTGATTCTAGTCCAGCAGAGATTTACATACAAAAGCTGACTGAAATTTTCCAGGTTATATGGCAAGAAGAGGCTCTCCCACAGGAGTTCAAGGATGCCTCCGTTGTCCATCTCTATAAAGATAAAGGAAATAGATTGTCCTGTGACAATCACAGGTAGATCTCTCTGTTAGTCATTGCTGGCAAAATTCTTGCTGCAGTCCTCCTTAATTGGCTGATCTTTCACCTGAGAGATAGTCATTTATGTGAGAGCCAGCATGGCTTCAGAAAGGGTCAAGAAACAGTCAATATGGTGTTTGCTGACTGATAACTCCATGAGAAATGGCAGGAGCACAACAAAGGTCTGTATACAATGTTGATATTGTTAGTAATGAGGGCTTATGGAAAATTATGTCAAAATTTGGTTGCCCAGAGAAGTTCATCAGCATTGTACATCAATTTCATGATGATATGCTTGTTCCAGTACTAGATAATGGACAATGCTCTCGTGCCTTCCCAGTCATCAATGGAGTGAAACAAGGCTGTGCACTTACTCCCATGCTTTTTGGCATGATGTTTTCAGTCATGTTGTCAAATGCTTTCAATGAGGATGCACATGTCATCAAGATCAGCTGCCACACTGATGGTAAATTCTTCAACTTGTAAAGGCTCAAGCCAAGACTATAGTGGAGGGAGCGTTAGTGCTGATTTTCTCTTTTCAGATGATTGTGCACTCAACGCAGCCTCTGAAACTGAAACGCAAAGTATGGATCAATTCTCTGCTGCTTGCACTAATTTTGACTTAACAATTAACACCAAGAAAACACAGGTGCTCCACCACCACACCACCCATATGTAAAACTATCTATCAGTTACAGTAAATGGAGAAGTTTTGAATGCTGTCTATAAGTTCACTTACCTTGGTAGTGTACTTTCCAAGGATATACACATTGATAATGAGGTTGACACACGCATCACCAGAGCTCAGTGTTTGGGAGACTTCTAAGGAAAGTATGGGAGAGAAGAGATATTAGACTGATTACCAAACTGAAAGTGCTGACCTCATTATTGTATGCCTGTGAAACCTGGACAGTCTACCAGTGTCATGCCAGGAAAGTGAATTGCTTCCATTTGAATTGTCTTGGGAAAATTCTGAAGATCACCTGGCAGGATAAGGTACCAGATACTGAATTTCTTACTCAAACTAAACAGCCAAGCATTCAAACTCTGGTTGACAGAGCACAACTCTGATGGGCTAGCCATGTTGTTTGAATGCAAAATGTACACTTGCCAAAAAAACTATTTTGTGGAGAACTCACACAGGGCAAGAGTTCACATGGTGGTCAGAAGAAGCAATACAAGGACACTCTCAAGGTATCTCAAGAACTTTGGAATCAATTGCATGATATTGTAGAGATTAGCACAGAAGCACGCAGCATGTCATTACCCATCAGAGAAAGTTCTGTGCTCTATGCACCAAGCAGAACTGAAAAAGCTCAAAGGAAACACAGGATGTGCAATTTTAGAGTATCCACACCAAATGTTCATGTGGGCTATCTGTGCCTGATCTGTGTTAGAGCATTACAGGCTCATATTGGCCTGACCAGCTACAGTGGGACCCATTGAATGTTGACTCAAGCATAATTATGTCATTTTGTTCCTATTTGAGAATGAAGGACAGCAACTTTATTATTTATTAATGTTCTTTGAACCTAGCTTTCAGTGGCTAGATACTATTTAGCCCCAAATTTACTCATAGTTCATAGTCATCATTTCTTATAGAACAATGATATTCCATTACATTCACTTACCACAACTTGTTCAGCCATTCCCCAATTAATGGGCATCCCCTCATACAAAGCCACCACAAAAAGAGCTGCTATAAATATTTTTGTATATGTGGGTCCTTATCCCTTTTTATGACCTCTTATGATACAGCTCTAGTAGTGGTATTGCTGGATCAAAGGGTATGCGGTTTTATAGTGTTCCAATTTTCCCACATCTTCTCGAAGATTTATTGTCCTTTTTTTAAATCATATTAGATAATCTAAGAGGTGAGAGGTGGTACCTCAGGGTTGTTTTAACTTACATTTCTCTAATCAATAGTGATTTAGAGCATTTTTTTTCATAAGACTACAGATAGCTTTAATTTCTCCATCTCACTGCTGTTTGCTCAAATCCACCCTTATCAGTGACACTGGCTTTAAACATTGCTTCCCATCTTTCTGATTTTCTTCTATTCTTGGTTGAATTGGCTTTGTTTGTGCAATTTTTTTTAAATTTAATGTAATCAAAATTATCTGTTTTGCATTTCATCACAGTAAATAGTAATTGGTCTTCTCTTCAAAGTTGGATTTTTTTTCCCTTGACTAGGTTTTCTGGACTGACTACTGTGTCTTATGTACCTCACCTATTCCACTGATCTACCACTTTATTTCTTAGTACCAAACAGTTTTGATGATTGTGCTTTATAAAAAAGTTTTAGATCTGGTGTGACTAGGCCATCTTTCCTTAATTTTCTTTTCATTAATTCCCTTGACATTCTTGACCTTTTGTAATTCCAAATGGATTTTGTTATTTTTTTATCTCTATAAAACATTTTTCACAGTTTAATTGGTATAGTATCGAATATATAAATTAAATTAGATAGAATTGTCATTTTTATTATATTAGCTCATCCTACCCATGAGCAACTGATATTTTTCCAGTTATTTAGATCTGATTTTATGTGTGTAAAAAGTGTTTTGTAATTGTATTCATATAGTTCCTGGGTTTGTTTTGGCAGGTAGACTCCCAAATATTTTACAATGTCTACACTAACTTTAAATGAAATTTCTCTTTCTATCTCTTGCTGTTGGGCTTTGTTAGTAGTATATAGAGATGTCAATGGTTTATGTGGGTTTCTTTTACATCCTACAACTTTGCTAAAGTTTATTATTTTAAGTAATTTTTTACTTGATTCTCTAGCATTCTCTAAGTACACCATCATATCATCTGCAAAGAGTGATAGTTTTATGTTTTCTTTGCCTATTCCAATTCCTTCTATTTCTTTTTCTTCTCATTGCTAAAACTAACATTTTGTATTGGGAATCAAGATGGGCTCTTAGCATTTATTCAACCAAGTGCCCTTGAAGAGTTTGGCCTTTGTTTCCTTGACTAAATTAGGAGTCTTTGATGGCCTCCTTGCCTCAAGTCTAGTTTACATGGGTTTGAGTGACATGTTTGTGACATCAGAGGCTTCTGGGCCACATGGATTTAAGTCATATTTTCATAACAATTTTAAGTTACGTGGGTGATTGTATATATGACTCACCTTTGCCTCTGGACAAGATATATATAAAACCAGAGGTTGGCCTTCTTTTTTTGGAGCTCTGAGCTCCTGGCTAAACTCAGATGCTGGTAATTATGAATTGTATTTGGTCTGTTTGTAAATGTATGTTTGTAATTTGTTTATATTTGCTCTGAAGTTCAGGGTGTTGGCTTTTCCCCCTGAACTAAGTGAATGGTATTTGTATGCTGGATTAAAGTAAGATTGTTAACCCCTTAATGTTGTTTTCCTTGGTAAAGCAGATCAAAAGAACTTGGGCTTGCAGCATTCTGTAAGCTGGTTGTTGTTGGTTTTACACCCCCACAGCAGCTGCTAGCCATGTTGTTACGACATATTTCAAGTAAGACATTGAATAATGTGGTAATAATGGACATCATTGTTTCACCCCTAATCTTACTGGAGATGTTTCTAGCTTATCCCCATTACATACAATGCTTCCTATGGTTTTAGATAGATACTACTTATCATTTTAAGGAAGATTCCATTCATTCCTATGCTCTTGAGTGTTTTTTTTTCCCAAAATATGATTGGGTACTGTATTCTTCTATGTCTTAATTTTGTTATTGATATGGTCTATTATGCTAATCGTTTTCCTAATATTGAACCAGCCCTCCATTCCTAGTACAAATCCCACCTGGTCATTGTATATTGTCCTCATGATAAGTTACTGCAATTTCTTTGCTAGTACTTTATTGAATATTTTTTGCATTGATATTCACTAGGGAAACTGGCCTGAAGTTTTTGTTGCTTCCAAGATAGTGTGAATTCTATAGATATTTGGTTACTGCTTTCTTGGTCTGCACTCTTGTCTTTACCCAAGAAAGTCCCCTGAACCCCTTTGGATTGCAATTGATACTATTCTTCATGGTCCCTGCTCCCATTTTGTTGTCTGGGATCCTTTAGGGCAGGAAGGGATACTGTCCCTTAGGGCCACTACTCCTTGAATGAAAGTGTTCCTCCCTGCACTTCAGTTATAACCCAGAAGTAGATAGAGGTAATAGAGTTGTCAAATAGTTGTCTCTCAGTGTTATTGGTCCCTTTTGACTGAATATGCTCTTCTTCACCCTTGAATTATGTTAAAGAAGTGAGTAACTGTTTGCCAAACATTTTCTGACTTTATGTCCAATGCCAGCACAGGTGTCCCCTGTAATCACTTTCTGAATAGTTGCAAGGTCCCCTTAATGTTTCAAGCTTGAGGAATCCCAAAGCTGCAGCTTCTGTTTCACCATATATTCCCAACATTAGTTTTTCATCCACATGGGCTCCAGGTCAGCCTCCTCCCTCATGTCACAAATTTATCTTTTTAATCTCCTGTCATCTTGGCCTGGAAGATTGTCTCACTCTGATTTTTTCTTGTCTCTTCCCACTCCATAATTTGATTTGAAGCATCATTTTAAAGTTGTTGCAGAAGGAAAATGTTGGAAGAACTCATCTGAGAACTTTTTCTACTTTTACTCTACCACCTTAGCTCCACCAATAATATTTTTTTATATTCTAGGTTTCTCCTTGTCCATTCTGACATGTTATCTAGAAAGCAGATTTAATTGTCCTGAAGGAAACAATTACATAAAGAAATTGGAACCTGTTTTGAGGAAGTAGACACACATTTCAGACAGACATAGTAGGAGATAGTAGGAGAGGGTGAATTAAAGAGAGACACAACCTGACACAATCTAACAAGAAAATGGCATGAAAAAAGAAAATAAAAATTCCCCTCTAGAAGTTTTAGGGTTATGAGTTTCATTTAGATGCCTTTTCTCTATATCTGTGATTTATTATCACTATAGTTCTAAGTCTACTCTTCCCATAGATGTTAGGAATATTTGTAGGAGAGTGTACCCCATATTTGAATGATCTGGTTAAAAGTTATCTGTGCCTTTTGGTAGATTGTTAAGCAAAATCACCCAATTCAGACTTCTTGAGCTATAGTATTAGACATGTAAAGTACTTTAAACTTCTGAGGTCACACATGCCCTCTTAGGAATTCAGCCAGTGAGTGTGAGTACAGATTGGAAGAATAATTCATAGCAAGTGATTTGTTTGTGGGGGAAGAGGTTGAGTAAGAGAGGGAGAATGAAAAGCAGATGAAATCTCCCATAAAATGGAAGCAGATAGCAGAATAGATTAAAAACCATAATCCTACAATATGCCGTTTAAAAGAAACACATTCGAAACAGGGGGATACATAGGGTAAAAGTAAAAGGCTGGAGTAAAATATATTGCACTTCAGCTAAAGTAAAAAAAAAAGCAGGTGTACCAATCCTAATCTCAGACAAAGCAAAAGTAAAAATAGATTTAATTAAATAAGATAAGGAAGGATGCTACATCCTGCTAAAAGGAACCATAAATAATGAAGCAATATCATTTTTTTACTTATATGAACCAAGTGGTATGGCATGCATATTCTTAGAGGAGAAGTTAAGGGAGGTACAGGAAGAAATAGAGAGCAAAACTATAATAATGGGAGACCTCAACCTCCTCCTCTCTGAACTTGATAAATCTAACCTCAAAATAAATAAGAAAAAAGTTAAGGAGGTGAACAGAATTTTAGAAAAGGCAGATATGATAGCCCTCTGGAGAAAACTGAATGGGGATAAAAAGAAATATGCTTTCTTCTGAGTGGTACATGGCACATACTCAAAAATTGACCATCTACTAGGGCATAAAATTCTCACACTCCAGTGCAGAAAGGAAGAAGTAGTCAAAGCATCCTTTTTGGATCACGATGCAATAAAAATGATTTGTAATAAAAACAATGGAAAAATAAGCTAAAAATTAATTGGAAACTAAAT
This sequence comes from Phalanger gymnotis, assembly GCA_028646595.1. Lineage (NCBI taxonomy): Eukaryota > Metazoa > Chordata > Mammalia > Diprotodontia > Phalangeridae > Phalanger > Phalanger gymnotis. The sequence goes on from CM053623.1 coordinate 250,851,056, forward strand.
AATCTAATTCTAAAGAAGGAGTGGGCCAAAGAACAAATCAGAGAAACAATTAATAACTTCATTCAAGACAATGACAATAATGAGACAACATACCAAAACTTACGAGATGCAGCAAAAGCAGTTCTTAAGGGAAGTTTTATAACTCTCAATGCTTACAAGAATAAAATAGAGAAAAAGGAGATCAATGAATTGGGCATGCAACTAAAGAAGCTAGAAAATCCCCAATTAAATACCAAGTTAGAAATACTGAAAATCAAAAGAGAGATTAATAGGGGGCGGAGCCAAGATGGCGGCTGGGAAGCAGTGACTGGCGTGAGCTCCCAAACCAAGTTCCTCCAAAAACCTATAAAACAATGGCTCTGAACCAATTTTAGAGCTGCAGAACCCACAAAGTGGCAGAGGGAAGCAGGGCTCCACCGCAGGACCTCCCAGCCCCCAGCCGAGGGGAGCGGAGCTGAGCGCAGCAAGCACGGCGCGAACAGACCAGACGCGGAACTACCAGAC
>CM053623.1:250852059-250869360 GCA_028646595.1 Phalanger gymnotis
TGATTTCTGTTGGCTCAGATGACATTTGACATGGCTAAAGAGTATATAAAAAGAGAGAACAGAGTTATTTTCTTAGAGGCTCTCACTCCTGGAGGCAAGGGACTCTGGGCAGCCAATTTAAGGGCCTCTCGACTGAACTCAGATAATGGTTTCTTGGTAACTATGAATTTTGTTTGGTCTGTTTATGAATGTATGTTTGTAATTTGTTTATATTTGCTCTGAAGTTCAGGGTGCTGGCTTTTTCCCCTGGACTAAGTGAATGATATTTGTACGTTGCATTAAAATAAGATTGTTGATCCCCTTAATGTTATTTTGCTTAGTAAAGCAGATCGAAAGAACCTGGGCTTGCAGCATTCTTGTTTTCAGGCTTGTGTTGGATTTTTGCCCCCACAACAGCTGCTAGCTGAATTGTTGCAACACTGGCACAAGTTTTTGTTGTTGTTCAGTCATTTCAGTGATGTCTTGATACTTCATGATTCACTTTGGAGTTTTCTTGGCAAATATACTAGAGTGGTTTCTCATTTCCTTCTTACCCAGTATCTGAAGTCAGTTTGGAATCAGATCTTCCTGACTCCAGATTTGATGGTCTATCCACTGCATTACCTACCTGTCTCTATCATGGCATATAGAAAACATACAATAATTTTTTATCTACCTATATCTGAAATAAAAAAAATATTTTACTATACCGACATCTGTTTGTATTTTGTAACCATTCTTCTTTGTCATAAGGGAAAGTTCTGTGGTTTTGATGAGGGTCATCCTTTAGTCATGTTCATCCTTGGCTTTTGTGGCTATCAATTTCTACATTCCCGAGTAACTTTCAGGTATTTGAAATGATGGATTAATGCAGTCCGTAAGATGCAACAGCTAGAATTCCAAATAAAAAAAAATAGCAAATAATAAATTCCATGAAGAATTTACCTTGAAGCAGATCTGCAGTATAAAAGCTATAACTGTAAAGCAAGATATATTTAAAGCATATAAAATAAATTTCATTAGTACGGCCCTGCATAGAAAACCTAATTCCTTCACTGCTCAATGATTTAAGATAGTACATTTAATATTCCCACCCCTGACAAAAGCTATGATACCCTCTATGTCTCAGTAGAAAGTTTACGTAATGCTCTGTTCAAAAATATTAATTTTAGTCTAAGATTAATAGCTTTGTATGTAGGTAAAGTATAAAAGAAGAGCTTGAATGATAGTGCTGCACAATGGATCAAAAGCATGACCTGGAATCATAAAACTTGGACTCTTCATGTTCTATTTCTGCCACTATTGGTTGTGTAAACTTGAATAAGTCATTTAATCTCTTCATGCTACAATCAACAATTAAGATTGCCCATTTTAGGGAAGTTGCCTTCAGGATAGGCAGTTTCCTCCTCATTAAGTTTTTATACCAATGGTGTCAAACTTAAATACAAACAGATATCTGTAACTGCTTATTGACTCATAAAACCATAAATCAACATTATCTATGTTGCATTACATTTTTATTTATTTTGTTTATGATTTCCCAATGAATCATATTTTAATATGGTTCTGTGAGTTTGGCTTATCTGCTCTAAACCAATCGAGGAACAAACACACTAAAAAAAGTTCCTAAACTTGATTTTATGTGTACCACTCTCTAAGATCTCTCTGATTTTTCCACTGCTCTTGTTATGGCTGCCACATAAAATTTTTCAGCTTTATTGACTGATCAACTAAAATTTGACAAATATTTCTACAAATGAACCATTTTAAAATCAATTTAGTAAAATCAACCTTTCTGGTACAACGCAAACATTAAATCTGTTGAAACAACAAAGAAATGCCATGATCAACATAACATTAAGAGGACTGCTTACTTATTGGATTCAGAATCACAGGATATGAGTGAAACTTTGGTCAAGTTATTTAATGTCTTTAGATCTCAGTTTCTTCACCTGCACAATAAAGAGGTTGGGTTATATGACCTCTAAAATTCCTTTAAATTCTAAGAACTGATTCTCTGGTTGATTTCTGGTGTAGAGAATGGGCTTGCCTGTTACCAAGGACTGGGTTCCCATATAGAAGAGATTTGTTGATGAGATGTCCAAGTTCACATTGTGTTGATAAGCAAAATGGGCTCTTAGCACTTAGTTCAACCAGTGCCCTTGAAGAGTTTGGCTTTTGTTTCCTTTGAGTAATTCAGTGTATTTCATTGACTTTTACTAGGTGCTAAGCCCAGGCCCAAACCCCTATAAGGTATAAAATCAATGTGGGTGTGGATTGGTAACTGAGGTGGGGCCCAAGGTGGGGCTAACTGAGGGGAGATGCTAACACCAGAGTCAATTATAGGAGCCTAAGTTCTGGTCATTCAGATGACATTTGATGATGCCTGAAATCCTTTAAGAAGAGAAGACAGAGCCATATGCACAGGGCTCTCACTCATGATGGTTGATGCGGAGACTCTGGGCAGCTGTATCTAAGAGCCCCCCAGCTTGTAACCCGGATGCTGAGACTTTGTGAAATTCTGGTAACTATATATTGGAATTTGAATCAGAAAAGGTCTGTCTGTCAATGTTTGTGCTTTGTTTGTATTTTGCTCTGAAATTCAGGGTGCTGGTTTTTTCCCCTGAACTAAGTGAATGCTGTCTGTATGCTGAATTAAAGTAAGCTTGTCAACCCCTTAACGTTGTTTTCCTTACTAAAGCAGATCAAAAGAACCTGTGCTTTTGTAGCATGTTGGCAGCTTTCTGGGTGCTTGCTGTTGGTGGATCTTATACCCCTACAGAAGCTGCTAGCCAGATTGTTGGAACACACATTCAGACTTTGAGACATAGTGGAGGACAGCAGGGCCTGGCATGCTATGGTCCATAGGGTCACTAAGAGCCAAACATGACTAAACAAATGAACAGCAATAGAACAACAACAGCAACAAGCAGTGCTATGAAGCTTTCTGAAATCTCTAAATGGCTCTATATGACTGTCTTTCTTTAGAAATAGACATGGGTAGAAAAGATCAAACAATCCATGGAGTAAAGCTCCCAGCTTCCTATGTCATTTTTCTGTCTACCTCTCACAGGCATGAGAAGCACTACTTTCCTATTAACCTCACAGTGCTTTGGGAAAAGAGAGTCAGGGATGAGATAGGAGGACAGTTTTCTCTCTAACACCCTGTATGGTGTTTCAAATTGTGCAGGAAAGAAGAGAACTCATTATTCCCAGCAGTGTCTTACACCTCTACACTTTCAATAACATAATTGATGATGCTGATATGTTGATCTTTAGTCCTTGACATTATAGCTTTCTCTATCCTGCCTGTGTATAACAAAGTGAGGCACAAAGTCAGTCAATAAAAACTAGAATTGCAAAATGTCAAATTTCAAAATAATAGCTCTTTCTTTTGGATTCCTTCTTTATTCACAACCACTTTCTCTGACAGCTTTTCTAATTTTTTTTTGTTCCTTTATAGAAATCATCTCTGATTGTAATGAGCACTGTCTCCAATTTCTATGACAGGCATCTGAGAAGTATGGCACTAGCATTTACCCTCTTGTTCTTATCAAACTATTCCTTCTGTTCCTCGAATAATTCTGAAGACTTGATATTTGAGTAATGTAGGCTTAAGGAATGCATGTCAAAGAGGATACAGTAAACATGAGGAAAGAGATGATGTGTTAATTTGAAATAATAGTAACATTTAGTGAAGGTATTTTCATTATTGTTTCTATTTTTTAAGGATAAAAGAGAATTAAGCATATTTTTAGAAACCAATCATAGAATCAATCAATAGAAAAAGATTCTAGGAAAGGAATATGATAGGTATCAAAAAAGAGAAATGAGGGGCAGCTAGGTGGTGCAGTGAGTAGAGCAATCTGAAAAAAGAAAGATGAATAAAGAATTCATTGAAACAATCAAGAGCTAGTTGAAGTTGGATATCATAAATTTGTAATAGGACCAGAGAGGTTTTCATGACATGTTACAATCAGAGGTTTAGAGTTTGGAGGGATATTGAAAGTACAATATAATCATTCTCATTATACAGATTACAAAACTGATGTCTAGAAACATGAAGACACTTGCCTGGGGTGACATAGATAGCTGTCTCAGGGAGGTTTCAAACCAATATCTTCCTGACATCAAGACCAGTACCCTATCTACTACTTTAATTTGCTTCAAGTAGTTAAAAACTTGAAAGATATGTTAACTAGAATTGAACACTAACAAGGTCATAGCAGTTGTTAAATGAACCAAGAGGGCAAATAATTTAAGGGTAGAGAAGGGTGTGCATTATTGAATTGGATGACCTTTGATTCAAAACTGTTAAGGGAGAGAAGTAATGGATTGAGAGAACAAGAAGATAAAAGAGACAGGTCATTATTTTGAAGAAGAGGAGAAGGTTGAGGAGGACTGAGGATGTGAAAGAAAATAGAATAGCATAAATGGAAAAAAGAGACAAATAAAGGTATTTGAGACAAAGGGAGTCTTTCAGCAAAGGTAAAGAAATGCCTGATGCATTAAGGGGAAAACGAATATACTAGAGGAAAGGGATGAGGTACTAGTAGATGATAAGTTTAAAGAGATAGAGAGGATTAGATTATAAAGTATCTTAAATTCTTGATAATGAACATGAGATTTTGTAAACAAAGGGAAAATATTGAGAAAATTAATAGGAGAGTAAAAAATGATAGCTAGCATTTAGGTATCATTTTAAATTTGGCAAAGTGCTTTACATGTATTATCTCATTTGATCCTCATAATAACACTAAAAAGTGGAAACACTGTCATCCCCATTTTACCAGAGGAAGGTGAGACTGAGAGAGGTCAAAGTGTTTGTTCAGGATCAAGTGCCCTTGACTACAAGTCTATTTACTCCATCTGGCACTTAGCTGAGTAGTATGTGCAAAGTGGAATTTTAGGAAGAATGCCTGGAGGGCAGTGCATTGGATGTATTGGCAAGAACAACTTGAGATTAGTATAAAAAATGAGAATGCTATTGTGGTACTCTCGGCTTGAGGTGGCAATGATTTCTATTAGAGTGGCAGTAGAAGAAAAGCGAAGGAAGAAAGATGCACAGGGTAATGCAGGAAAAATTGACAGGATTTAATGATGAGATAGGCAGAGAAATGTGGTGACAGACTTGATGATAGAATGTTAGTATATAATGAATGATGTTACCTAACTCTTTTTAAAGGTCTACAATAGATTATCAGAGAAATAGTTTCTAAGGACTTAGAAAAGGAAAAAGTTATAATAATGAACTGGCATGGGTTCATTGAAAAGAGTCAAATCTTATTGACCTTATTTCCTTTATTGATAGGATTACCAGAGACTATTTTGGACATTGTCACATTTCTAGTGAAAATTCTGTTCAAGCAAGTCTCTATCATCCCTGTGGACAAGATGGAGACGTAAGGCCTGGCTTACAATTAAGTAATTTGGAATTGGATCCAAAGAGGCCTCATTTAATGTACCGTCCTTAACCTGGAGGAAGGTAACTAGTTAAGTGTTACCAAGAACTGTTAATGATCCTATTTTTTTCAGTGACTTGGATAAAGTCATAGATTAAATAAATTCAGATTAATTACATATTTTTCCACACCATTTAATGAAATGTGCAGAATGAAGATATGGTCTGCTCTTGGGAATCATCTATAAAAGCCTACTAATTAATTTCTCTGAGGCAAAGAGATACTAAATTATTTGCCCAGGGTCAGAGGATGGGTAAATATTTGAGACAGAATTTTAACTCAGATCTTTCTAAAGTCCAGTTTTGTCAGTATTTTTCTTTAGCTTAGTTTAGTTTAATTTAGTTTTACTATACAAGACTGCCCAGTATACATGGATAGACTATCCTAATAAAAACTGTATAGAGGTAATGAGGTAGACATAGTAGTCAGGAGATATTTTATTCTTGATTGTCATTTTAAAAATTACTACCAATGATTTTTGTTCAGTTGTTTTTCATTTTATTCTGAGATATATTGAAAAATATTTATAGTGCTTTTAAAGTCATGTCACCTTCAACACAAATTTCTTGACTCTATTAAATGTAACTTCATTTTTAAAAAAATATATTATTTATACTTAGGAACTAATGTGGGGAAATGCAAATATGATGGCTGTATTTCTCTTGAATAAAGAAAATAGATTGCTATAGAAACAATGGCAAGTCAGAAACATTTGGCATCTGTTTGTTGTCCTCTATCGACTTTCATCTATGAATGTTTTCAGAAGAATCTGCTTCAATAGGATCAGTAGATCAGTAGGTTATTTTACCCTTCACTGCTTTTTGCTATTTTAAAGGTAATAATAATACCCACATTCCTTCATTGGTCATTTTTATAACATGTGGCAAATAAATGTGTATATTAAACTTACACTTCCCTTGGTTCCCACATTTCTCCACTAGATAGGAATACCAAGTGATATCTGGATAAAGTGTTTCTTGAGACCATTTTGGCTTCTTTTTTTGCAATGACAATTTTACATAAATTGTACTTCTCTGTGAATGACAGTTAGGGACTTCAAGGGAAAGAACCAATATTGTGGACAAAAGAAGTACTCATCCAAATTCTCCCAACATTTTCCTTGAAAAAGAAAATCTTTAAAATAACACCTCAAATAAAACTCTGGAGTGACAGAGCCAACAAAGTTTATTGTGAGACATTCTTCCAGACCAAAATAAATTAGGAGGTGAAAAACAAAAGCATGCAACACTTTTTTTGGAGAGAGCCTGGGTTCCCAATGGATACAATCCTAGTGGTGGGTCTGGCTAGGTGGTGATAACAGAAACAAGAGCAGTTTGGGGAGCTCTCAAGGCAGAAATAGTAAGGGGTCATGTGAAAGAGACAGAAAAAGATTGCGATCCCAAGAGAGTGGGACCCTGAGGAGTAGTATAACTTCCAGTGCCAAGGAAATAGGGGCCTGAGGAATAGTATTGCTTCTAATCCCAAGGGAAAAGAAATCTCAAGGAGCAGTATCAATCAAAATTCCAAGGGATGAAGGGCTCTTCCTGAGTAAAGACTAGAGCACAGACCAAGAGAGGAGTGACCACTGACAGCTATCTCAGATCACATCACTTAGGAAACATGGAAAATTTCTAAGTTTCTGTGTTGGTAAGCAAAATGGGCTCCTTAGCACTTAGTTCAACCAAGTGCCCATGAAGAGTTTGGCTTTTGTTCGCTTTGAGTAATTCGGTGTATTTCATCAAGCCTTACTAGGTGATAAGCCCCAGGCCCAAACCCCTATTAAGTGTAAAACCTTAGTGGGTGTGGATTGGCAACTAAGGTGGGGCCCAAGGTGGGGCTAACTCCATGGAGAGACGAGTTTACATGTCTGGGACAGCAAAGGCTTTTAGACCATGTGGGTTTAAGTTGCCACTTTGTGAGGATTCTAGGTCACCTGGGTGAGTTGCATGTGTGACTCACCCCTGACCCTGAAAAAGATATAAACAAGGGGTTGGCCTTCTCTTCTTTGGAGCTCTTTCCCACAGCAGTGGTGGCACACATGACTCTGGGCCTGCCCTTGTTCTGAGCTCCTGGGCTGAACCTAGATGTCGGTAACTATGAATTGTATTGGGTCTGTCTGTTGATGTTTGTAATTTGTTTGTATGTTGCTCTGAAGTTCAGGGTGCTGGCTTTTCCCCCTGAACGAAGTGAATGATATTTGTATGCTGAATTAAAGTAAGCTTGTCAAACCCCTTCACTTTGCTTTCCTTAGTTAAGCAGATCAAAAGAACCTGTGCTTCTGCAGCCTGCTGGTAGCTTTTTGCTGCATGTTGGTGGATCTTACACCCCCACAGAAGCTGCTAGCCAGACTGTCGAAACAGTTCCCAGAACTGACTCTGAAAACAGCAGTTGGAAAAAGCCTTAAGGCTGTAAAAGTGCATCTTCCCAAACCCTCAATACCAGAAACATAGCCCGACTTTAACTTAAAGTTGAAAGTAAAAAGAAATCTGGAAAAATGAGCAAAGAACAACAAAAAGGAACTTAACCAAACAAATTCTAAGATGGTGACAGCAAAGATCAAAACAGAAACAGAAAAATAAAATGATGTCACAATAATTACAAATAGATCCTCAAGGGGGGAGGTGGTAAATTAGGTGTAAGTCCAACAAGAATTTCTGGAAGAGCTTAAGAATTATTTTTGAAAACAAATGAGTGGTAGAAAAAAAATTGGGTAAAGAAATGAGTGAGAAAAAATACAATGATATGAAAAAAATACAATCAATAGTGTGGCAAAAGAGGCATAAAAATACTAAATAAAATAATATCTAAAAAGCCAGAATTTTCTAACTGGAAAAAGTTACAGAACTTCACTAATGAAAATAAGTCCTTAAAAACAAAATTAGCAAATTAGAAAATCTGAAAGCTCTATGAAAAAAATAATTCCTTAAAAATTAGAATTGGGTGTATAGAAGCTAATAATTCCATGGGATGTCAAAAGCAACAAAGTTAAAATTTTTTTTAAAAAAACAGAAGAAAATATGAAATATTTCATTAAAAAGAAACAACAAACCTGGAAAAAAACCATAAAGGAGAGCTAAATTAAGAATTATTGTATTTACTGAAAGCCATGATCAAACAAAAAGCCTAAGCATCATATGTCAAGAAATTGTCAAGGAAAACTTCCCCAATATCATCAAATCAGAGGGTAAAATTGAAGTTGAAAGAATCCACCCATCATTCCCTCAAAGAATCAAAAAAAATGAAAACTCTCATGTATATTTTAATCCAATTCCACAGTTCTCTGTCAGAGAAAATACTTCAAAAAACCAAAAATAAGTCACTCAAATATTATGGAAGCTAAGTCAAAATCAAACAAAATTTAACAGCTACCATATACATGAGCACAATACTTGTAATATAACATCCTAAAAGTGAAAAGATGTAGGATTAGAAAAAAATATTAACCTACCCAGTAAAATTGAATATAATCTTTCAAGAAAAAAAAGATATTTAATGAAATACAGTGTGGCTAAAAGAAGGCTGTGATCACAGTCAAAACAAACTAACCATAAAATAAATAAGAAGGAAGTCAAGGAGCTGAATAGAACCTTAGAAAAATTAGGTATGATAGACCTCTGGAGAAAACCAAATGGCAATAGAAAGGTGTGTACCATTTTCTCAGCTGTACATGATACCTACACACACACACACACACACACACACAAACACACTCACACACACACATGTATGCACACACACACACACACGCACACACTAACCATTTGTTAGGACATAAAAATCTTGCAAATGCAGAAAAGCAGAAATGTTAACTTATCTTTTTCAGACCAAAACAAAATAAAATGAGATTCAAAAAAGGTCCATAGAAGTATGGATTATAAACTTATCAGATACTAATCTAATGCTAAAGAATGAGTGGATGAAAAAAAAATCAGAATCAATCAATAATTTAATTTAAAAATGACAATAATGAGACAAAATACCATTTTTTTGGAATGTGACCAAAGTAGTTACTTGGGAATACTTTTATATTAATAAAAGGAAAAAAGCATGCAGCAAGAAAAAAAAAACTAGAAAAAAACAAATTAAAAATTCCCAAATAAACACCAAAATGGAAATCCTGGAATTCAAAGGAGAGATTAATAAATTTGAAAATTAAAAAAAAAACATTGAACCAATATATAAAACCAGTATCTGATTTTTATGGAAAAAAGATAAACCATTAGTTAATTTGTTTAAAAATAAAAATAAAGCCAAATTACTAGTATTAAAAATTAAAGGTTCACTGTATCACCAATGAAGAAAAAAAATAATTCATTAACTATTAGGAGTTATTCTGACCAATTATATGCCATATATAAAACTAAAATTGTGAGTGAATGTGAATATTTATCAAAATAAAAACTTCCCTAATTAATAGGAGAATTAAAATAATTAACCTTATTTTTGAAAAGAACCCTTCATTGACCTCCTAAGAAATAATTCCAAAGGAGCACATGGATTTATAAATGAAATCTACCAAATGTTTGAGGAACAAGTAATCCCACCATTATATGAACTATTTGAAAAAAAATAGGTAAAGAAAGAGTCCTATCAAATCCCCTTTATGACGCAAATATAGTTTTGATACCTAAGCTTGGGAGAGGAGGGAAAAAAATAGTCAGAGAAAACTATCTACCAAATTCCTGAATGAATATATTGCAAAAATTTTAGATGAAGTACTAGTAAGGAGATAACAGCAATATATCACAAAACTATACACTATGATCAGGTGGTATTTATGCCAGAAATACAGGATTAGTTTAATATTAGGAAATCAATAAACATAATTCCCTATTATCATTAATAACAAAATCACATGATTATATCAACAGATGTAGAAAAAACAACTTCTAAAAAATTTAACATACATTCCTATTAAAAACACAAAGAAAGCATAGGAATCAATGGAGTCTTTATTACAATTATAAGTAGTATCTATCTAGAATCAAGTACAAGTCTTATAATCAAAATGAACTTGAAACCTTCCCATTTAGATCAGAGGTGCAACAAGGATTTCCATTATCATTGCAACTATTGAATATTTATCAGAAATGTTTCAAATAGCAATGAAACAAGAAAAAAAAGAAATTGAAGGGATAAAATTAGACAATAAAAACAAAAGTATCTTTCTTTGCAGGTGATATGATGACATATTTAGAGAACACTAGAGAAACAATGGGAAAAAGAATCTAGCTGAAGCAATTAGCAACTTCAGCAAATTTTCGTGATATAAAACAAATCTCTAGAAATTATTAGCATTTCCCTATCCTACCAACAAAATCCAGCAACAAAAGATACAAAGAAATTTCATTTAAAATAATGATAGACAATATAAAACACTTAGGAATCTACCTGCCAAGACAAAACCAGGAATTATATGAACACAATTACAAAACACTGTACGTACAGGTAAAGATAGACATAAACAGTTACAAAAACATTAATTGTTTATGAGTGAGCCAAGTCAATATAATACAATGACAATTCTACCCAAATTATTTATTCAGTGCCATAACAATCAAATTAATGAAAGTATTATGTTACGGAAAAAAATAGCAATAAAATTTATCTGGATTAAGAAAAGATCAAGAATAATAAGGAAATCAATGGGACAAATGTGAAGGAAGACAGTCTAGCAGTTCTCATTACCAAACTATATTACAAATTAGTAATTATCAAGATGATCTGGTAATAATTAAGAAATAAAGTGTTGGGTCAGTGGAACAGATTTGGTACACAATACACAATAGTAAATGACATTAATAATCTAGTGTTTGTTAAAACCAAAGACCCAAGCTTTTAGGGTAAGAACTCAACATTTGATCAAAGAAATGTTGGGAATACTGGAAAGCAATTTGGCAGAAACTGGTCATAGAGCATCATCTCATACCATATACCAAGACGATGCATATAAACATAAAGAATGTCATCAGAATTAAATTAGGGACATATGGAAAAATGCACCTGTTGGATCTATGGATAAAGGATAAGAGGTTAGGGAACAGAGAGAGACAGACAGAATCGTGAGAATTAAAATGAATAATTTTGATTACTTGAACTTAAAAAAAATCTTTGCACAAAAAATTCAGCAAAAATTAGAATGAAAACATGAAACTGGGGAAAATTTTTTATAGTAATAAATCATCTATTATATCCATAAGCATCACAATTTAGAAACTATATTGACAAGCTGGAGGTTGTCCAGTAGATGGCAAAAAAAAAAAAACTGTGAGAGGAAATATCACCAAATCATATAAACACTGGAAGGAACCCAGGGATATCTAGTGTGGACAAAATAAGACTTGTGGAAATTTGACAGTTATATTCAAACATCTGATGGGTTGTCATATGGAATAGGGATTAAAGGCTGAATAGAAGACATTTTTGCAGTGAAGTGCAAGTTTTGGGCAGAAGGTACCTGAAGTCTGATTAGTTATAAAAGAAATTAAGAAAAAAACAACATTTCAAAAGTTTATGTGTTGTACTTCAATTTTTTTAACTTTTAAAAATTATTAATTTCATTTAATTTCAGTTTTTAACATTCAGTTCCACAAGATTTTGAATTCCAAATTTTATCCCCATTTCTCTTCTCCTCCCACCCTAGGACAGTGTGCATTCCAATCACCCCTTCCACCAATCTGCCCTCCCTTCTATTACCCCACCCCATCTCATTCTTTTGTATTTTCCTGTAGGGCACCATAGATTTCTATACCCCATGGTCTGCATATCTCATTTCCCAGTTTCATGTAAAAACAAGTTTTAACATTCATTTTTAAAGCTTTGATTTCCACAATCTGTTCCTTCCTCCCTTCCCACCCACCCTCATTGAGAAGGCAAGCAATTCAATATCAGTTACACATGTGTAGTCATGCAAAACAATTCCATAACAGTCATGTTGTGAAAGACTAAATACATTTCCCTCTATCCTGTCCCTCCCTGCATTAATTGTATTTTCTCCTTTGATCTGTCCCTCCACAAAAGTGTTTGCTTGTGATTACCTCTTCCCCCAATCTGCCATCCCTTATATTATCCTCTCTCTCTCCTAACCTTACCTCCTGCTTTCCTGTAGGGTAAGATGGATTTCCATACCCAATTGTTAGGCAAAATCCAATGAGAGTAAAACTTACTTATTCCATCTCATCTTCCCCCTCTTCCTCTCCATTTATAGAAGCTCTTTCTTGCATATTTTATGTGAGATGATTTACTACATTCTACATCCCCTTTTCTATTTCTCCCAGTACATTCCTCTCAACATTTAATTTTATTTTTAGATATCATCCTTCCATATCCTCATATCCAATTCACTTTTTGCCCTCCACATATATATATATGTACATATACATATATATATATACACACACACACATATATGTATATATATACACACACACATACATATATGTATACACACATACATACATATATATATATGTGCATACACACATATATGTGTGTTTATATCCAGGCACAGGATGTATGTATGTATATATGTGTATTTATGTATGTGTATATATGTATATGTATGTATATATTTGTCTGTGTGTGTGTGTGTGTGTGTGTGTGTGTGTGTGTGTGTGTTTGTTTCCTTCCAACTGCCCTAATACTGAGAGAGGTCTCGTGAGTTACAGATAGCATCTTTCCACGTAGGAATGTAAACAGTTCAACTTAAATAAGTCCCTTATGGTATTTGAAAGTCAAATTTGCTATTCAGCTCTGGTCTTTTCAACAAGAATGGTTGGAAGTCCTCTATTTCATTGAAATTCCATTTTTTCCACTGAAGTATTGTCCTCAATTTTGCTGGGTAGGTGATTCTTGGTTGTAATCCTAACTCCTTTGACATCCAGAATATCATATTCCAAGCCCTCCAATCCCTTAGAGTAGAAACTGCTAATGCTTGTATTATCCTGATTGTTTTTCTATAATACTTGAATTTCTTTTTTCTGGCTGCTTGTAGCATATTTTCCTTGACCTGGGAACTCTAGAATTTGTCTACAATATTCTTAGGAGTTTTCCTTTTGGGATCTATTTCAGGAGATGATTGGTGGACTCTTTCCATTTCTATTTTACCTTCTGGTAATCTAGAATATCAGAGCAGTTTTCCTTGATAATTTCTTGAAAGATGATGTCCAGGTTCTTTTTTTTGATCATGGCTTTCAGGTAGTCCAAAAATTTCAAATTTCTTTCTCCTGGATCTATTTTCCAGGTCAGTTCTTTTTCCAATGAGATATTTCACATTGTCTTCTATTTTTTCATTCTTTGGGTTTTGTTTTATAATTTCTTGATATCTCATAAAGTCATTAGCTTCCATTTTCTCCATTCTATTTTTGAGGAATTTTTTTATTCAGTCAGCTTTTGGACCTCCTTTTACATTTGGTCAATTCTCCTTTTTAAGGCATTCTTCTCCTCATTGGCTGACATCTTTTGCCATTTGGGTTAGTCTAATTTTAAATGTTCTTTTCTTCAGCTTTTTTTGGGTCTCCTTTGACTCATTTTTCATGATTTTCTTGCATTACTCACATTTATCTTCCCAATTTTTCTCTACTTCTCTTATTTGAGTTTCAAAATTCTTTTTGAGCTCTTCCATGCCTAAGAACAGTTCGTATTTTTCTTGGAGGATTTGGATGCAGGAGCCTTGACTTTGTTGTCTTCTTCTGGTTGTATGTTTTGATCTTCCTTGTCATCAAGAATGTAAATAAATACCTTTACACTAAGGAAGTAAGCTTCTTTAGTCTGATTTTTTCCACTTGTTTGATCATTTTCCCATCCAATTACTTGACTTATGAGCTCTTTGTTAAGTGGACAGTGTACTGCTCCAAACTTTAAAGGTTTTGTGCCTCTGTATCCATAGATGTTTCTAGGGACCTGTAAATTTTCACTTCTCCCTAAGTGGTATGATCAAAGGAGAGGTGTTTACTCCTCTCCTGGCCTGTACTCTGGTGTGTGAGCAACCATAAGCACTCTTTTCTGTCTTGGAATTGTGAGGAGGGTTCCCTCTCCACTGCCAGGACAAGCTCTGCCATTCCAGGCTGTATTTCTATTTTAAACAATTTAAGAGACAACAGTCCAGATAGCTTCCATTTGCACTAGAGTTTTTGCATTGATATGCTAATTGTAGGTCAAAGGGATCTGAGAAGATGATAAGAAAAAGTCTCACCCAGATACAGGGAATAGAGAATGTGCCATGAGAGCTAAACACAAGAGTAAAAGGAAACTGAGAATTATCATTCTCACAAATTTCAATGTCAAAAGGAATTGTCAAGTGTTGTGTGTGTGTTTCTTCCAGTAAAGAGTGAATATAATGCATGAGTGAAATCAAAGTGTAATTTCAGCAGTCTGAGAAATCCCAGTTGAACAAAACTTTCTACTTCCCTTCATTCCATCTCAAAGGTTTTACTACAACTGTTTAGTTGGATTCCTGCAAACTATAACTCTGAAGCTACTAAACTCATTCTCTGCTTGACTGAACTCATCCTTAGACTAACTGCTATTTTGTACCCAGGCTCAATGGGCATGACTAGCCTTCTCAGCCCATCATATTGCTTTCTTTCTTGGCCGAATCAAACAAGTATGTGCTCATAAAGAGGTCACAGAGTTTCAGCTATCTTGTCTGAACATTTAAAACTTCAGGACATCCACGTATTGATTGATTTAATTGAAATGTTGGCAACATACATGATTAGTCTATGATTAGATTATTAGAGTCCTTACTCTCAAGGTTGCTAGGGAGTATGGAATGAATTAAGGGCATTACGTACATCTTCTACAAACATGCCAAACTTCTTGGCTATTACTCACTTTAGAGTATCCATACAGAGATGCCTTTTATCCGTGGAAATAACCTGAAAGCAATATGAAGAATTATGAAGTTAATGGCAAGGAATTAAGGACCTAAGACATACAGAGACTCTTGACCATTGCTGTTGATTAACATTGGAGGTCTCCAAATATTAAAGCAGATGTGGGCTATGAAAAGCTAATGAGGAACATTTCATACAATGTAGAATGCATTTACAGACAACAGTCTAAGATATAGGAATGGTGGGCTCTTGGCCAAGGGAAGTAATGCAACTAATCAGGTCTTTGAAACAAATATTTTCCTGCAGATACTAACAGATTGACATAAATGGCTTCAAACCTAAAATGGTAGGAAAAAATGAATAGTTTCCATTCACATTGAATGAGTCAGAGGTCATAGAGACTAGCCAATATTGCAGCAAGAATATCAGAGGAGAGAGGCAATAATTCTCAAGAAACAATATCCAAGAACAAAATAAGCAATAATATTTATGACCTCAAGTATGAAGGATCAAATATGCAGTCTATGGGTAGAAGTAAAAATTGATGCAAGGAGATAAATATGACATAATAGGTACCATAGCGATATGATGAGAGGTAACAATGAACTTATAGGGGAAGGTTTATTGGGCAAGCTTATTTGTTGCTCAAATGATTATGGATAGCTTAAGGAGGCACATTGGAGGTAATTTTTGAAAAATGCATATAATTTTTGGTGAGTAAAACTTGGGGGAGTATATGTCAATACTAAGTTACGATATAGACAACATTATGAACATAGGAATAAGCATGGAAAGATTGAGGGAATAGTCCAATTCAGTAAGCATAGCATGGGATAGGGAAGTAGGAGAAGTTAAACTTGCTTAGACCGTAAATGGTTAGTTGAGTATAGACTGTTGAGTGACTTGAATACTAACTTGAGGAATTTATATTACTTGAGAATACTTTATTATCTTTAGTAATTTAAAGAGATCCCCTTTCAGTCTCATTTACATTCAATTTGCTTAGCAAATTTTTTCTTCATAGCCTATAAAATGGTAAATTTCAGTCCTTCACTGGACTAATGCTCATCAACTCTGAATTAAATATCTATAATTGCTAAGCACCCTAGAATTCAATTTTGTGTAAAAAGTTTATTTCCCACCCAAATGCAGAATTTGCTACTCCACTTCCTAGTGATTCCTACCTCCTCAATCATTTCAAATCATAAAGCATTTTGATTTTTTTTTCGTATATGGTGTAAGATATTGGTCTATGCCCAGTTTCTGCCCTACCATTTTCCAATTTTCCCAGCAGTTCTTGTGAAATAATGAATTCTTAGCCCAGAAACTGGCTTCTTTGTGTTAATCAAAAGTAGATTGGATAGTTGTTGACTTCTTCATCTTGTGTACCTATCTTATTCCACTGATCCACGACTCTGTTTCTTAGCCAGTACCAGGTAGTTCTGATGACTGCTGCTCTATAGTAGAGTTTAATATCTGGTATGGCTAGGCCAAATTCCCCAGCATTTCTTTTCATTAACACCCTAAGTATTCTTGATCTCTTATTCTTCCAGATGAATTTTGTTATTATTTTATCCAGCTCTGTAAAATAATTTTTGCTAGTTCAGTTGGTATGGCACTGAATAGATAGATTAATTTAGGTAAAATTGTCATTTTTATTATATTAGCTCAGCCTAACAATGAGCAAGTGATATTTTTCCATTTATTTAGATCTGACTTTATTCGTATGAAATCTGTTTCATAATTATGTTCATATAGGCCCTGGGTTTGTCTTGGCAGATAAACTCTCAAATATTGTATAGTGTCTACAGTAACTTTGAATGAAATTTCTCTTTCTATCTCTTGCTGTTGGGCTTTGTTAGTAATGTATAGGAATGCTGAGGATTTATGTGGGTTTATTTTATATCCTGCAACTTTGCTAAAGTTGTTTATTATTTCAAGTAGTTTTTTACTTGATTCTCTAAGTAAATCATCATATCATCTGCAAAAAGTGATAATTTAGCTTCTTCCTTGCCTATTCTAAT
>CM053623.1:250869860-250880769 GCA_028646595.1 Phalanger gymnotis
TTTTTGGGTCCTCCTTTAGCAAGTCATTGACTTGTTTTTCATGGTTTTCTGGTATCATTCTCATTTCTTGTCCCAATTCTTCCTCTACTTGTCTAACTTGCTTTTCCAAATCCTTTTTGAGCTCTTCCATGGCATGAGACCAGTTCATGTTTTTCTTGGAGGTTTTTGATGTATGCTCTTTGACTTTGTTGACTTCTTCTGGCTATATATTTTGGTCTTCTTTGTCACCAAAAAAGATTCCAAAGTATGAGTCTGAATCTGAGTGTGTTTTCGTTGCCTAGCCATGTTCCAAGCCAACTTAATTGAGTTTTTCAGCAGGGTATGAGTGCTGTAGAGTAAAGAGTACATTGTTCCAAGCTGGAGGGGATGTGCTGTTAATTTCAGAGCTATTTCTATACAGCCAACTCTGCCACACCAGCACTCCTCCTTCCCCAAGAACCACCAACCTAGACTTGATGAAAATGTTAAGCAGGCTCTTCACTCCTGCTCTGATCCACCTCTTAATTCTTCCCACCAGGTGGGCCTGGGGCCTGAAGCACCTGCAGCTGTAGTTCTTTAGCTGCACCACCCCTGCTGTCCCGGAGTGGTGGCCAGCTTGAACTCTTTTCCCTCTGTCCCAGCAGCTTTTCCCACCACCCTTCTCTGTTGTCTTTGGCATTTTGGGGTTGAGAAGTCTGGTAAGTGCCACAGTTCACTGATTCAGGGTGCTAGGGCCTATTTCACCCAGCTCCTGGTCTGATTTGTCCTGCCACCACCCAGGCTGGGCTCTGGGCCCCTCTGGGCTCTGGTGCCATCTGGGCTCTGGTCCCAGCTCTGTGCAAACTTGACCTCACCCAGCGACTATCCTGTCTCTCCTAGGCTGAAGCCTTGCTTCCCCCCACTATTTCATGGGTTCTGCAGTTCTTCTCTGTTGTCTTCGGTGTTTGTGGGTGGAGAAGTCTGCCAGCTGCCACAGCTCACCTATTCAGGGCACTAGAGACCACTGTTCCTGGCTCCTTGTCTTGTTGGTCTACACAGCACATGCTGAGCTCTGCTCCCCTCTGGACTCTGCTCCCCTCCACTCTATGCACAATAGACCTCATCCAGCAGCCTTCAGGGCTGTCCTGGCCTGGATCCCTGCTTCCCTCTTCTATTTTGTGGGTTCTGCAGTTCTAGAATTTGTTCAGCGCCATTTTTATAGGATTTTGGAGGGACCTGGCGGGGAGCTCATGCAAGTCCCTGCTTTCCAGCCGCCATCTTGGCTCCACCCCTCAGGGTTTTTTTTTTTTGGTGGGAGGAGGGAGAGAACATTTCTATGTATTGGTCCAATGTTAGGTTGTTCTTCCTTAGGAAGTAATAATAACAGACATTTATACAGTAATTTAAATTTCTCAAAGCACATTACATATACAATCTCATGTGATTTTCATATGAAGCCAAGGAAGTAAATATTACTATCACAAAGATAAGGAAACTAAGGGTTAGAAAGATGCATTTGATCATGTTGACACAACTAATTTATATCACAGGTCGGATTTGTATCTGTATTCCTAATTTTGCGTTTAGCACTTTTGTCACCTATGACATACTGACACCTAATTGTCATTGTAAAATAGTTTAGGGCCAAACCTGGATCTCCTGTACCTTGTTTGATGCTATTCATGTCACTTACATCAACACCTATTTGTTTGTTCAAATTTATCCTACATATATGCTATAAACATTTCCTGACTTTGAATGTGATCTTTTGGAGTGTGTGTGGGGTTCATGTACGGACTTGTAGTTATGAAATTCAAGCTAGTATGGTTTCCAAAATAAATTGTAGTACTTGCAGGATGAAAAAGCAATGCTTATTAGCGTGTGCAGTAGAAAGAAAGACTTTGACACTATTCACCTGGCAAAACATGTTGTATAACCATCAGCCATGGAACTGCATCCTAATTTGTGTGTATTCATGGTTAATCTCAGAATCTACACGTTTTAATGAATCTCAGTATCAATACATATGAAATGGTCTAGTTCCACTCTGAGAAAAAAGAAGAAATTCAGTCAAACTAAACATGATTGGAGGAAAAATCTGTATACTTTTCAGCTCAAATGATGGGACTAATCATACCATGTATTTTAACTACACATGTATTTTGTAGATCTTTTTAAGACTCAATGGGTATCATTGATGAGCAACAGTACCTGCACAGACAGTATAATCATCACAGTTGTCAGTAAAGCTGACAGTAATGTGTCCTGAAAGAGTGATTAATGGGTTTTGACAGTATCATTGAGTTGCATATTTAATCAGATTATACATCTGTTATAAATGGTGTGCTTTTAACATCTGCAGTCAAAACCCTCAATCTGTATTCAGATCATCACCCCAACAGAGGCACACAACACAAACTATGTCAGTCTTTTGTTGACAAGTTAAAACTGCATGCCAGAAACAGATGAATCATTTTCTGGATCCATTTAATTTTTTCCAAATTTCCTAGAGCTTTATTCTCTCCTTAGTTTATGTACATTAATAATGAGGATTAGATCAAGTATGTAGAGGTATATTAGGCTCTAAAGTCAAGAGATGTGCAATGATTTAATTTTCATAAGTAAATTGGCCCTAATTGGCCATAATTTTATAAACAAGCATTTGAAAATGATATTAATTTAAGAAGAAAATACAGCATGGGGCAGATTTTCACCTTGCTAACTCGATGGTGGTAATTATCATTGTCATTTATTATAGAAATATAATGTACAATTTTATAGCATTTAATTTTATCTTCTCATATTGTTAAGAGATCTCTTTGGGGGACTTTTGCTCCTTCTAAAAGAAGATTGAGGAGTAAGGTGCTGATGTATCAGAAAGGGAATGAATATTATGAGCTGTATTGCAGAACAAAACAGCAAGAACAAGTGTATGTGTGTGCGTGTGCGTGTGTGTGTGTGTGTGTGTGTGTGTGTGTGTGTGTGTGTGTGTGTATGGGGGAGGGGAAGCAGATTCTTAAAAAAAAAGCATAGCAACATTTGACTAGGTTCTAATGGAGGTGGTCCAGGCTGGAAGTGACACAATTTTGAGGCCATTAAGCAATTGTTAAAATCTTGGAAATGTGAGGAAACCAAGTGCTTCAAGGAAGAAGAAAGGATTATGAACTTTATGTTTACCAAAAAAAGGATAAGATTAAAAATTAAACATCAGATCAATTTCTATGTTTACTTTTCCATATCTTTGAGCTCTTTTGAGAAGAATATACATATACATTGAGATCATACTTCATGAAGGTATGGGGAGAGAACAAACAAGATTTTATAAATAATAATCTATAGTAAACTATATCTTTGGGGTCACACAATTGTCTTAATCGTGTAGAAAATACCAGATCTCATGGTATTTATAATTTATGGACTATTTTAAAGAGGACATTTGTTTCGGAAGAACAAAATGTTATTTTAAAGGCTTTTGTACATCAAAGAGTCTCCTTAGTGACTATGTCCAAATCATGTAAGATTCCTCGATAAAGTTATGATTATAAAGGATTCTGAATTATCATGTAGTAGAAATGAATGATGACCAATGGACAACTAAATTCCTTCATTGGTATCCTGCAATATTGAGAAAGGAAGAATTTTATCTTCTTCATTCACCCTTTTGTGAAAGATTTCTGGAAAGTTGTAGCCAAGGTTTTTCCTCTTTAGTTATCAGTTTGCCTTTTGTTCATCTTGGAATACCTACTATTACTCTTAAAATCTTATCGAATTAAAATAAGACACATATGCATATACATATGCATATATATGTATATATACATACATGTATACATAGATTATATATGGTGTATATTATAGATAGATACGTTCTATATCTTTCCTTTATGAGGAACAGATATAATAAATAGATTTATGGGTTTCTGGAAGACCAAGATTCAAGTTCTGCTTCTGATGCACTCTAGTATATCTGTGTGATGTCGAAAATATCATTTAAACTCTCAGAGTCCTTCACAGCTTTCTCAAAACTTAAGCTATAGTGGAGGTGACAATCTTCATTACTGGAAGGAGTTTCTGTACCTGAAGTTAGTCACACGGATGAAATAATGGCTCCAGAAATGAAAAAAAAAATAGATTGATATATAAATAAGCAAACAAGCAAACAGACAAATAAATAACTAACTGAATGATTAGACAGAAAAGTAGATGAACGAATAAATAAATAAATGTGACAAACCAAAATATTAGTACACCGGAAGAACAGAATATGTAGAACAATGACCAAAAAATGAAAACGCTTTGATATGCTGTGATCATTGAAGTTGAAATTTAAAAGGCTCATTATCAAACAAAAATTTAATGGCAATCTTTAATATGAAAAAGTTGATATAAAGAACTAAAATCTATGTTTAAACTATAAAAAAGCTTGAGAAATTGGGGGCAATAAAACATAAGTAATATATAGCATCCAAAATTTATGGAAAAATTAAAGAACAAAACCTGTTAATTTATTTCTATAATATTTTTTAAATTAAAAATTATATGGCTAATAAAATATTTTGATATTGCTGTAAAATAATATTTAGAAAATTTCTCAGAGTTAAAGTGAGGAAAAATAAGACTACTGAAGATTCTCACATTAAACATTTAAAGAAAGGCAAAATAGTCCAAATTATCCTGACTTTAGACCTATACCTTTACCTACCTACCTGGTATCTCTATATAGATCAATCAGTATGTTGTTCAAAATATCAAACCCATCCTCCTTTTCCTAATTTTTTCCCCTTTTGCTGACGTTGTATTTTCTGTCAACAATACAGTTATTCTCCTCATATATCTAGTTTGAAACATTGGAGTTTTCTTGGCTTTCTTTCCTCCCCCCCCCCTTATGTAATTAGCTGCCAGAAAAAAAAAAGATCAATCAACAAGTAGTTTTATGTAGTGATTACTATGTGTTACTGTATTTCTCCATGTATAAGACACACCTTAATTTTGGGGTATGAAATTTGAAAAAAAATGTATTATATAAAGTTATTGAATTCAAATTTTATTCATCTGCTCATAGCTTTCAGGCATCTTTTGGGCAAGTCTGGTGCATGTACGCATGCTTAGTCCATTCTGTTTCATGAACCTGAAGCACCAATTTTGTCCTCCTTTGAAATCAGTAACTTCTTTTTCATCAGCAATTCTTCTTGCCTCATTCTGAACCATCTTTGTGGACACAGAAATTCCAATTGCCCTTTTCTCTTCAATGTATATCTTCAATTCCCTCTCTAAATCATGCCATTTGCTGACTTGTCTCTCATGGCCTTCTTCTGCTGTAGCGTTTTCAGTAGGGTTTCTTCTTCCCATAGCCAGTCTTGAATTGTTTTCTCAGTTGGAGGAGTACCAAAATTACGCTCAGCAGCACAATTTCCATTCACTTTTGCAAACTGGATCACTTTTAACTTGAATTCAGCACTGTACAAAAATCTTTTCTGAGCCATTTCTGGGCGGAACATGGCAAAACATAACCTAATATACCAGTGACAAATGTGAAACAAAGAGTGCAAAGATAATAAGAGTGAAAAAGTGGGAAATGCAAGTAAAAATATCTACAACTACTCTATAAGACTCACCCAGTTTTTAGACTCCAAATTTTTGGAAAAGGGTACATCTTATTCATGGGGATATATGGGTATTTTATGAGATTTGAGACATACAAAGACAAAAGCAAAATATACTGTCTTTAAGGAACTTTTTTTTTTTTTTAAGGAGCAGCTTCTATAATATTTCTTGTATCCAAATTCTCCTTTCATTTTCCACTACTGTAATGCTTGTTTAGCATTTGAATAGTTCTAACTTGAACTAATTACAATAGGCTCAGCACTTTCCCCTGGCTCCATTGTTCCCTGGTGCTACATTCCATTCATTCAACAGAAAAATTGCCACATTCCACATGCATGATGCAAATGATTTATCTCTTTGAGGTTAGATGACTTTCAAGTTTGCTTCTGATTCTGATTATATGACCTTATTTTATTCCTTTGCTCAAAAATGTTAAGTTGTTACCTACTAACTACTGAAGTTGCCTTATTCTTCATTCTGCCTTTACTCATGCCATTATCCCTGCTTAGAAGTCTCTATGTAGTAAAAATGTTCCTGTTCTTCAAGATATGGTTTCATGAAGTGGCTTAGGTGCCACCACTTCCAGGAAGCTTTTCTTGACTTCCTAAACTATAATATTTCTCTATAGCCTAAAACTTTCTATTACTATTAGTTTTCTCACAGGGCATGTTGCATGTCTCCTAAGCACTTGTCATAATCTAAATTTTATTATTATTATTTGTATATATGTTCCTATTTCTGCTAATAGACTGCAGACCGAGATTTTATTCATCTTTGCATGGCTCAGTGGCTAAAAACTTTCTGCATAGGCATA
The DNA here is from genome assembly GCA_028646595.1 of Phalanger gymnotis. Lineage (NCBI taxonomy): Eukaryota > Metazoa > Chordata > Mammalia > Diprotodontia > Phalangeridae > Phalanger > Phalanger gymnotis. The sequence goes on from CM053623.1 coordinate 250,876,237, forward strand.
GTGTTGTTGTTGTTCAGTCATTTCAGTAGCATTCAACTGTTTGTGACTTCATTTGGGGTTTTCTTGGTAGAAATAATGGAATGGTTTTCCACTGCCTTCTCCAGTTCGTTTTACAGATGAGGAACTAAGGCAAACAAAGTTGAGTGACATGGGTACACAGCTTGTAAGAATATGAGGCCATGTTTGAGATGAGTCCTCCTGAATCCAGACCCAGTGTTCTATCCACTGGGCCAGTGGATAGAGTTCAAGACCTTCAGTCAAGAAAACCAGAGTTCAAATGCTGCTCTGAAACTTCCTAGCTGGGTGATCATGGACAAATCACTTAATCTGTCTGATCCACAATTTCTTCATCTGTGAAATTAAGATAATAACAGTGTTTACCTTGTAAGGTTTCTGCCAGGGATCAAATGAGATAAAAATACTATAAAACCACTTGTAAACCTTAAAGTATTATATAAATGGTATCTATTTAATGCATATATGTTTGATTGTCTTTTTTAATTTGGAAAAAACAAACAGCTATGATACTCAAGTTAAAAGCATGATATCTGTAAGTGAAGACATTAAAGTACAATGATTAATACATTACAAACACATTGATTATATTATTTGATGATAGAACATGACAATTTCTGGATCAACTTTTTTTTAAAAAAAGGAATAGCAATGTAATTTGATATATGTGATTTGGGGTGAAACCTACAAAAATCCACCATTTCTTTCCTCCGGTACTCTTTCACAAATTGGTCATTGATAGGTGTCACATTTTTTAAAAAAATCAAATTTGTGTTTTCCTATTGGCAGATTCATTTTTAATTGGTAGAGGAAAGGTGGTGATAAATTAAAAGGGGTCCTCAGAGGTTCAAACACATCTGCCTCTCAAAATTAAAAAAGGATCCTTTTTAATCCTTGTGGATATAATTAAAGTGAAGCAAATTTCATGGTTAACATCTATTTTGAGAGATTAAATGTGGTCTATTTGGTAGAGGTCTTATTGTAAACTTAGATATCCTTGAGTTCCAAACTTAACTTAAGCCATTGAGTGGTATTGCCACCAAATGATCTGATCAACAATGACTTAGTTTCTCCTTCATGAAATTAAAAATAAAAATATTATTACTTATAAGTGACAACATTATTTTCAAAGTAACATTTTAGCTATATTTGATAAAAATCATTCCATACCAAAATTATCTAAGTAATTAAGTAATATCTAGACCTAAAAACATTTGATTACAATCCAAATAATGTGGATTGGGCCTTTTCTCAGCATGAACTAATTTTCTAATGAACTGTGTATCAAAAAAGAAAAAAAAAGCTACTAAGCTTCTCTAGCATGTCTGTTCTTAATAAACCTCATGCTGCTTAATGCTCAAAATTCCATTGTTCCTTAACATGTTTATGCATTTTTGATAGTATCAAATATTGATGGTGTGTATAAAAGATGATTATTTCCAGGCCTATTTTTTGAAAAACTTCATCTGACATTTTCTTTCTCCTCCTCCTCCCTCAATAAAAATATTCTTTTTTCTTAGTTGTCCATGTGCTTTCACAGAAGTAAAATATCATTTCAGGAAGTACATTCAAATTCAAGGGTGTGGCTCTCATCCTAATACCCTAATCTCTTCAGCCTGCATTCAAATTTCACAAAGTTTTGTTAAATAGCAAGTCTAGTCAATGCTTATCTTTTAAAAAATGCTTTTAGTTTACAACGTTATTTGAATTCAGGGAATATCTACACAAAGTAATGAAATAGGTGCCAGGTAAGTCAAACCACCACCACTACTTGAAACATGCCTCATATACCAATAAAGACAGTTTAGGACCCTGAGCCCAAGAGTACAGAGAATAGCAATGACTTGTTGTTCATTGGACCTCTTCCATCCTGGCCCTTGCAGCATTATCTTGGGGAACAACTCTTTTGGAGAATGCATCAATGGCATTTGGTGAGTAGTTGGTATTAGTTGGTAACAAGGTTGTCAGGTGCATGTGCCAGCCAAATTAAACCCTCATATCACCTTGACCAGTATCTCTCCTCAGTCAAGGAGGGACCCTCAGTCAAGGACCCTGAGATCAGGAGCTTAAGGAATAGTAGTGCAACCCTGCCACCACCAAAATCTTTAAACAATCAGCCTTGCTTCTATCCCAACCCTTATAGCCATTGTCCAGGGAAGCAACTTTTGTGGAGATAGGACCTGGTTACTGCTACTACAGGTTCTGTAAGTGCTTTACCTACTCTCAACCTTTTGTAAAGGAGGGCCTGGAATATAATATTCTGGAAAGCAAAGAAACTAGCATTACTTTACCTAGCCAGGAAAATAAAACTGAGTAGACTCTTCCAGGGGGAAAATGGACATTTAATGAAACTGAGGACTTTCAAGCATACTCAATGAAAAAGCCATAGCTGAATAGAAAGTTTGACTTTCAAATACAAGACACCAGAAAAGCATAAAAGGGAGAACATGAAAGAGGCATTTGATATTGTTAAACTGTTTACATTCTTGTATGAGAAGATGATTCTTGTAACTTCTAAGAACTTTAGCATTATTAGGGAAGGTAGAAAGAGTATAAGCAGACAGAGGACACAGGTATGAACTGAATATGATGGGATGATATTGCAAAAAATAAAATTAACAGGAAAATAAAAGGAATGCACTGGGAACAAAAGGAAAGGAGAAGTAGAATGGTTGGTAAATTGTCTCACAGAAAGTGGCATGAAAGATCTAGTACCATGGAGTAGAAGTTGGGGGAATGGCAGGCAACACTTGAGTCTTACCCTTGCCAGAATTGGTTCAAAGGCAAATAACATACATCCTTAATTGAGTATGAAAATTTATCCTACCCTATAAGAAAAAAAGAATGGGAGAGAATTATATTAAATAAAAATAAATTACAAATAAATGTAATAAAGATCAGAAGAAAGGCAGAAAATTGGAGGGTAGGGTGGGGTGGGAATTGTAGACAGATTCTCAGATAAAGGTCTAATATCACAAATATACAAAGAAATATATATAATATACATAGATAGATAGATAAAAACTATATATATGTATATATATATATATATAAATATATGTAAATAACTTTGTTAGCTCTATAAGAATATGAAGTATTACCCAACTGATAAATATATAAACAGGCTGTTTCCCTATGAATAAATGAAAACAATTTGTACTCATATAAAAAATGCTCCAAATCACTATTGATTAGGGAATTACAAATTAAAACAACCTTGAGATGCCATTTTTAACCTATCAGATTGACCAGAATGATTGAAGGGGAAAAAGACAAATATTGGCAGGAAAGTCAAAAAATTGGGATACAGATTCACTGTTGATGAACCTGTGAACTGATCCAATAATTTTGGAGGGCAATATGGAATTTTGCCCAAAGAATTATTATAACAACTTTAAGTGACTATGTCAATTTGACTATTTTAAATACCCCAATTAACTACAAAGGACATATGAAGGAAAATCCTGTCTAAATCCAGAAAAAAAGACCTGATAAACAGAAGTATGTATGGAACGGTTTCGTGTGAACATATTGGTATCTGTTGGTAGCCATTTCTATAGTGAAGGAGAGTGAAGAAAAAAAGAAGTGAAAAGAAAGCTACATGATAACTTATATTTAAAAGGAATAACAAACTTGTACATAGTAGATATGCATGTTCATGAAAAAACGTTATCGAAATGTGTTTCATTTCTTAAGATCAGAATAAATAAAATTAAAAAAAAAACCTCTTATGTTATCCTCACTGCACCTCCACAGAATCTGAATCATTTCTTTCTGGCTCTTTGAAAAAAAATATCCTTGACCTGGGATCTCTGGAATTTGGATTTAATATTCCTAAGAGTTTTCATTTTGGGATTTCTTTTAGGAAGTGAGAGTTGATTCTTTCTATTTCTATTTTACTCTCTGCTTCTAAAATATCACGGCAGTTTTCCTTGACAATTTCTTAAAATATGATATCTAGGAACTTTTTGACCATAGATTTTAGGTAGTCTGACAATTCTTAAATCATTTCTCTTCAAACTTTTTTTTAAGTCAGTCATTTTTCCAGTGAAATATTACATTTTTTGTTCTATTATTTCATGTTTTTGATTTTGTTTTTATTGTTTCTTGATGTCTCATGGAGGGTTTACCTTCTACTTTCCCAATTTAAATTTTAAATAATTTATTTTTTTTTCAGTGAGCTTGTGTACTTGGTCAATTCCACTTGGTCAATTCTACTTTTTAAGGGATTCTTGTATTCAGCGAACTTTTCAGCCTCTTTTACCATTTGACCTATTCTGATTTTCAAAATGTTATTTTCTTTTCTGTTTCTCCTTCACCAAGCTGTCGGCTTTTTTCATGATTTTCTTACATTACTTATTTCTTTTCCCAATTTTTCCTCTCTCATTTGATTTTTAAAATCCTTTTTTGAGATCTTTCAGGGCTTGAGGCAATTGCATGTTTTTATTAGGGGTTTTGCATGTAGCTGCTTTGATTTCATAGTTTTTTTTTCTGAGCTTGTGTTTTGATCTTCCTTCT
>CM053623.1:250880869-250908253 GCA_028646595.1 Phalanger gymnotis
TTTTCTACCCAGTAACTGTGACCAGGGTCTCTGCTCTAACTTGTCTTCCATTTTCCCTGAGACTGATCCAGAACTGTCTAAGGGCAATGCAATAGTCCTGCTGATTCTAGTATCAGGTATTTTATAATCTCACCAGTTGTTCTACTCACTTACTGTCTGTGGGATTGGAGTTCCAGAAAACTGCCACCATGGTCTAGTCATTCATTTCAGTGCCAGCTTCTGGATTGATGAGCATGGCCTGCACTAGTGTGGTCTCCACTGGACTTTGCTCTACTCTCACCCCAGGGAAACAGACCTTTCCTGCCAACTTTCCAGGTTGTATTAGGCTATAAAATTGTTTTACTCCACATCTTTTGTTGGCTCTGCCCCTTTCAAAATTTATTTTGAGGCATTACTTTAATGTTGCTTGAAAGTGAATTGCAGAAGGCTCAGACAAATACCTGTCTTGCTCCATCATCTTGGCTCTGCCCTGAAAAGGATGTTCTTGACACAATTTCCTTGACACTGTCGAATAGTTCAACATTATAAATTGAAAAGCCATTTTATGAATGGGAATAATGTTAAAGAAGATATACTATGACATACTTTGCTGCTATACACTAAGTACTATGAATCCTTTCCATCTGAAGCCCCCTTATATGTGTTACTACTCCATTAGAATTAGTTCTCTTAGAGCAGGATTTATCTTGCTTTTCTATTTGTAGCTTTAGCACATTGCACAGTGCTTTATATATAGTAAGCAATTAGTATTTTTTATTTATTCATTTTCAGAGAAGTGATGAAAACATTGTTTATTCTAACCCCTTGTGTAATTTAAAACTAAACACTCATAAGTTTCATAATTCAGTTCAAAGTTTGCAATATAGAAGAGAGACAGGATTTTAGAGCTTAAGATTCAGCCAGCATAGGTAGAATTTTAGAGATAGTTGAAAATATGAATGGGGCTGGGCAGTATATTGCCTGCCTGTAGTACCTGCTATTGGCTGATCACTGGAGTTTGTGAGTTTTAACCTTCATCAATCAAACTGGGTGTCTGTACTACTTCTTACACCAATATGATAAACACCCTGAGAATAGAGGGCCAATAACCCAGTTAATAAAGGGTAAACTGGCTTATTTTGGAAAAAAAACAGAAAAAAAAGCTTAACACTTCTATGTTAACAAGTGTTCAGATTAGGTCCATTAGTGTACTTGGGTACTTTTTGCCTAGAAAAGCGGCAGGACAGGGACAAGAAAAGGAAAACAAACTAATTTTAACTGAATTTTTGTTATCACCTTGCTTTACAAAACCTGGAGATATTTCTTTGTAGTATTATTTCTCTTAAAGCTGGAAAATATAGTCATCCTGATACAACAGATTAATGTGATGTCACACATAAATGCTATACTTTAAAATTTTTATTTTCTAATTGAATTCTAATTTGAATTCTTCCTTTGAAGGTCCCTTTAATTTACTTCAATACAATTACAGCAAAAAGAACCACCATTCTATTGTAATTACTGTCAGACAACAGACAGTCATAAATAAAAGAACTCATGTATGTGTATACCAACAGTGAGGAATCTATTGAAAACCATAAGCTATGTTACAAATGGAAAAATAATGTTCAAGGCTTATGACTTAACTATTTTCAAGCTGTTTTCCTTGTGGACACCCAACATCTATAGTTATTTTAGCTAATCCATGTACTATTTTTCTTAAAACATTTCTATTTAAAAAAGGATTAAGAGTTAGGTATTCTATATTGCTTTTGCATGTTGAAAGGTATTTAATCTTCATCCAATATTGGATCTTAGTTGAAATATTCCACATTATAATGGACAAAGAGTGATCCCACTGCTTGCTTTTCCCATAATATTTCACCTTTCATAATGATTAGTACCTTGCTCTCTTGAATATATAATTATATCCTTTTTATTAGAATATAATTGTCAGCATTTATTGAACTGTATACATTTCTTAGAAATTTAATAGGGCTAGATAATGGATGCAGGAAGATAAATCTTAGTTTTTAAGTTAATAAAAAGTAAAAGAGGTAATATGGTGCTTTAATTAGTCTTCAGAAATCTCTGATAAAAATTTTCATTTTTTTCCTTAGTGTTTCAATATCTACTGCAGAATGTTTAAATGGATTCTAGTTATGTCTAATGTCATAGTTCAGACCTCTCTTAGACTGAGGCACACTGAAAAACAAAGAACTAATCATGATTCAGATGGCCTTTCATGACATCTTCAATTTCTGAGAAAATCTCAGTATGAAGATAACTACTATACCAGCCTCGACATCCCAGGACAGTCAGCTTCAGCTTTAAACTTTATCACTTTATCCAAATATTCCTTGAGCACATGCATTGCTAGTATATTCTATATGGAGAATATAATTTATTTGGGGTGAAGTCACAGGGACCTTTGACTGAAAAAAAATCACTATACTTTAGAACTAGCCAAAATGGTAGATAGCTGGAGGTAAAGCAGGGCAAGTGATATTCAGTGAGATAAAACTTGCAGTTCAGACATATCATTTGACACTGGAGACAGCTAACTGTTTCCAAGATCTAATTAGGCTGAACCACTGTCTCAGGAAAAAGTAATAAAGTGACACTTTTTCCTTAGAAAGTACCTAAAAGTAATATGGTGACACTTTCTCAGGAAGTACCAAAAATGAAAACTCCTCATTTTTAGATTCCTTGGCTAATAAGTGAAAACCAGTCTTGCACTTAAATGCCCTTGCATACAAGCCAACAATACCTTCTCAGAAGCCCTTAACACAGGTCTTAGTACCCAGAGGCAATACTATGTGTGAGTGAGAGAAATAGACTTTACAAGATGATACAACTTTTCCCATCTAAAAGTCTTAGGCTAGACAATTGACTCCTGGTGTAATCTAGTCAGAGGCAGCAGAGAAGACTCTTAACATCATAGTGTTGCCATATTTCTTTATCTATATAATGTAGGTACCCAGTGGCATGTTACTGTTGTTTTGGATAAGGTGCTGCTCAGAAATTAAAGATTCCAGGACATTTTTCCCCCAGAGCATCTTAATTGTATGAGCAAGGCAACAGTCAAAATATTGATGATGATTATGAATATACCTGTGTAGTTCTGTATCACAAACTATAAGAGACTCTCCATATAGAAGGTAGAAGAAGTAAAATATTTATTCAGACACAAAAAATACCAAATCTCAAAAACAGTAAGGCCAATCCATCTAAACAGCAACCAAGTCCCAAAACCAATAAGCCCACTTCATCATAGTAGCAAGGAACATAAGATACAGTATCACAGCATGGAGCCTCACCATCCCATTAGCCTTGCCCCCTGCTGGGGCCTTCCCACAAACGCTCACAAATCCTAGCTCACTCATTGCCTGTGTCCTTCTCCTTCCTTGGTTCTAACTCACTCTGAACATTTTCTGTCCCACCCCTCCGGTTCCTTTGTTCAGCAAATTCCTCCCACCACATGTGACTTAGGCTTCCTGTGATGTAAGCAGGTCACAAGGGCCTATTAATGGGCGGGAAAGATCTTCAAATTTGCATTACCATTGAATTCGGCCCCAAGATCTTTCTTATCTATTACATAGGTCAGTAGGAGTTTTGGGATAACTGGTATTGACAGCACTTTACCACAATATAACAGGGATAACACAAAATAAGCATATAAAACAATATCATCTCTCCCCCCTTGACTGAATGGGGCTGAAAGTCTTGGGGTAAGAGGTGAAAGTCTCATCCCCCGAAACTTCTTGTTGAAATTGGACATAGAGTTGTCCCTGCCCCAAGAGGTCAAGAGTTCCATTCAAGAAGTCAATTCTTTAGCTGGCATCTGGATCTTAGTTGATGCCAGGTCCAGGGATGACACATCACAGTCATGGACAGCTCCAGAGATGACACATCACAGTCATGGTGTGGTCCAGGGATGATATCCAACTTAAGCAACCAGGCATCTGCAGGTAGATGGTACTAAGTCTGCAGGAAACTAATCTAGCAAACAAATTTAACAGGCAAAAAGCCAAAAAGAAACTAGGAGACTATCTGTAATATCAATTAAGTTGGGACTTTTCTAGTGTTTTAGAATGAGAAGCTAATTAACTCTCTTTGGTTGAGCTTTACTAGGTGAAAAGGCCCAGGCCCATACCCCTATCTACTGCGCCAAGCCTATGTGGGCATGAAGCCGTCAAGGTCCAAAGGGGAGTTGCTAAGACTGGAGCCAATAGTAGGAGCCTAAGTTCTGGTTGCTCAGATGACTTTTGATGACGGCTAAAGACTGTATAAAAAGAGAGAACAGAGCTATTTTCCTGGGGCTATCACTCCTGGAGGAGCATTGGTGTGGAGACTCTGGGCAGCTGTAGTTAAGAGCCCTCCAGTTTGTGAACCCAGCTGTTGATGTCTTCTTCGCAACTATGCATTGTATTTTGTCTGTTTATAATGTATCTTTGTAATTCGTTTGTATTTGCTCTGAAGTTCAGGATTCTGGCTTTTTCCCCCGAACTAAGTGAATGACATTTGTATATGTTTGATTGAAGTAAGATTGTTAACCCCTTAATGTTACTTTCCTTAGTAAAGCAGATCAAAAGAACCTGTGCTGGCAGCATTCTTGTCGCTGGGCTTGTGTTGGTCTTTCACCTCCAAAACAGCTGCTAGTCGAATTGTTGCAATGCTATCATAGCCTCATTCATGATAGAATACGTGAGTCAAGACTACAATTTGGTGATCATCTTCACCTGAATAAACAACAATTACAGTATTATCTTTCCCAGGTGCTATACTTTCTGCAGCTTCTGGAAAATCGTCTGGCTTCTGTTTTACCCATACTTACCACCCAATTTTATTCTATCAGTAGAATCAAACCTTTCACTTCTTCTGTCAACTATTTTGGAAGGATGGTCAGTTTTCACAAGGTGTATTGCTTCATAAGGAACAATAACAATTAATAGAACTTAACTTTTCTTTCTATAATCCCTTAATTCTTTCAATTAATCCAGATACCTGGATAATATAGAATATGACATATCCATTCTATATTGTTTAATATACAATATCTCTTCATTTCATCACCTTTGAAATGTGACCCACTGTCACTTTGAATCTGCGTTGGGGTTAGATAATATAGACTTATGACATCTAGAATTTTACAAGTGTTCTTCTGAGTTGCATTCTTATAGGGAGAAGGCACTACTATACCTGAATAGGTGTCCACACAAGTACATATAAATTTGCATCCTTTATCTTGGGGTAGTGGTCAAACATAATCTTTTTTTTTGCCAGATCTGGACCGGAAATTCCCCCCTTGCTATCTCTCTAGTTATTACCCTAGGAACAGGTTTTTTTTCCTTTTCTAAATGACATATATAATATTCCTCTGCTACTTGTTTTGACAATGTGTGAGAGATACTAATACCTTGATCCTGTCCACCAGTTTGTGGCCTTGACCCCTCAATGTCTGGCTGTTTGGTGTACCCATTTTGCTAGTACTGGATCATCCATTGGTGTCAGAATAGGGACAATATATTCAGTAGCAATCTTTGGTAGTACATCAGCCTGTGTATTGTACTCACATTCTGGCATAGTGAGGGCCCCATGAGCATCTACATGAAAAACTGACAAATTAGTGATAAAAGACATGTGTCATATATCTTCTCATAGTTCTTTGCCCCAAATTTGTTTACCATAAGTTTCCCAATTTTGATTTTTCCACATGGGCATCCATGTAGTTAACCCATTAGCTACTGCCCATGAATCAGTGGATATGTGACACTGTGTTCCTTGTTCTGTTTCAATAACTTGATGTACTGCCATAAATTCAGCATGTTGACTACTTCCACCTATCCCAGTACTTTCCAAAGCCTGCTTAGTACCTGGGTTATAGGCTACTGCTTTCTGATGTATTTTATGGCCTAAATACTTTGCTGTCCCATCAGTAAACCACGCATGTTTCTTCTGCTTTTTGATGAATCCATAATATCCCTCACTCCATTTTATGATGCTACTTCTGAACCACAGAGTGTTACAGTATCACACCAGACTTCTCAAAGAGAAATGTGCTCCATACAGTGGAGGAGACAGGAAATGCAAGATCATATTACTCATTTTAGGGAGATTTTGGAAGATTTTATACAGCCGGGTATCACAGATTGTTTGAGTAGGTTCAACCAGAGAATGGGAGAATCATTAATATCTTGGATGGTGAAAATCAGTGATGAAGTGGCCACAGGAGTGTCTGTAGATTCTGCGGATTGTATGAGATTCATAGGTATTAGTCAGAATTCTTTTGTATAGCAATTTGTTGGCTTTGGCTGCAACAGGTTGTAAAGAAGAATATCCTGCTAATACTGTGTGGCCTACTGCAGACAGACCTTGGTCTTCAATTAGGAACTGTACAATAAAGCTAAAGGAGGATGTAATGAAGACTGCTATTATGTTAGGGAACAGCAAAGTTTATTATGAAACTCCCTTGGGAGTCTCTCATAGAAATTTGATCATTAAGATGGCACACCCCACTTATAAACATGTGATTCTTACTCTACTGATTGGAGAAGTAAAGGACCCTCTTTCAGAAGTGCTGGATAAGATTTCACAGTAAAGTGACTTAGGAGATTGGGGAAATAAATTTCCTCTGGGAAAAGAGTACATAGCCCACAGATTCAGTGCGGAATGACAAAGAAAGAAATGTTTACTATTCTGTTGAAAGCAGGGATAGATTTTAGAAGAATAGATGGTATTCCAACTAATGAGCTATACAAAATGTACTGATATAAGAGCCTTAATAGCAAATGGAATAGAGAAGGAATAACTGACCCTACAAATCCTACAGATCTTGAACCCTGGCATCCACGTGAGTCACACCTTCAAGGATACTAGAGAGTAGGCCAAGCTCCAGTCCAGATAAAAAGAAACACACAGAAGGGATTACAGACCCCATATTAATCTGACTATATATTGGAAGAATGGCCCAAATACTGTAACTAGGGCATTAATAGGCACTGGGGCAGAGGTCAGCTTGATTTATGGAAACCCTGACAAGTTTAAACATGAAGTACTGTGACCAAGTGGCTAGCCAAATGAGTACTGAGAGACCTATGCTGGCCAACACTTATTGCCATTCTGTCTCTGCTTTAGTCTCTTAGCTGTTTGATGCCATGTCTCAGTGGCACTCTGTAGTAGGAAGGCTGAATTTATAATCTCAAATAAAATTATGTATATGTTTGAATGGTTCAAAATTGCAAGGTATGAGGGATTCTCTAAGTAGAAAGCAACAAAACATTTATTTAGGCCCCACAGCAGCAGATCCACAAACCAGCCTCCCCATTCCGACATCTTGACCGAAAGACTCCAGGCCCAGTAAGCCCGCCTCACAAGAGTAACCAGGAGGCCACAGAAAAACAAGATAGTATTTAACCAAATCATATTTACTGGCCTCAAGTCCTTGCTCGCACTCCTGGGTCTACACAGGAGTCAGCTCTGCTTCTGCAGCTCCCGCTTCAGCTTCAGCTTTTTTCAGCTTCAGCTGTAGCTGCCTCTTGGCTCATCCTCGAAGCCAAGCCTCTGGCATTCTCAATCCCACCCACCCCCCAATGACCAGAGGCCATTCCTTCAGAGTTGGCCCCTTTTAAGTCATCAATCTATACCCACACAGGTTTCACACCTGATAGGGCTTTGGGCCTGGGGCTTAGCACTTAACAGCTAAAAGTACTTTCTCTTAAAGCAAACAAAAGCCAAACTCCTCAAGTGCTAAGTGCCTTACTGACACACGCTCTCACTCTAGGACTTCCTTTAGCACCTGGGGCCCCTTCATTCTTCAATAGCAATAGAATCATCATGGCAGCCCTCTTTTCCTATTAGCAAATTCTTCCTGGGTATTCCACTTTAACAATGTGCCCAGGTTGGCCAAACTTTATTCCCCTCCCAACTATAGTTTTGACTTTCCAGAATTTGATGCCATGCCAACACGTGTGTATCTTACCCAGACCCTTTTCAGCTCCATTTTGTGTATTGTCCTCTCCTGTTAGATTGTAAGCTACTTGAAGGAAAAATAGGAACTGCTTTTCTTTTTTGCTTAAATTTGTATACTCAGAGCTTAGCAAAATGTTGGGTACATAATAAAACACTTATGCTTTGCATAGGACATTGCAGCTGATATTAAGCCAATGAATTAATTGATTACAGTGAAATGTAGTAAATGACTCACCTTGTGATACATTAACATTGGAAGCAGTGTGACATAATTAAAAGAATAGTAAATTTGGAGGCCGAAGACTTGGGTTCAAAGCCTCTCTTTAGCACTATCTGATTGTGGGAAAGTCCCTTAACATTTCTGATCCTTTTTCCTCTTTATAGGTTGGAGGTTGTAATAATGGCAGCAGCTATGCCACAGGGCTGTCAGGAGGCCATGATATAATATTTATGAAATATTTTGCCAACTTTGAAGCAATATAGGAATGTCAGTTATTATTACTAAAAGAACCTAAGCATGTGAAATAGAACCATTCATATTCCTACATAGTTCTCCTTTGGGATAGAAAATGTTTATTTTCATTCATTCCTTCAATTTCCAAAATATTTAGAAATATGTATATACATGTGAGTGTATATGTGAGAAATATATTGGATATAGCATACACACATATGTATATATATAAAGTAAGACAACCAAAAAATTAAGCTGGAAATGGGTGACTGAAATGTCTCACCTCATTTGACCTTGATGAAATAATTCACTTTCTTAACACTGGCTGTCACCTCATTATGTTCACCTGATTAGCTATTTCAGCAATATACTTTTTTCCAACTTTTATGGCTCTTGAAAAATCTGAAAATAGAAAATTGTTATTCATATGAGAAGTAAAATAAAGCACATATATTAGAGATGATGCAATTTTTAAAAAGTATAAATCATTGGAAATATAAAAAGGAAAGTTTGTTTTCAATACAAGATGGAGATTATTGTAAAGGAAAGTTAACTGTAAACTAGGGAAAGAGATGAATGTGGAGGGGCCCATACAAGATGGTGCTGGAAAACAGGGACTTGTTTAAGCTCTCCTCCACATCCCTCCAAACAACTGCAAAAAATGCCTCTGAACAAATTCGACAGCTGAGGAACCCACGAAAAATCAGAGGGAAGCAGGTCTCCAGCCCAAGATGTCCTGGATGGTCACTGGGAAGGGTCTATCACATGGTGCTGGGAGCAGAGTGCAGCCCAGCATGGGCTGCACCAGGACAGGCCAGACTGGGAGTCAGCCCAGAGGAGAACTTAGGGTCATGAATCATTGAGACATGTCAATTACCAGACTTCTCAACCCACAAACGCCAAAGACCACTGAGCAGGTTAGTGGGAAAACTGCTAGATCAGGTTACAAAGTGGGAGAAAGGGAGAGATAGAATGGGATAAAGTATCTCACATAAACGTTGCAAGAAAAAGCAATTCGTTGGAAGGAAAGAGGGGGCAGGTGAGGGGGAATGAGTGAATCTTGGTCTCATTGGATTTGTCTGGAGGAGGTAATAACATATATACTCAGTTGGGTATCTTACCCAACAGGAAAGTAAGAGGAAGGGGATAAAAAGTGGGGATGATAGAAGAGAGGTCAGATGGGGGAGGAGGTAATCAAAAGCAAACACTTTTTAAAAGGGGCACAGTCAAGGGAAAAAACTGAATAAAGGGGGATAGAATAGGATGGAGGAAAATACAGTTAGTCTTTCACATCATGAGTATTGTGGAAGTGTTTTTACATAATGATAATGCGTGGCCTTTGTGGAATTGCTTGCCTTGTTAGGCAGGGAGGGTGGGAAAGGAAGAGGGGAGAGAATTTGGAACTCAAAATTTTAAAATCAGATGCTCAAAAGAAAAAGTTGTTTTTCATGCAACTGAGAAACAAGAAATATAGGGAATGAGGCATAGAAATCTCTCTTGCCCTACAAGAAAGTAAGGGAAAAGGGGATGGGAGGGGAGTGGGGTTACAGAAGAGAGAGCTGACTGGGGAATGGGACAATCAGAACACATGCCATTGTGGAGTGGGGGGGGGGGTAGAAATGGAGAGAAAATTTATAACTCAAAATGTTGTGGAAAGCAATGTTGAAAACAAAAATATTAAATAAATAATAAAATAAATTGAAAAAATAAGATAGAGATGAATGCCTGTTGCAGCAATTCAGTTAGCAGATGCAGTGGGAGTGTAAAACCAGCAACAACCACCTCACAGAATGCTGCAAGCCCAGGTTCTTTTCAACTGCTTTACTAAGGAAAGCAGCGTTAAGGGGTTAACAATCTCAATTTAATCCAGCATACAAATATCACTTACTTAGTTTACGGAAAAATCCAGTACCCTGAACTTCAGCGCAAACACAAACACATTACAAACATACATTTGTAAACAGACCAAATACAATTCGTAGTTACCGACATCTGGGTTCAGCTGGGAACTCAACAACAGCTGGCCTAGAGTCACATGTCACTACTGCTGTAGCTCAGAGCTCCAATAAAAGAATGCCAACCTTTGGTTTTATATATCTTGTTCAGGGTCAAAGGAGACTCACAATGCAACTCACCCACATGACCTAAAATTGTCATGAAAATGCAACTTAAACCCACGTGGTCTAAAAACCTCTGATGTCACAAACATGTCACTCAAACCCATGTAAACTAGGCTTTCCCTTGAGGCAAGGAGGTCATCAAAGACTCCTAATTTAATCAAACAAACAAAGGCCAAACTCTTCAGGGGCACTTGGTTGAATAAGTGTTAAGAGCTCATCTTGATTCCCAATATAATGCCCTGTCTTTACTATAAGCTGTCTAGCTTTTGCTCACTTAATGAAACATTACTGATCACCCCTGCATGATCTTCTGATTAATATTAAGTAATGTATTCCTGGTTGATTAAAATTTGTTGGGTACTTAACAGAAGATATCTTCATATGCATAAAAAAACACAAAATATCATATTGCTTATTTTCTCCTGAACATGGCCGGGAAAAGAAATTCTAACCACTTAGTTTTGGAGTATTTACTCTCCCGAAATGTAAATTCTATAGAAGTATTTTCATTAGCTAAAACGACACACATCTTATTTTTATGTAGTAATGTATGAGTTAGTGCCTATAATTTCATACCATTTCCAGTGGAACCATAGTACTTAAAGGTACCATTGATGTGCATCTAATCAGTTCTCTTCTCCTTAGAAAGAACCATATATTATTGATCTATCATAAGCATAGTTTGTAATTATAGGATAAGTTATTAGTATAACTGATTAGTAATTATGAGATGGACAGCTAGGTGGTACAGTGGATAGAGTGCCAGGCCTCGACTCAGGAAGACTCATCTTTCTGAGTTCAAATCTGGCCCAGACACTTAATAGCTGTGTGATCCTAGGGCAGTCATTAACCCTGTTTGCCTCCCTTTCCTTATCTGTAAAATGTAATGGAGAAGGAAATGACAAACCATTCCAGTATCTGTGCCAATAACCCAAATGGGCTCACAGATACAACTGAAAATGACTGAACAAGAACAAAAATTATACAATAGAATGTAATCAGTCTATGATTTCATTGGAATAGGAACTCCCAAAGAGGAAACTTCACATTTTCATTCAGATTGTCACCTGTTCTACAATTTCAAGTCTTAGAGATCTGGTTGAAAAGCTGAGGGGAAAAAACTTGCCTAGGGTCAAAGAGCCAATATACGCTAGAATCCATATTTTCCTGGATCAGATTTCTATCTATAAAACCATCTTGCTTTTAAAAACTTTTGCAATCTTCTAAGGTAATTACTACAAGCATTACCTTATATAGTGGGGGCCAATGGGCTACCCAGACAATGACTGGCCCATAATCACACACGTAGTAATTAAATCTGTTCTTTTTTACTCTGTGAATCTTCAATAATTACCCAATCAAAAGAAACAAAATCAAAGGAACTTATACACTAATCCCAGCAAAAAAATGTAGTCATTTTATTGAGTAAATGTTTGACATCTTGGAAGAATCCTTCAGGACTCTTCTTTGCATATTTTGCATTGTATTTATGTGCTTAAGTGTATATATGTCATAAACATATATATGTATACACAATGCATTTATGAGTACATATATACGCATAGATATATTATCTTGAATTATATAATGCATTTACATATATAACAGACACAAATATATAATATATAGCCTATATACATATAATAAAATACTATACATGCATACGTTTTTATACCATAATATTCTAAAGAGAGGGACTTTTCCTTTCTAACTATGCAGCACCACTTTTTTCATTCCATAGTTCTAAGCCATATCCATGATATATGTTTAGATGATAAAAATGGAGACAATATTTTTATAAACTTGGCTCACAAAGTAACAAAACTAACTAAACCTTGGTCTATTTGGGACAATGTGCATGATGAAATGAAAAAAAAACATTTTAATTTGAATATAGAATATTGTAAATTCCCTAGAAAAGTGGCCTTTAGGGTAGTATATTTTGGTATATTTTTCATTTGTTGCTATTCTTATGCACTGATCTTACTTGGAAGCAAATGAGAGAAGAAAATTAAGAAAAAGTATGACAAAAAGGAAAAATTACACATTAGCAACAATGATGTGCGAAAGAAAATTACCTTCTTCAAGTTTTAGAGCATCCATATTATTTTTTTAAATACTGAGGTTCATTATGAACTTCAATTGAAATGAAGTGAGGTTCATTAAAATAAAAAAAGAACTAATTTTATTTTCTATAGAATAACATAAATTCAGATCTTAGAGTAAGTCATACGTTTTTTATACCACTGTGAGAAGAGAAAAACAATATATCATTCAGGGACACTAAATTCAGAATAACCACATCTGCTCCAAGTTATTTTACGTTCTCCTAAGAAGTTTTCCATTAAAAAAAAACAATTTCTTTTTTATTACTCTGCTACTTACTGTGCTGGAAAACTTTGCAAAAGAACATGAAATAGATTTGACCTTAGAAAGGGACGTGGTGAATTAGAATTCTGTGTAAGAATTCGGATTAGTTGTACAGAGGAGTTAACTTGATACTGAGCCAGGATGAACTGGTAGATGATGGAGAAATGACAGGAGCAGGTTCAAAGCATAGTTGTTGGACTTTCCTGAAAACATTTTACAATGTGTTTCTTTGGGTAGATTTTCTGGGAATGGATGTTATAATATGTCATTGCATTCCCTATGCCTTTTCAATAGGTATGAGGGATATCTTCCTTATCTTCCTAGAGAATGGGGGGTAGGCATTGATTCTTCAGTGTTAAGACTATATTGTACTCATCATGATGGTATGATTTGTGAGCCTTTTCTATAACTAACTTTAGAAATATATGCTTGATTTGATTAAATGGCACTCAGACAAAGAAAGAAAAGTAGTTTGGCCTTGAAAACTTTCATCTATTGTGTCAGCCAGTTATTGCAACGGTCTATTGGGACAGATTATGTATTTGGGGCACTCTATCATGACATGAATTTTTGGTCTTTTATTTATGTGTATCTTTTTTCCTCCAGAAATATGGTAAAAGAAGCATAAGTAGGCAAAATTCAGACATTAGATGTTGCATATTAATAGTTCTGGCTAAGATTTGGTAGCAATATAGCTCCTCTAATGATAGAAAACATTATATTAAACATAAGTTTCCCTCAGTAATACCCATTCTTTCTCTCCCCTCCTCCCCTTAATCATCCCTTCTCCTTAACCATCTCCTTTTCTCTCGTCTATTTGTCTCTCTCTACCTGTGTTGCTTTCAGTCTTTGCCTCTTGCTGTCTCTGTGTAAATGTGTAAATGTGTGTTTCTGTATCTCTCTCTCTCTCTCTTTATATATACATACATATACATATATACATACATACACACTCACATATACATGTATATACATAAACATATATATATATACACACACACACACATATACATACATGCATATTCCCTTCAGCTACCCTAATACTTAGGTCTCATGAATCATACACATCATCTTTCCATGTAGGAATGTAAACAGAACAGTTCAACTTTAGTAAGTCCCTTGCAATTTCTTTTTCTTGTTCTTTTTCTTGATTACCTTTTCAGGCTTCTCTTGATTCTTGTGTTTGAAAGTCAAATTTTCTATTCAGCTCTGGTCTTTTCATCGAGAAATCTTGAAAGTCCTCTATTTTATTGAAAATCCATATTTTGCCTTGGAGCATGATACTCAGTTTTGCTGGGTAGGTGATTCTTGGTTTTAATCCTAGCTCCATTGACCTCTGGAATATCGTATTCCAAGCTGTTCGATCTCTTAATGTAGAAGCTGTTAGATCTTGGGTTATTCTGATTGTGTTTTCACAATACTGAAATTGTTTCTTTCTTGCTGCTTGCAGTATTTTCTCATTGGTCTGGGAGATCTGGAATTTGGCAACGATGTTCCTAGGAGTTTTTATTTTTTTTTGGGAGGGGAGGGAATCTTTCTCAGGAGGCAATCTGTGGATTCTTTCAATTTCTATTTTACTCTCTGGTTCTAGAATATCAGGGTAGTTCTCCATGATAATTTCTTGAAAGATGATATACAGGTTCTTTTTTTGATCATGGCTTTCAGGTAGGCTAATAATTTTTAAATTCTCTCTCCTGGATGTACTTTCCAGGTCAGTGGTTTTCCCAATGAGATATTTCACATTGTCTTCCACTTTTTCATTCCTTTGGTTCTCTTTTATAATACATTGCCTTCTCATAAAATCACTAGCTTCCACTTGCTCTAATCTAATTTTTAAGGTTGTATTTTCTTCAGTGGTCCTTTTCCATTTGGCTAATTCTGCCTTTCAAGGCATTCTTGTCCTCTTTGACTTTTTGGAGCTCTTTTGGCATTTGAGTTAGTCTGTTTTTTTAAATTGTTTTCTTCAGTATTTTTTGGGTCTCCTTTAGCAAGTTGTTGACTTGTTTTTCATGCTTTTCTCACATCACTCTCATTTCTCTTCCCAATTTTTCCTCTACTTCTCTAACTTGCTTTTCCAAATCCTTTTTGAGCTCTTCCATGGCCTGAGACCAGTTCATCTTTTACTTGCAGGCTTTTGATGTAGGCTCTTTGACCTCGTTGACTTCTTCTGGCTGTATGTTTTGGTCTTCTTTGTCACCAAAGAAAGATTCCAAAGTCTGAGTCTGAATCTGAATCCATTTTCGCTGCCTGGCCATGTTCCCAGGTCACTACTTGACCCTTGAGGTTTTCGTGGGACTATGACTGCTTGTAGAGAACAGAGCAATTTCTTCCAAGTTTGAGGGGATATGCTGTTGTTTTCAGAGCTATTTCTATACAGCAAGCTCTGCCATACCAGTGCTCCTCTTCCCCCAAGAACCTGACTCAGATCTTAAGCAAGCTCTGCACTCCTGCTTTGATCCACCACTTAATTCCTCCCACCAGGTGAGCCAGGGGCTGGAAGCAAGTGCAGCTGTAGTTCTGTAGCTGTACCCCCCACCCTGCTGCTCCCAGGGTGGTAGTCTAACCTCAAACTCCTTTCACACTGTCCCTGCAGCTTTTCCCACTGACCTTCTCTGTTGTCTTTGGTGTTTGTTGTTTGAGAAGTCTGCCACATCTCACTGATTCATGGCACTAGGGCCTATTCTGCCTGGCTCCTAGTCTGGTTGGTGTGGTTGCAGTCCATGCTGGGCTCTGCTCTGCTCCCAGCTCAGTGTGCGAAATACCTTACCCAATGAACATCCAGGTTGTCCTGGTCTGGAGCTCTGCTTCCACCTGCTATTTTGTGGGTTGTGCAGTTCTAGAATTTGTTCAGAACCTTTTTTTTTAATCAGTGTTTGGAGGGTCCTGGGGGAGAGCCCTAGGCAAGTCCCTGCTTTGCAGCCACCATCTTGGCTCTGTCCCAAAAAATTATTTCTCTACCTTAATTGTGTCCAATATCCTCCAAAGCACATCTATACTCCAAATCCATATTCACATTATTACCATTTGGAGTAAATTCAAGTCCTATATCTACATCAGGACACTCTATTGGCTTTTCCACTTCTCTGTCATTTCCACAATAAATTTAGTGTCTTTCTTTTTCCTCCACATCATTTTGTCTACCAACTTTCTCTGTCAAGAATTCTACCATTATTTTTGTTCCCATGGCCTAACATCTTTGAATAACTTTTGATATAACTTCTTTTTCTCTGAAACACAGTTGGTTAACATGTCATGTCAATGTTCCTTTTCTCCTTTTTCCTCCCTTCTTTTGCCTAGCTTGATACTAGCCTAACAAAGGTATTCATTACTCATCACCTTTAGGATAAGATGTGGTTTAGTGGATATAGAGTCGGATTTCCAATCAGGAAGGCCCAGGTTCAGATCTTGAAATTAGACGCTTGCTGTGTGAACCTGAACAAGTCACTGAATTCCTTTGTACCTGTTTACTTACCTAAAAATTAAGTAGTTGGACTAAATGATCTCTATAGTTCTTTCCAGTTCTAAAGCTATAAATCTATGATCTTCTATTACTGTTAACAGATTCTTTACTCTGTTCTTTGTATTCAATATTTCCAAAGCTATCCTAAATACTTCTGCCACTTAATGTTGGCTAATCTCACTTAAACACAGTTTCTTCTTGGACTACTTTCTATTCAAGAAAGTCAATAGACTCCCCCTTTTTCTTTTTTGCAAAAATTTAGAACAACTCTACCCAGATTTCAAGTATGTTAGAATCTTACCTAATGTTGTCACTCATTTTCAACATCAATACTCAATTCCTGCCAAGTCTATCTTCTCAATGCTGATATTTTTGCATATCTACCATTGTTTCAAGTGTATGCTCATACTATTCCTCTTTCTTACTCTGCCTTCTTCCTTGTTCTCTGACTACACGTATGTTATATATTTCTCAAGGTCACATTAAATGGCATCTCCTTCATGAAGCTTTAGTGAAATTTTTCTATCCAGATTAATTTCTTCCTCTATATACCACAATATTTAATACTTAATTATTAACTGTTGTATATTGTCCTCTATGTGTTTCACATCATATCACTGATGTAATTTAACACAATATTAGAAAATTGGCATATGTAGAATTCATTTATTTAGCACATTAAAACAAAGAGAAAACACTAATTTTTCAGTATTGTGACTAGTCAATTTTACAAAGCCACCTTTTCCTGCCCTGACAAAATTAGTTTTAGTGTGGTGTTTATTTTAATATTTTTTAAAGTTTGTTTCTAATTTCAAAAATGCTTTTATTTTTTACTTCTTCCTTCTGCTTTTGTTTTGTTTTTCTCCTTGGCTTAGAGGATTTAACCCTTTCAGCTCTAGAACTCTGACCTTTGTTTTCTTGCTGTCTGGTTTGGTGACTGCCTCAAACAGTCCACCATATCTTGACCAATTCTAGTCATGACTCTGTATGTGTATATTTGTACATATGTATATGTGTGTATGTATGTATATGTGTGTGTATGTAGACAGAAGGCACAGGGTGAGCTGAATGTGAAGGGATGATAGCTAAAAAACAAAATTAAGTGTTGAGAGGAATTTACTGGGAGAAAGAGAAAGGGAGAGGTAGAAGGTAGTAAATCATCTCACTTAAAAGAGGCAATAAAGAGCTTTTACAAATGGAGGGGAAGAGGGGGAAGGTGAAAGGGAATAGAAAAGTACTGAATGTACATCATATTTCTGGCAGGGGACAATAGACAAAAGACTTTCAAGAAGCATGCATAGACAGCAAGATTTAAATAAGACCAGCAGCAATACTATCTACTACTTTACATGACCAGAAGATTGATACTCAAAATTATGTAGAAATAAAGTTGTATATAGGATGGATAATAAGAACAAGTTCAGATCTTAAGATTCTACATGTATATATGAGAGATTCTCTCTTTGTAGGGCTATGACACTACTTTTCCTCAAATAGGCCTTGGCACCCTTTTGAAATTGCTTCCTTCCAGTATACATACTATTAATAGCTTATTGCAGTTACTGTCTCCACTGTGCCATTCACTTGAATTTTCTTTGTTTAAAAGGAAAAAAAAGAAACAATATGTATTATTAAGTACCAGCTAGATGAAGGTAAGGCCATGGTTACAAAATGAGTATGTAGCAGAGCTAGACCTTGAGCCTAAGTCCCATGTCTTCTCCTCTACCATACTGATTTATCTACTTCCTAAGATTGTTGCAAATGTCAAATGAAATATTCTCCATAAACAATCACATTGCTCTATGTAAATATGAGCACTGGCTAATTCATTAAGGCTCAAAAGGCTGAAGATTATTAGAGGGGTTGCAGTAGTGGGACTAGAAGCAGCGATGGGGAGTAAAGCGTGTACTCAATCTTACTTCTAGTCCTTTGAGATTGAGGAAGCAGGAGAAGTAGTGAATTCTATAGGAGTGGGCTAAAAAGCTCAAAACCTCTTCAGGGAGGGGCCAAGATTCAGGTAACAAAGATAGGTGGGAAGTACTATAAAAACTATGCATGGAGATATGTTGGAAATATAGCCAGAGTTACAGTTAGGTCCAGGAGGATGGCAGAAGAAATAGGTGATCTGTGAATTGTGAGTCCGGAAATGAATAGGACAGATGAGATTAAGAATAAGATTTCTTGGTAATGTTGTTAAGTGGACTGCTGGTATATATGGCATGCTCTTTAGGCAGATTTTAACCTATAGAGCATTTGCAAAGTTAATGCACTGCCGAATTCAAATCAAACTTGCAAGACTGATATCATGGAGCCTGCCTCTGTGTAATCGCTCCCCAAGTGTGCTGATCCTGGCATTCTTGAATAGTGGGACATAGAAAAATCCCCTCATAGGAAGGCCTATTAACTAAGGGAAATAAGAAAGCTGCAACTTACCAGATGGCCCTTCCTCAGCCAGCTACTCTGCAGGCACTAAGCCCCAAAAGGATTAACCGAAAATGCATATTAAATAATAGTTGCTACACTAAGTCATACTCAGCCCCAGGCTTGTTTCCAGCAGTAGCATCAAGGAATGACTTGGAAAAAAGAGAAAGGAAGGAAGGAAGGAAGGAAGGAAGGAAGGAAGGAAGGAAGGAAGAAAGAAAGAAAGAAAGAAAGAAAGAAAGAAAGAAAGAAAGAAAGAAAGAAAGAAAGAAAGAAAGAAAGAAAGAAAGAAAGAAAGGAAGGAAGGAAGGAAGGAAGGAAAGAAGAATGGAAGAAACAAAGAAACAAAGAAAGAAAGAGTAAAAAAAATGCCATCATCATCTTTCCTAAAGTCAATTCCAAAATATTGGGTGTGAATCCCTAAACACCGTTCTAGGTAAAAGCAGATAGGTGGCACAATGATTCTGGAGTCAGGAGGACCTCAGTTCAAATCCAGCTTGCACTTCATAATGGCACTCCACATAGAGTGTGTGCAGTAAATACTCCAGTCAAGGCCATGGTCTTCCCTACCACAGTCGCCTTCAGAACATGCTCAAATATTCTCTGATTCATTCTTGTCCACTATAATTACTCAGTGACTTTTACTGGGTGATGATGAGAAATCTTTTTATGGGTTGTTGAATCAGAACTCTATAGGTATATGTAAGAGATGACTTACCCTTAAATATTCTTTTTCTTTTTACTTAGAAGTAAGCAACTGAGAACTATTTGGAATTGTTTTTAGGAGAACTGTATGAAAGGAATAGGATGATCCTTATTGGTCACTCAGTACCATACTTCCATATAGCAAACACATGCCCCACTTAGATAAACTGCTAAACAATATGTGGTCACCTCCTTCTTGTATCTCCTTTCTTTTCCCATAGACTTTGTGAGATATTGAAAGTCAGTTAGCACCTTCCCACCTTCACCAACACTAGAATAGCAAGCAGTGGCAAAAATGGGCTGGCCCTAGGATACCAGCTACTAGTCATTCAGTCATGAAACATTTATTAAATCCCATATATATATATATATATATACATATATATGCATACATGCATGCATGCATATATGCATACATATATGTAAATATATATGTATGCATATATGTATGTATATATGTGTATATATATATATATATATATATATATATATATATATATATATGAAGAACCATGCTAAATACTGAAAATACAAAGGAAAGCAAAAATAAAGTCACTTCCTTCAATGAGTTGACATTTTAATGAGGATTCAACAGGCTAAACATTGTCCATATAAGAGATATATGACATAGAAGATATTCTCAGAGGGAAACCATTGACTGTGAGAGGAGTATAAGAAATGTTTCTTGTAGAAGGTTGGATTTGAATTGAGACTTGAAGGACTCCAATGGAAGGAAATGGTAGAATTGAGGAGGGAAAGCATAAAAGGTAAAGAGGACAGGTACAACAACAATTTTGGCTTACAGCAGCTCTTGAGGTATAAGACCCAACAAGATCAGCAACAAGAGCTGCCAGCATAGGTTGTTGGATCTGCTTCTCTAAGGAGAGCAACTTTAAGGGGTTAACAATCTCACTGTAATCGAACACACATATATCATTCACTTAGTTTCAGGGGGAAAAGCCAGCATCCTGAACTTCAGAGCAAATATGAATAGAAATAACAAACATCAACAGACAGACGTTGTCTGATTCGAATCACAATTCATAGTTACTAGGGAAGCATCAACATCTGGGTTTACAAGCCGGGGGCTCTTAACAAAGGCTGCCCAGAGTCACTTCAACTCATAGGACACTCTTTCAGTGAGTGAGAGCCCCAGACAAAACACTAACCTCTGAGTTTATATACCCTTTTTAGGACCTGAAGTGTTCACACCCAATCAGCAAAAGGGTCTGAGCCTGGGGCTTTATACCTAGTTTAAAAAAGACTTTGCACCTAACAAGGCTTAATCAAAGGTGCTTGATTACTTAGCATTCTAAAAGAGAAAACAGTAAAAATCTCACACCTTAATTACCAGTACAACAGGCAATGAAAAGGCTTGGGGAACCAGCATCTTCGTATTATAGAGAAGTCTAGGGACAATACGTTTTAATAAGACTATGAAGATAGGAAGGGGCCAAGCTGTGAAAGTATTTGAATACCATGCAGAGGATTTTATATTTTGTTCTGGAGGTATTGGAGGCAAATGGTATTTGAGAAGGAATGTGTTGTGATAATATCTGAGCTTCAGAAAAACCAGTTTGTTGACTGAGTGAAGGGAAGATGTCTTGAAATAGGGAGGGGAGAGGCTTGAGGCAATACCGTCATACTGGAGTTGTTGTGGTAGCAGTAGCATTGGCAGCAGATAGGCCACAAAGGGAAGGTTGGCTATCAGAGCATCATGCTGTAACAACAATGCTGCTTGCAGCTGTTGTGGAGGTATAAGGCCAATAATACCAACACACAGGAGGGCTGCTAGCATGGGTTCTTTGACCTACTTTTCTAAGGAAAGCAACTTTAAGGGGTTTAAAATCTCACATTAATTAAACATTCATGTATCATTCACTTAGTTCAGGGGAAAAAGTCAGTACCCTGAACTTCAGAGACAACACAAACAGAAATTATAAACAAAGAAAATAACACAAATTAACAGACAAGCTTCTAATTGAACGGCCATAGAAATACATACATAATTACCAGAGAGAGAAGCACCAACATCTGCGTTTTCAAATCCAGGGAACTTCTTACTGGCTACCCAGAGTCTTGTTTGGTCAAATCACAATCCCTTCTCATTCTTCCAGTGAGGGAGCCCCAAATGAAATGCTAACCTCAGAGTATATATACACTTCTTCAGGGTTAGAGGGTGTCACAACCATGTGACTCAAACTCATGTGACTTAGGCTTTCTTGTGACTTAAGCAATTCATCAAAGAATCGTGATTCAAACAAAGACTCTTGATTCAAACAAAGGCAAGGCTCAGTCAAAGGCACTTGATTGCCTTAGTGCTGAGAAGCATTCTAAAAGAAAAAAAAGCAAAAAATCCCACTCTGCTTGCCATTACACATGCTTTGCTATATGATTTCACAATTTCAGTATAGGGAAGAAATTCAAAATGCTTCATTTGTAGCCTTGCAAACACTAATTCCCATTGTGGTTTAAATGATTAGACTAATAGTGGTAAGGTTCTGGGCTCTGTTCTAATCATTAAATATTTATTTATTATGTGAAGAAACAACCTATTCTTATATCTTTATTGTGTAGGAATAAACTACTCATGCTTGGATATTGGGCATTTCCCTCCTTGAGAGGGAAGTTCTGTCCTATACATTTTCTTTCTTTATGGACTAATTGACTTCCATTGTTTCAAGTATTAACTGAAAGCAGCTATCTCAGAGATAGAGATTCACACACACACACACACACACACACACACACACACACACGTAGGTATATGTATGTGTATGTGTATGTATGTATATGTATTTGTATATACTTAGATATCTATGTGTTTATATGTACATATATGTGCATGTGTGTATGTATAGTGAGTATATATAGATATATAATGTGTATATATGTATATATATGTATATACATGCATATGTGTGTATGTAGACATATAAATATGTCTACTCCCTATAATCCAGCCAAAAGGATCTCTTTTCTGCTGCTGAAGGGAACATGTAATTTCCCACATTTATGACTTTGCACAAGTGGGCCTTCAACTCTACAATGCAATCTCTCCTCACTTTTGCTTCCCAGAATCCTTTGCTTCTTTTAATATTCTAATCAGTTACCACTTCCTACTAGAATTTTCCTTCAATCCATCTAGTAGTCACTGTTCTCTTCCTCCTAAAATAATCTTGCATTTAATGATCTGTTGAAATTGTATCTCTAAGTAGAATATATTCTTCTAAATAATGAAGGTGTTTTCATTTCTGTGATTGATTATCCAGCATTTAACTGAGTTTCTTTTATCAAATACCATGACAATAATACTGAATGCCCTTAGTAATTACATATTGAACTCAATGAGATTGAAGTATATTTGGAAACTAAAGCCTGGAGGTTGAATCCTGGTTCTCTTTCTTACCACTTCTGTCACCTTAGACAAGTTTCTTATCTTTTTCTTGGCCTGTGTTCCTTCAGTCCGTAGGCCAAGAGAATTGGATTATAGAGCAGTTATGTGGTGAAGTAGATAGAACACTGGGATTAGAATACGGAAGACTCATTGCTGTGAGTTCAAATCTGACCTCAGACACTTATTAGCTGTGTGACCCTGGGCAAATTTCTTAACCCTATTTGCCTCTCTTCCTCATCTGTAAAATGGACTGAAGATGGAAATGGCAAACCACTCCAACATTTTTGCCAAGAAAACCCCACACGGGGTCACAAAGAATTGGATGTGACTGAAAAGACACAACAACAACAACAAGAACAAATCCCCAGGCAAGACAGTCCTAGCAATAGGACATATTTGCTTTCAGACTGCCAGCTTAACAAAATTTTCCTTAAAATACACATTTTCATTTTTTTTTTGAAGTGGGAAAGGCAGGGCATTGGGTTTAAGTGACTCGCCCAAGGTCTTATAGCTAGTACATGTGTCAAGTGTCTGAGGCCAGTTTTGAACTCAGGTCCTCCTGACTCCAGGGCCAGTGCTCTACTCACTGTGCCACCTAGATTCCCCACACATTTTCATTTGAAGGGTGGGTTTTGGGGGAAAGAGAACTCACAGTGGACTGAAAATAGCATTTAAAAAGCATCAAGCAAAAATTTAAATTAATATCAATATTGAAAATGTATTAAAGTACATGTGTTTTTGCTTTAAAAAGGTATTAAGGATATTTGCCATTTCCTCATGACACTTAAAGAATAAAAATTGATTGCAACCACAAAGTGACCAAAAGAGCCTGGAAATATTTTCCATCAACCAAAAACCATTACTTGATCTCCTTGCCTAATGAAGCTAACTGGAAGCAAACATCAATTTAGAATATAAACTTTTTTGTAGAGCCAAAATAGAGGAGTAGAGAAAGCACTCAGTTCTCTCACGACTGAGCTCTCTGAACATTCTCCTCTAAACAACATTAAAATAGTGACTCAGATTGAATTCTGGAGTAGTTAGAGACAACTGACTGAGACATTCTTCCAGCCAAAGACAATTTAGGAGATTTAGAGAGAGATCTGTGACAAGGCAAATGGAGGCAGAGAGAGAGTCCACACAAATGAAACACCAGTGGTGAGACTAGATAGTGTCAACAGTAGTTTCAGGAACTCTCAAACAAGAGATGGCAAAAGGACTTGGTGAATGATTAGAACAAGATTAGAGGAGACCCTTGTAGTAGCACCAGATGCAGGATCAGATAGTATTCAGAAATTCCAATTGACTGTACCAACTTCTGGGTCATAGATCAAGGGCAATGAAGAAAAAGTAGCTAAAGAAATATAAGCAAAGGAAAAAAACAGTAAAAAAGGATAATTAATAGCTTGTTAAAAGAGGGACAAAAATACTGAAGAAAAATACTTAAAAAACAAAATTAGCTGAATGGAAAAAGAAATAATAAAAATTCATTGAATAAAATAAATCCCTAGAAAGCAGGAATATAAGCTTTAGACAGAGAAGGATAAGAAGAAGAAAACAGGATGAAGGAGAAATGCATAGGTTATAATAATCATTGTGAATATGATTAGGATGAACTCATTCATACAATGGAATTGAATAGCAAAATGAATTAGAAACCATCATACAAAAATATTTTTTTGCAAGAAATGCACCTGAAACAGAGAGGTATACAGAATTTTAAATAAGGAGCTAGAGCAGACTTTGTTATGCTTCAGCTGAAGTAAAACAGACAGGGATATCAATCATGCTCTCACACAAAGCAAAAGTAAAAATAGACCTAATTAAAAAGGATAAGAAGAAAAATTAGATATTTCCAAAAGGCACCATAGACAATTTAGTAATATCAATACTAAACATATATACACCAAATGCCATAGTATCCAAATGCTTCAAGGGGAAGATAAAATGAATTGCAAGGTAAAATAGACAGGGAAATTATACTAATGGGTGACCTCAACTTTTCCCTCTCAGAGCTAGATAAATCTAACCATAAAGTAAATAAAGAAGCAAAGGAGAGCAATAGAAAAAAAAAACATTATATGTGATAGACTATGGGGGAGGGAACTGAATTGGGAATAGAAAAGAGTATAATTGTTTTTTCTCAAAAATTGGCCACACATTAGGATATAAAAACCTCACAAGCACATTCAGAAAAGCAGAAATGTTACATGTATATTTTTCAAACCAATAATGCAATAAAATTACATTTAATAAATAGTTGTGGTTCCCTAGCAGCAAAAGTAATTAAAAACTAAATAACCTAATCCTAAAGAATAAGGGAATCAAAGAAAAAATCAAAGAGACAATAATTTCATCAAAAAGAATGACAACAATGCCATAATACTCCAAAATTTGGGATGCAGCTAAAATAGTACTTAGTAGAACATTTTCTACTTTTAAATATATGCATAAATAAAAGGGAGAAAGAGCAGATCAGTGAATTGGGCATGCAACTTAAAACTAGAAAAGGACATGTTAAAAATCCCAATTAAACCACAAAATTGAAATCTTGAACATCGAAGGTGAGCTTAACAAATTTTTAAAAGTAAAACAAATTAAAAATGAAAGTGGAAACTTGTTTTTATTAAAAAGCCAATAAATTAGGTAACATACTGGTTAGTTTGATTATAAAAAGAAAGATGAAGATCTACTTACTAGTATCAAAAATCAAAAGGGTGAATGCACCACCAATGAAGATGAAATTAATACAATCATTAGAAGCTATTTTACCCAATTATATGACAATAAAATTGACAGTCTAAGTGTAATGCATAAATATTTACAAAAAAAATATGTAAACTGCCCAGAATAACAGAAAAAGAAATAGGATACTTGTGTAAAGAAAAAAGAAATTGAGTAAGTCATCGATGAGTTCCTTAAAAAAAAATTCCTCAGGATGTACAAGCGGATGTACAAGTGACTTCTACCAATACTACATAAGCTATTTGAAAAAAAAAAAAGATAGGTAAGGAAGGAGTCCGACCAAGTTCCAATTATTACATAAGTATGTTTGTATCAATAGGTATAGAAAAGGGTTTTGACAAATATTAGCACCTGTTCCTATTAAAATACTATAAAACAGGAATAAATGGTGCATGTCTTATAATGATAAATAGTATCTTTCTGAAACCAATAGCATTATATGTAATAGGGATAAATTTGTAACTTTCAGAGAAAGATCATGAGTGAAACAAGATTGCCTATTATCAACATTGTTATTCAATGTTGTAATAAAAGTGCTAGCTATAATCATAAGACAAGAAGAAGAAATGGAAGGAAAAAATAGGCAATGAGGAAACAAAACCATTTCTCTTTGTGGATGATATGATTCTATACTTAGAGAATCCTAGAGACTCAACTAAAAACCTAGTTGAAGCAATTATTGACTTCAGCAAAGGTGTATGATACAGAATAAATCCACATAAAACATAAGTGTTTCCATATACTACCAACAAAATCCAGCAAGAAGAAATAGATAGGTTCCAATTAAAATAAGTGCAGATAACATAAAATTCTTAGGAATCTACCTAACAAGACAAACTCAATTAACACAATTACAAAATTACTTTTCACACATAAATAATGACAGATCTAAACAATTAGAGAGAGATCAATTACTCATTTGTAGGTCAAGGCAAGGCAATAAATGATAATTCTACATAATTTGCTTATCCAGTGCTATGCCAATCAAATTTCTAAAATAAATATTTATAGAACTAGAAAAAATAATCAAACTGATCTGGAAGAACAAAAGGTCAAAGATACTAAATTAAGCAATGAAAAAAATGTGAAGAATAAAGGCTTACTAGTTCCAGATTACATATTATATTACAAAGAGGTAGTCATCAAAACAACCTAGTATTGATTAAGAAATGGAGTTGTGGACCAGTGGAATTGATTAAATACATAATATACAGTAGTAAAAAAGTGATAATATTCTAGTGTTTGATTAACTCAATGACCCAAAATTGAGACAAGATTTTGATATCTATCAAAAAAGGGGGAAAACTTAAAGCAAATTGGAAGAAAATAGTCATAGATGAACATCTCACACAATATACCAAGATAGGGTCAAAAAGGATAAATGATTTAGACATAAAAGTGGGTAACATAAATAAATTACATATGACAGGTACATTTTCCCCCATGTGTACCTAATTTACTTATTATAACCATCTTTATTTCTAAATCACTTAGTTACCTATGTGCTCTGAGTAATATATTTAACCATTTGGAGTCTAAACTTTCTCAGTTGTATGTAACAGTGGATCGTGAATTGACTGGCATTTTGGGATTAGTGTTTCAGAGAGAGAGGAATTCTAAGTCCTGAGAGGCATTTGGCACAACAGTGATCTCTGAGCTAAAAGAGAGACTTGAGTCTTCCAGAGTTTCCAGGTCAAGGAGAAAATACTCCAAGCAGCCAGAAAGAAACAATTTGAGTATTGTGGAAACACAATCAGAATAA
>CM053623.1:250908753-250926572 GCA_028646595.1 Phalanger gymnotis
AGGAGGGTAGAAATGGTGAGAAAATTTGTAATTCAAAGTCTTGTGAAAATCAATGCTGAAAACTAAATATATTAAATAATAAAAATTAAAAAAAAACTTTAACTTCCAAATTCTCTCCCTTCTTCCCTCCCCACCCACCCCTCCCTAAGAAGGCAAGCAATTCAGCATAGGCCACACACATATCATTATGTAAAACCCTTCCACAATACTCATGTTGTGAAAGACTAACTATATTTTGCACCCTCCTATCCTGTCCCCCTTTATTCAATTTTCTCCCTTGACCCTGTCCCTTTTTGAAAGTGTTTAGTTTGGATTACCTCCTCCCCTATTTGCCCTCCCTCCTATGGTCCCCCCTTTTGTATCCCATTCCTCCTTCTTTCCTGTGGGGTAAGACACCCAATTGAATATGCATGTTATTCCCTCCTCAAGTCAAGAACAGCTTTTTCTTGCCACATTTATGTGAGATAATTTACCCCATTTTATCTCTCTCTTTCTCTGTCTCTCATTATATTCTTCCCAAACACCTTGATTTGATTTGATTTGATTTTTTAGATATCATTCCCTCACATTCAACTCACCCTGAGCCCTATATACGTATATATTCCCTTCAGCTACCCTAATACTGAGGTCTCATGAATTACACACATCATCTTTCCATGTAGGAATGTAAACAAAACAGTTCAACTTTAGTTAAGTCCCTTATAATTTCTCTATCTTGTTTACCTTTTCATGCTTCTCTTGATTTTTCTGTTTGAAAGTCAAAATTTTCTATTCAGCTCTGGTCTTTTCACTGAGAAAGCTTGAAAGTCCTCTATTTTGTTGAAAATTCATATTTTACCTCGGAACATTATACTTAGTTTAGCTAGGTAGGTTATTCTTGGTTTTAATATCCTAGATCCACTGACCTCTAGAATATCATATTCCAAGCCCTTCTATCCCTTAAGGTAGAAGCTACTAGATCTTGTGTTATCCTTATTGTGTTTCCACAATACTCAAATTGTTTCTTTCTGGCTGCTTGTAGCATTTGCTCCTTATTCTGGGAGATCCAGAATTTGGCAACATTATTCCTAGGAATTTACTTTTTGGGATCTTTTTCAGGAGGCAATTGGAGAATTCTTTCCATTTCTATTTTACCCTCTGGCTCTAGAATATTAGGGCAGTTTTTCCCTGATAATTTCTTGAAAGATGATATCTAGGATCTTTTTATGATCATGGCTTTCAGGTAGTCCAATAAGTTTTAAATTATTTCTCCTGGATCTATTTTCCACATCAGTGATTTTTTCCAAGGAGATATTTCACATTGTCTTCTATTTTTTCATTCTTTGGTTCTATTTTATAAAATCTTGATTTCTCATAAAGTCACTAGCTTCCACTGGCTCCAATCTAATTTTTAAGGTCATATTTTCTTTAGTGGTCTTTTGGACCTCCTTTTCCGTTTTGCTAATTCTGCCTTTTAAGGCATTCTTCTCCTCACTGGGTTTTTGGAACTCTTTTGTCATTCTAGTGAGTCTATTTTTAAGGTATTATTTTCTTTAGTATTTCTTTGGGTCTTCTTTAGCAAGTCATCGCCTTGTTTTTCATGGTTTTCTTCCATCACTCTCATTTCTCTCCCCAATTTTTTCCTGTATTTCTCTTACTTGTTTGTCCAAATCTTTTTTTGAGCTCTTCCATGGTCTGAGACCAATTCGTATTTTTCTTGGAGGCTTTTGATGTAGGCTCTTTGACTTTGCTGACTTCTTCTTGCTGTATGTTTTGGTCTTCTTCCTCACCAAAAAAAGATTCCAAAGTCTGAGTCTGAATCTGAGGCCATTTTCACTGCCTGTTCACATTTCCAGCCAACTACCTGACCCTTGACCTTTTTGTTGTGGTATGACAGCTTGTAGAGTACAGAGTACTTTGTCACAAGCTTGAGGGGCTGCACTGCTATTTTCAGAGCTACTTCTACATAGCAACTTCTGCCATACCAGTATCCCTTCTCCCCCAAGAAACGTCAAGCAGGATTGTGGCCCAGATCCGGACAGGGAAAAACAGGCTTTGCACTCCTGCTCTAATCTACCTCTAAATTCCTCCCACCAGGTGGGCCTGGGGCAGAAGCTACTGCAGCTGGAGCTCTGGAAGCAGCCTCAGAGCTGCACCACCTCAGCAGCCCCTGGGGGGGGGGTGTCTGACCACGAACTCCTTTCACTCTGTCCCAGCAGCTTTTCCCATTAACATTCTATGTTGTCTTTTGTGTTTGTGGGTTGAGAAGTTTGGTATCTACCACAGCTCACTGATTCACTTGGTGCATGGTCTGGTTGTTCCTGCTGGGGCCCATGCTGGGCTCTGCTTTGTTCTGCTCCCAGCTCCATGGGATAGACCCTTCCCAGAGACCATCCAGTCTGTCCTGGGCTAGAGCCTTGCTTCCCTTTGCTGTTCCATGGGTTCTGCAGCTCTAGAATTTGTTCACAGCCAAGTTTTATAGGTGTTTGGAGGGACCTGGGGGGAGCTTACACAAGTTTCTGCTTTCCAGCTGCCATCTTGGGTCTGACCTTCCAAGTTTCTATTCTTAATATGTTTCAATAGTTTCTTTTGTTGTTGTTGTTATAATTGTTATTATGGTAATATATAGAAAAATCCAAGTTTTTTCTGCATAGAAAGAATGAATAATCCTTCTCTTACCACTGTGCTTCACTGTTAATCTCTAGAGAGTCTTACTTTCACTTCAGTAAAACTAAAACTTTGGTATTTTCTGGGTTGACTCCTTGTAGGAATAGTTGGATGTTTTTTTCTCCCACTAAATGCTTCAGGATTGATATTTTCATTCAGGTTGGTAGCTTCTGTGATGAGCTAGGAACGGTTTATACTTTTTCAGAACTGAGACAATGAGATGATTAAAGATTTTGGTTCTCTACAGGATAGTATCATGAGAAGGGAATTATAAGAAAATTTCAAAAGTATATGGAAGTGAAAAGAGACCAAGTATAACAGTGATAATGAAGGAATGAAAGTCCAGGTCATTGGAACAGCAATTAGATCACAACATGTCCATATCATTTACAGAAATTAGACCCCATAGCATTCAAGGGGGTCTCAAATTTGCCATGTTGAGTTTTCCCTTCTGAAACATAACTGAGTCATAATTATTGAAAAACCATCCACACTGAAATAAACTGTATTGTTATTTTCCCAGAGTGGTGCTTGATTTTGTGTGAGCTGAAGCTAGTTTGAATGTAGATTCATGCTGGCTGCTTGATTTTTTTTTTCCCTTTTCCTCAGTCGATCAGCACCTAGGAAGACTTTATTTATTTACTTATTTTTTTGTCAAGAGGTGCTAATGCAGCATTTAATAAACTGCTAAGCACATCTGGCTCCCCTTCCCCCTTCCCTCCTGCAAATAGAAGCAGGAAGCAATAGGTATCAGAGTTGAAAGGTTGAAGGATGAAAGAGACTCCTATTATCTTCCCTTATTACTAGCTCCAAATGAAATGAAAACCAAAATAACAGCAAGAAATTCTTCAATCCTCACCTCCCTTTACCCTTTTACATTCAAAACCACCCCAACCTATGACCTATTTCAACAGACTGAGGTGCCATTAGTGGATCACAGCAGGTACAAACATCACAATCCTTTCTAGCAGAGCCTTTGTTGTTGTCTGCCTACAAGGTGGATGTCCATAAATCCCAGCAGGCCTGCCACATGGGGATGTTCTTTACCAATTCTGTATTATAGAGCATCAGTGATGGATTTGGGTAGCAGGGCAAGCACTAAAGGGAGCTCAGGGACACTGTAATTAGTAAACAGTAGGATCTGGATGGCATGGTTTGTTTAATGAGTAGAATTTCACATTCCTTTTGAGTCCTGGATTTAGTACTATAGATTCACAGCAGGGTAAAAACAACTTTGAAGGAAAAAAATTCTGCAATGTAGTTAATGTGATTCTGACCTCCCAACCTTTAACACCTGCCTTTCTCAATTAATCAGTTTAAAGCCTCCAACTTAAATAGCTGTATGCAACTCTTTAAATTCATTTACTTCCATTAGCTATGAAATTGATAACTGGAAAAGATTCCTGATTCCAAAATGTAGGCAACTGGCAAAAAAAATAATAGATTCCTTTTTCCTGTTAAGTTATTGGTATTTTTGTGACATTCAAATAGGGAAGGAGAGAGTGGGAAAGAAAGAGGGAGAGACAGAGAAAGAGAGACAGACAGACAGAGATAGAGAGACAGACAGAAAAGATGAATTTCTTGGGTAGAATTCTATTGGCACATGCATTTTGATTACAGTGTAGATTTATAATCCATAACTTGATTTACCTATGGTTAACTTAGTGATCACCATCTTAGTGATCACTGTTTTCTCTATGATGTTCCTCAATAATGGGATACACTTTCTTAGGAGCTTAATGTTGGATGCTCTGTGTGGAGATTGTTTTTCTGTAATTCACTTCTCAGCAAATCTAGAATTTATGTCTTTATTGAGTTCTAGGGTGCCAAAATCTTAAGGTTAACTTGATGTCATGCATGGGAAACTGATTAAAACACCAAACGGTTCCTTGTATTTCTTTTACTTTGTTAATATTGAGTAGGATGCTTAGAAACATGAGAAACAAGGCAATTATCCATCTGCAGTGAGTCAGAAAGCTGGTGGAAATAAGGTAGCCTGAGTTTAAAGATTGTCCTGAAATCCAGCTTTGTGACATTTGGGCAGAATGTATAGAATGCCCACTTTATGATATCTGAGACCCCCAAAAGTCTTCTTTGTGAACTGAGGCAGTGAGAAAGGAGATTAGTTTATTTCATGACAGGTTTTAATATATTAAAGACAGCATGAGTTAGAGCATAGACAGACAGGCTAGGAGTCATCAAAAACTTAGGTAAAGTCCTGCTTCTAACATATAATAGTCATGTAACTATGGACCAGATACTTAACCTCTAAGTTTATGGAAGCAGTAGTATAAGACCGTAAGTTTGGAGAAAAGTTGTTAATCTGCATTGGTAATTTCCATAATCAAAATTGAAAAAAAAATGATAAAACCACAGATCAGGACTCAAAATAAAATTTTAATATGTTTTGCATTTGAATATTTTTAAATTATATTTCAAAGAAATCATACATAGTTCATATCTATATAGTGTTAGAACTTTGTGAGAGGGCTAGTGCAAGTATACAAATGCCCATTCTGCAGATGAAGAAGGTGGGATTCTAAGACATGAATATTTTGCCTAGTTTCATACAGTTAGTAAATGACTAAAGCATAACTGGAACCCAGGTCAATTGAATTGAAGTTAAACTCTGTTTTTTTGTTTTGTTTTGTTTTTGTTTCTACTGTGCTGTGTCATTTCTCAATATTCTTTTCAGTTAAATATACATGGACTTAGGACTGGCCTACACCTTCCTTTGGTTAACTGCTTAAGATTTTATTGAAATTAACCATTTTAAAACAGCCATTAGAAGTTAATTGTACTGAAGCCTTAAGTATATCAATTGAAGAAGACAGGAGCTAAAGGAAGTATAGTGTGCAGGAAGGATCAATAACTTACAGTCAAAAAACATGACTTTGAGACTATTTACTAGTTGGAAGCTATATATGTATGACTACGGTCAAGGAATGCATCCTCTCTTCTTATTTGTATTGTGAAGAAAACTTTCTAGATTGTGAAATCATCAGGGTATTCTTGCTTGTGGGTAACATGCTGATTTCATCATGCCCAAACATATTTAATAGTTTCCTAAATGAGACTCACAATTGCACATAAGATATTAGCCCAGTTTTAGATAGCTACACCTATATAGCTACAGATAATAAATAGTTATCAATATCTATATCTAGAAATCAATGTCTATCTAATTAGAAAGAAGAAAAAATAGACTATTGTCCAGACTATTATATGCCGAGAGGAAGCGTGGAATAGTTGATACATTACTTGTATTTGGAGTCAAGATGATCTGGGCTCAATTCCCACTTCTGACATACAATAGCTATGTAACAATTGGCAAGCCTCTTCACCCCTCTGTGTCCTAGATAATTGTCTAAGACTATAACTTGTAGATGAATTGCCATTCTGAGTCAGTAGAGGAAATTTTTTTTCCACTTTCTTTTTTTAAAATATTTTTACTAAATGTATTTATTTATATTTACTTTACAATGTTCAGTTTCACAAGCTTTTGAGCTCTGAAATTTCTCCCCCTTCCTCTCCCCCCACCCCAAGACAGAATGCAATCTGGTATAAGCTCTACATATATATTCACAATATGTTCACATTAGAAATATTTTTTACATTAGTCATGTTGCAAAGAAAAACTAGAACCAATGGAATGAACTACGAGAAAGAAAAAACAAAACAAAAAAGAGAGAGAGCAAATAGTATGCTTCAATTCGTATTCAGACTCCATAATTTTTTCTCTGGATGTGGACAGCATTTCCCATTATGAATCTTTTGGAGTTGTCTTAGAACCCTACGTTGCTGAGAGGAGCCAAGTCTATCAAAGTTAGTCATCACACAATGTGACTGTAACTGTATACAATGTTTTCCTGGTTCTGCTCCCCTCACTTCACCATCAGTTCATATAAGGCTTTCTATGTTTTTCTGAAGTCTACCTGCTCATCATTTCTTATAACACACTAGTATTACATTACATTCATATATCAAAACTTGTTCAGCTATTCCTCAATTGATGGGCATCCCCTTGATCACCAATTCTTTGACCCCCCCCAAAAAAACTGCTATAAATATTTTTGTATATGTAGGCCCTTTTACCATTTCTATGATCTCTTTGGGATACAGCCTTAGAAGTGTTATTGCTGAGTCAAAGTGTGTGCACATTTTTATAGCCCTTTGGGCATAGTTCCAAATTTCTCTCCAAAATGGTTGGATCAGTTTACAACTCCACCAACAATGAATTAGCGTTCCAATTTCCACATCTCCGGCTTTTATAATTTTCCTGTTTTGTCATATTAGCCAATCTGACAGGTGTAATGTGGTACCTAAGAGTTGTTTAGATTTTCAATTCTCTAATCGATACTGATTTGGAACACTTTTTCTTATGACTATAGATAGTAGAGGAAATTTTTAAACCAGAAGTTTTCTACAATTATGAATTCATGAATCTAGGCAAAAAAAAATGCTATGCAGTTGAAAGGACAAATCATGAAACTAGCACATCAGTATATTTACTCTTAATGATGTGAAGATTCTCCCTGAGACAAGGGTCTATTACTTAGCATAAATAGCACATCCTCTGAATAACTAAAATTAGGTATCACCTGAAAGGCAATAGTGAGGCACAAATTGGATAATAGTGTATGACAACATATTTGCGAAGTCTGATCTACCTAGGAGAACAGAGACAAAAATGAGATGGTTTAGTAATATGGAGAGAATTAATATTAGATAGACAATCCATGCTCTTCATAGATCAAAATATTAAGAGTCCATACACCAGACTGTTAGGTGTACTATTTCGGAGAATTTATGACCATCCAAGGATGAATCCCTCTCATCTCTCTCTCTCTCTCTCTCTCTCTCTCTCTCTCTCTCTCTCTCTCTCTCTCTCTCTCTCTCTCTCTCTCCCTCTCTCCCTTCCTCCCTCTCTCCCTCTCTCCCTCTCTCCCTCCCTCATTGATTCTCTCCCAGAGGATGTCCTAAATGAATTGTTTCACTTCTAGAAAGAGTAATTACATTGAGAGAATTAGAGGTCCAAGAAAGTTTTGAAACATTCCCTACACTAGAGAGTTATTGTACAGCAAACATTTTTCACTCATAAAGTGCTAAACAAATTTCAGTTACTATTATGTAACAGTGAAACTTAGGGAATGTGTATAGATTTTGAATGATAGTGCTCTTTGCTCTGTTTTTCCCACCTACCGTCCAACTATAATTAAGCAGGTCCTTGTGAATTGTCTTTTCTTTTCTTTAATTTATTTTTAGTTTTCAACATTCATTTCCACAAGATTACCAGATTTTGAGTTACAAATTTTCTTCCCATCTCTACCCTCACCACCACCCCAAGATGGCATGTATCCAGATTGCCACTGTCCTCATTCTTCTCTCTCTTCTATCACCCCATCCTCTTTCCATTAACTTTTTTGTAGGGAAAGATAGAATTTTATACCCCATTGCCTGTAT
This sequence comes from Phalanger gymnotis, assembly GCA_028646595.1. NCBI lineage: Eukaryota > Metazoa > Chordata > Mammalia > Diprotodontia > Phalangeridae > Phalanger > Phalanger gymnotis. The sequence continues at coordinate 250,916,863 of CM053623.1, forward strand.
ATCTTATTTCACAGTTGCATGTAAAATAATTTTTTAACATTTGTTTTTAGAACTTTGAGTTCCAAACTGTCTCCCTTTTTCCCTCCTCACCTTGTTGAGAAAGCAAGCAATTCAAGATAGGTAATACATGTATTGTTATACAAATCATGTTGTGAAACAAGTCATGTTGTGAAAGACTAACTATATTTCCCTTCCCTTCTATCCTGTCCCCCTTTTTCCATTGTTCTCCTTTGACCCTGTCCCTTTTCAAAAGTGTTTGTTTTTGACTTCCTCCTCCCCCAATCTGCTTTCCCTTCTATAATCTCCCATCTTATCCTTTCCCCCCTACTTTCCATTGGGAAGATATCCAATTGAATGTGCATGTTAGTCTCTCCTTAAACCAAATACAGTGAGACCAAGGTTCACTCATTCCCTTTCACCTACCCCCTCTTCTCTTCCATTATCACAGCTTTTTCTTGCCTCTTTTATGTGAGATAATTTACCCCATTCTATCTCTCCCTTTTTCTTTCTCCTAATATATTCAGCTCTCACCTCTTAATTTTTTTTAGATATCAACTGTTGATATTCAACTCACCCTGTGCACTCTGTCTGTATACATACATACATATATATATACCCTAATACTGAGAAAGGTCTCATGAGTTACAAATACCCATCTTTCCATGTAGGAATGTAAACAGTTCAACTTTAGTAATTCCCTTGTGATGTTTCTTTCCTGTTTACCTTTTCATGCTTCTCTTGATTTTTGTATTTTAAAGTCAAATTTTCTATACAGATCTGGTCTTTTCATCAATAATTCTTGAAAGTCCTCTATTTCATTTGAAAGTCCATATTTTGCCCTGAAGTATTATACTCAGCTTTGCTGGGTAGGTGATTCCTTGTTTTACTCCCAGCTCCTTTGACTTCTGGAATATCATATTCCAAGCCCTTCTATCCCTTAGTGTAGAAGCTGCTAGATTTTGTATAATCTTGATTGGGTTTCCATGATACTCAAATTCTTAACTTCTAGCTGCTTGCATTATTTTCTTCTTGACCAGAAAACTCTGGAATTTGGCTACAATATTTCTAGGAGTTTTCTTTTTGGGATAATCATTTTAAAGAGGCAATCAATGGATTCTTTCAATTTCTCTTTTACCCTCTGGCTCTAGAATATCAGGGTAGTTTTCCTTGATAATTTCTTAAAAGATGATGTCTACGCTCTTTTTATGATCATGGCTTTCAGGTAGTTCAATAATTTTTAAATTCTCTCTCTCAGATCTATTCTCCAGGTCAGCAGTTTTTCCAATGAAATGCTTTCCATTGTCTTACTTTTTTTTCATTCTTTTGTTTCTGTTTTATGATTTCTTGATTTCTCACAAAGTCACTAGTTTCCACCTGCTCCATTCTAAATTTTAAAGCATTATTTCCTTCAATGATTTTTGGGACTTCCTTTTCCATTTGGCTAATTCTACCTTTTAATGCATTCTTCTCTGCATTGGCTTCTTGGACCTCTTGTGCCATTTAAGTTATTCTATTATTAAGGTGTTATTTTCTTCAGTATTTTGGGGGGTCTCCTTTACCAAGCTTTTGACTCATTTTTCATGATTTTCTTGCATCGCTCTCATTTCTCTTCCCAATTTTTCCCTACTTGTCTTACTTGCTTTTCCAAATCTTTTTTGAGCTCTTCCTTGGCCTGAGACCAGTTCATACTTTTCTTGGAGGCTTTTGAGGTAGGCTCTTTGACTTCGTTGATGTCTTCTGGCTATATGTTTTGATCTTCTTTGTCACCAAAGTAAAATTCTATAATCTGAGTCCTTTTGCACTTCCAGCTCCTTTTCCCAGACAATTACTTCACTTTTAAGATCTTTATCAGGGTATGACTGCTTTGAGAGAGGAGAGTGCTCTGTCCCAAGTTTGAGGAATTCTGTGCTGCTGTTTTCAGAGCTACTTCTCTCTCTCCTGGTCCTCTCCTGGCTTGTGCTCAGGTCTGTGAGTGCAAGCACCCCTTTCTGCCATGTAACTACCAGCAAGACTCCCTCACCACAGCCACCACAGGCTCTGCCACACCAGTGCTCCTCCTCCCCCTAAGGACCACCAACCAGGACTGTGCCCAAGCAGGGCAAAGCAAGAGAACACTGCCTCAGCACCAGCAAAGTGATCCCTGCACTCTTGCTCTGATCAGCTGCCTGATCCCATCCCTTCCCCCCACCCCCCAACTGTCTGAGGGCCCGGAGCTCCATAAGCAGCCACCACTGCTGCTGCTACCATCACAGCTGCTGCTACTACCACACCTGACACCCCAAAGCTGAGGCCATATGGTGCCCCTCTCTCACCCGGGTCTAACAGTTTTCCCACTGACCTTCTACATTGTCTTTGGTGTTTGTGGGTTGAGTAGTCTGGAAACCACCACAGCTGCTAGTGATTCAGTGCCTTGAGGCCTGCTCTGACTGCCTAGTCTGTCCTGGCACAGCCCATACAGGGCTGTGCTCTGCTCCCAGCATGGTGCGATAGATACTTCCCAGAGACAATCTTAGGCCATCTTAGGCTGGAGGCTTGTTTCACTCTGTAATTCTGTGTGTTCTGTACCTCTAGAGTTTGGTTAGAGTCATTTTTACAGGTGTTCGGAAGGATTTGGAGGACAGCTCAAGTAAGTCCCTGTTTTCACTCCACCATCTTGGCTCTGGCCCCTCCTGAACTTTTTTCCTATGAGGATAAATAATACCAATTTACATTTTAAAATAAAGTTTTCTTTGCATTGGATGAAATCTTATTAAATTCATACTTTATGTATATGTACATTCTAATTATAGCTCTCAAAGTACTTTCATATCCGTTGTTTCAACTTAACCCCTTGAAAGAAATGTCTTTCCCATTTGGAAGTTGGAAAAATGGAAACTCAGGGAGATGAAATAAATTGTCAAAGGTCATCAAGGTCTTATGAATCCTAGTCAAAGAACAATTTTTACAAGATTTTTTTAATTATAAAAATAGAATTGAGCACTGTTTCTCCACAAATTATAGTAACACCTTTTCATGATGTCAAGAATGCTTTTCAGATATAAATTAATGTTGCTCCATCACAAACCAATATAGGTGAAAGAAGTAGAGATTATTTCCTTCACCACTAGGCAGAAATTTAATCTTGAGGCCAAGCCATTCTTTAAGAAACACAAATCCCTAGTGGATATAAATCAGATGAGGGGACTCAAATAATCTTAGAGATTTAATGAAATGCAGAATAGCTGAAGAAAATGAATAGGTAAATACCTTTGGGTTTTGGGTACCATGATCTCACAGTAGATTCCTTGATTCTAACTAAATCAAAAAATATATTTATGTATTACTTCATATTTGGACTCAATGAAAAAGACATGACAGAGTGAAATGAATTGCATTTGGAAAATTACGCGATGCTCCAAACAATCACAAATAGCTCTCCAAAAATAATTTTTTAAACAAATTTTTAATATGAATTCTCTCTTATTCATGTGGTACCATTGTCAATCTTAGAGTCCCACGTGAACTCTAAAGAACAGAAGTTGTGGGTGACCCAAAGGACAATGGAGAAATGAAAGGCTATTGAAATGAAAGGCAAATTTTCAATTGTAACATCTAAGCAAGGGAAAGTATGAAATATATTATTCAGTAAATTAATGATTAGAAAAGAAGATAAGAAAGTCAAGTAGTAAAACCAGTAGTAACAACCAAAGTACTGTATATTACCCAAGAAATAGAAAAAGTCATCCAATATGTTGGGTAGATCTTTTATGCTGAATCTATACTAAACAAGCAACAAGCATCCAAAAAGATAAGGAAACATGGATTGAAAGCCACCTACTCACAGATCCTTTGAAGAATCAAGGGATTTGTTATCATTAGTATTATCATTATAACTGAAATTTATATAAAGTTTTTCATTATTGCAGAGCACTTTACATATTTTATTGATAATCCCCACTAATCTGTGCAGCAGTGTCTAGGGCATTGTTATACTCATTTTACGGATAAAAAAGTTGAAGTTCAGTAACTTATTTGACCCACATGTATTCATTTAGTTAGTTAATATCTAAACTGGTATTTAGTGCAGGTTTTCCTAAATTCAACTCAAGGATTAAATTCCTGAATATTACCCAGATTTTGTTCTTGATTTAATTTTACTGGCAAAACATAGAAATGTAGCTTGGAAAATCATCAGGAATTTCCTTTCCAGTAGTATTTGAAAAATATTTTAAGATTTTGATGTATCTATGAATGGTATTGGTACAAGGGAAGGAGGCAGGGATTAAAGAGAACAAGCATTTTATAATGCCTACTATGTGATAGACACCATACTAAGCATTTTAAAAATATTATCTCACTTGACCTTCACAACAACCCTATGTGGTAAGTACTGTTTTTATTTCCATTTTATAGTTGAGAAAACTGAGGTAAACAGAGGTTAAGTGACTTGCCCAGGATCACACAACTAGTAAGTGCCTAAGGTTGGATTTGAATTCAGGTCTTTCTGACCCACGGTCCTGTACTTTATATACTGTACTACTTAGCTGAATATAAGAAAGCCAGTGAGTCTATCCTCTTTAAAAAAATTATGTATTTTTAGTTGATAACATTCATTTCCACAAGCTTTTGAGTTCTAAATTTTCTCCCTTTCCTCCCCTCCTAGCTCCCCAAGACAGCATGTAATCTGATATAGGATCTACACACACATTTACATTAAATATATTTTCACATTAGTCATTATGTCAAACAAGAATTATAACCAATGGAATGAACCATGAGAACAAACAAAACAAAGAGAGAGAGAGAGAGAGAGAGAGAGAGAGAGAGAGAGAGAGAGAAAATAATATGCTTCAATCTGCATTCAGACTCCATAATTCTTTCTACGGATGTGGATAGCATTTTCCAACATGAGTCTTTTGGAGTTGTCTTAGAACCTTGCATTGCTGAGAAGAACCAAGTCTGTAAAAGTCAGTCATCATACAACGTGGCTGTAACTGTAAACAATGTTCTCCTGGTTCTGCTCCCCTCACTCAGCATCAGTTCATATAAGTCTTTCTATATCTTTCTGAAGTCTACCTGTTCATCATTTCTTATAGCAGAATAGTATTCCATTGCATTCATATACTACAACTTGTTGAACCATTCCCCATTTGATGGACAATAAGCCCATCAAACTCAATTTCCAGTTCTAGGCCACAGTAAAAGAGCTGCTATAAATATTTTTTGTATATGTAGACCCTTTTCCCATTTGTATGATGTCTTTGGAATATAGCCCTAAGAAGAGGTATTGTAGGGTCAAAGGGTATGCATGTTTTTATAGCACTTTGGGCATAGTTCCAAATTCCTCTCCAGAATGGTTGGATCAGTTCACAACTCCACCAACAATGAATTAGTGTTCTAATTTTCCCGTATCTTCTCCAGCATGTACAATTTTCATGTTTTTTTTGTTCATGTTAGCCAATCTGACAGGTGTGATGTGGTACGTCAGAGTTGTTTTGATTTTCATTTATCTAATCAACAATGATCCTATAAGACAAAAGGTAGTGATTATAAGATGAGAAAGGAGGTCACCCAATAGGTATTCTACATTCTAATTCCTGTTCATACATATTCCGTGCTAGTGATTATGGTAACTATTACCTGTGTTTGGTCTAATTAGGGACATAGCCAACAATCAACTTGAAGAAAAATTCCATGTTCTGGCTCAATATGAAAGAGAATCAATCATTATGCCTATGGATAGATAATGACTAAGCTTTTTAGTGTTGTTGCAATTTTTAATCATTTAATTTTGGTAGCTTTTAAGAAAGTAGAGACAGTTTAATATGATAAGAATGTAAAACATGAGCTACAAAAGAGAGGAATGAAGTAAAAATATATGTTGTGTATTGGAGCATAATAGTGGTCTTATTCTGGATGAATTTTTCTTGTCTTTTACTGGAAAAGAGAAAAAGGTCCATCTACTTTGAAAGGTAGGAAAAAGTCATTGCTAGTAGTTTCTGTCATCTTCCTTCAAGCTCTCTTGTTATTGCATTCTTCCACTTCCACCTTGTCTACTTAGATGATGTATCCTTAAAAATATATCCAACTGGAAAGGTTAGTAGACACTTGTCTTTTCTTTAACTTTTAGAGATTGTTTTTTCTTTCTCTGAAATGTTTTCCTTTTGAAGAGTAACAACAAAAGGACAGAATAAAACCTTAGGTCCTGAAACAGCGAAATAAATTTCGTTGTTTACATTATGCATGTAATAGGAGCTTTACATTAGTTACAAAATATTTGTGGCCAGAAAAATCCTCACCAACCAATAAAAATGTATTGTGGTGCACTCACATTAATCAGTGACAGAGCCTCCCTTTCCCCAAGACCACACATCCTGAGACTAAGGAAATCATAGACTACCTCTGGCAAAACCTCTTCGAAGATCCCAACAAGTCACATTTAACAGAATAATAGATGAGGTAACAGAAGAATAGATGAGAAAGGCAACACCTGTTTATCTCTTTCACACTACAGATTGATTTCTTTTAGGTTCTTAAAGTTGTTCTATATATTATGCCTTTAGGATAGCATTTCCATTCCTTGTCTATTTATATTTGATTTAACTTTTTTATTATTTTTCTATACTTCAGCTCACCCTTCATTTGTGGGTGCTTTGTGCAAAATATGCAAAATCCGTGCATGCTTTATGAACTATGGCTCCAAAGTATTTCATGGATAGAGAGGATAATTCCAATATAAAGAAAAATCTCCAAAGAAAAAAAGCACAGAACTAAGTGCTTCCATTTAAATTTGCTTTTCTTCACACTGCTTGGCTTCAAAGATCCTTCAGTGGAGTCACCTAAAGAAAAACTGAATCTTACTAAAAAACTTTAGACAACTTTAGAAATAGCAAAATGGCCTATGAGCCTTATCCAAAGTCTAATTTAAATGGCAGTCAATAACTTCTTTAATTAGTTTATAAAAATCCCCAAAATTGTATAAGTTATCTAAAGCAATGCCAAACAAAGAATGTAACTTTTTGATTTTTGTGTGATTTTCTAGATTTATGAACATTAATAATTATTGTTTTCATGAACATTGTTTCTAGGATGAAACTGAACTTTGTGATAAAAAAACCTTTAATCATGAAAAATAATTGAGATGCTTTGAACAAATTTGGACATATAATCATGGAGAAATGACTCCATTTGTTAGTGTGATAATTGCAAAACTTGGTGGAAGCAAATAGAACTTCTACCTTAACACTGTTGTGTCATTAGGGTCAAAACCTGGCTAATATCTCCACTCTACCAATTATTCATTTAAGAGAGAAGCTGAACAACTTCGAGGGAGGTTTAGAAGAGAATCTATCAATAAACATTCATTAATTGCCTACAATATGCTAAGTGCTAGAAAAGGACATAAGGATTTTGATGAGCTTGATGAGGTTAGTCTGCAGTTTCAGCAGACAGACAGATAGATGGATAGATAAATAGATAGATAGATAGACAGACAGACAGACAGACAGTTTCCATTGCATATGGTCGGATGGACAAATTGTTTGTAGGATAGGACTATATAAAAGTCTGGGTAAATATGGTAATAATAACAATAATGACACTAAGAACAATGACAAGAATAACCATGATTTATATAATTCTTTAATATTTTCAAATTGTTTTAAGAATGTGAACTCACATCCTCACAAAAACCTGGTAATGCTGCTATTTTACCCATTTTACAGATGAGGAAACTGGACTAAATGTAATGTGACTTACCTAGGGTCACACGGCTAGTAAATGTCTGAGGAAGCATTAGAACTCAGGTCTTCTTGACTCCAAGTCTAACATTTTAGCCACTGCACCATCTAATGACCTGAAGAGACAAGACAAGACAAATTTTATCACAAATGTCAAACCAGAGTGTCAAACAACCAAGGAATGTGCTTTAGGCAAAAGGCTGAAAATAGAAAGAAATGGTTCAACTATGTTAGGATGGAAACATTGAAATCTGTAAGAAAGTCAGACAATCTTGCTGATGGAAGATAAAGGGGATTGCAGGAAACAGAGTGAGCAGTACGAAAGGTCTATGGTACTATGGCAGGTATAAAGAATCAGTTGTATAGACAGTGAAAACATTTTTATATAAATAATGCAGCAGGTGTACAACTTCTTTACAACATTTTCAATACCTGTACACTGAAATTTCTCCAAAGAACCTAGGCAACTGTTGTTTATTAACCACTTTTTCTATAATTCAGTTTCATTTGTGTTGGATAATCAAGTATTTATTGCATCTAACAGGCCACCACCAAACACAATGAGCACAATATTCTCCTAATATACTGTATTAATAGTATGTATTAATCCTGGTACATAGTGAAAAAAATGTGAAAAATAAAACTACTGTCAATCTGTCCCTCATTGTTCTGCATCTAGAAAATTGCAGAATTGATGATTACAGGACAGAGCATAGCTTTGCTGCTAACAACAACAAAAACCCGATGAATCACTGCTGTAAATTAATCTGAATTACTTTTGGCATTTTAAATTACATAAGCAATCTAGCCAAGGTATCTACTGAGGAAACATATTCAGGAATATTGCTTGCTAGGCATAGGAACATGGCATAGCATTTTAATCCAAATGAAAAAGCCCATTATTCAATAGAAACTTTGGGGAAATTTTAACTGTAAACATAGCTAGAAAAACTGGATTAATATCATCACTTATTTGAAAATCACTAAAGGGATCAAATGTGACCTAACTTTCCATCTTACACTTCAAGATGATCAACAGTCACAGAATGCCTGTGTATAAGTGTTTTAGTACACACTTATTAAAAGGGTTAATGAAAGTAGGCTCAACTCCGCAACCTTTGTTTCTGTATTCTTCTTTGTGTGTGCTAATCAACTTCTAGTATATATCATTACAAACATTTACAATTATTATTTGTGTATGTGCTTTATCTGCTTATCTGGGCATTAAAGTTCCAAGTGTGAAGAAGGCAGGGAAGGAAATCTGTTCTCACTGGACACATCCAAATTCACAGAATGAACATTTAATAGATACTTGTGATGAATCGAAACAAACTGATACTATTTTAAATCGGGACTGAGAGTACCACTTTCCAATACAAAATTTATTGGTACCAGAAAGAAAAGTGACAAAAGCAAAAAAAAAAAATAGTAGTAATTAACATACACACATCCCTTATGTACATGACTGATCCATATGAATACAACATCTAATTTGAGCATAAAGACAGAGTACAAACTGACACTTTTGAAAGGTGAGTGATTGGTTCTGGTAGCCCTTACTTAGGTATTCAGAGAACTTTCCTGAGCTAACTGTCATCCCAAAGAGAATGCTGAGTTCTTCAGATGAGGAATTAATTTTTAAAGTATTCACCATTAAGTTCATGTTTTCAGATGACATAAAATATCATGTATGGGGGGGCAGGGCCAAGATGGCGGCTGGGAAGCAGTGACTGGCGTGAGCTCCCCACCAAGTTCCTCCAAAAACCTATAAAACAATGGCTCTGAACCAATTCTAGAGCTGCAGAACCCATAAAGTGGCAGAGGGAAGCAGGGCCCCACCCCAGGACAGCCTGGATGGTCTTTGGGTAAGGTCGGTCCCACACGGACCTCCCAACCCCCAGCCGAGGGGAGTGGAGCTAAGACCAGCGCGCACGCACGGCGCGAACAGACCAGACACAGACCTACCAGACCAGGAGAAGAGCGGAGAGTGCT
>CM053623.1:250934431-250961957 GCA_028646595.1 Phalanger gymnotis
GAGCAACAAATTAGCGAACCAACCTTCCCATTCCAGTATTGTGAACACAAGCCTCCAGGCCCAGTAGGCCCGCCTCACAAGAGCAGCCAGGAGGCCACAGAAAAATAAGATGGCATAAATCATATTCACCGCCCTCAAGACCTCGCTCGAACTCCTGGGTCCACACAGGGGTCGGCTCTGCCTCGGATTTTTTTTTTTCCAGCTGTAGTTTTCTCACCTCTCCTCACAGCCAAGCCTCTGGCGTTCTCAAGTCAATGACTAGAGACCAGAGTCCAGAGACCCATTGGTTCCCGAATTGGCCCCTTTTAAGTCCTTAATCTACACCCACACAGGTTTCACACCTGATAGGGCTTTGGGCCTGGGGCTTAGCATTTAACAGGTGAAAGTACTTTCACCATAAACAAAAGCCAAACTCCTCAAGAGCACCCGTTAAACTAAGCCCATTTTGCCTTACCGGCACAAAAGGAAGGGGATAAGAGAAGTGGGGGTGGTAGTGAAAGAAAGGAGAGCAGATTGGTGGAAGGGGTAATCAGAATGCACACTGTTTTGGGGTGGGTGGGGGAGAGATGTGGAGAAAATTTGGAACTCAAAATGTTGTGGAAGCAAATGTGGAAAACAAAAAATAAATAAATTTTTAAAAAAGTAGGTAGTTTATCTCTGCAGAGACTAATAGAAATAAGCAGAGTTCATTTTAATTCTTACCTTCTATTTCTGGGTTTTTAAATTTTTATTACATATATGTATAGATAGATGAATATTTGTATGTGTACATGCATATACATACATAATATATTTATATGTATATTACGTGGATATATGGATATACATTTGCATATGTGTGTATATATGTATGTATGTGTATCTTTATATACATATGTGTATAGACACATTATACACCTACATATACACATATGTGTTTACATGCATATTCATATATATATGCATGCATACATGTGTTTATATGTGTATATGTAGATGTACACACACACATATAATTTACTATTCACTGTTAACTTGGCCAAGTAAGTTGTCTTACCGAGTCTCAGTTTTTCGGTAAGTAAAAATAATTTTAAAATCAAATAATAATCTTTTATACCTTACATATAATGGGCATTATGGATATTATTAATGTTAACATTTGTAAAATTCTTTGAAATGTCAATTTGAAAACACTTTTCATGAGAGAGGCATGTAGATTACGAATTAGAAGATTCATACCAAAAGAATCTTAAAGTGGTTTGTAGATATCCTTAGTGTATCCCTGTGAGATACTCAATCGGGTTGATTATCTTACTTTTGCCACATAAGACCTTATAGAATAAAATTTGAGAAATGTGTGACTACATGCCAAATCAATGATAAAACTAATAACAAATGTCTAGTGACTTTGTTAAAACGTTGTAAGATAATTGCTTTCTTGTCACACATTTTTGTGAATGAAGTTTAAAAAACACCAATATACTTTCCCAATATATTAATGGATATTTCATTTTTTTTCTGCTAAAATAGGCTTCAAACTTTTGTGAACCCACCAATGTTTAAGTAATTCAATCCTTGAAAAAAAAATTAGATCAGCATTTATTATTAAATATTTGATGAATTTGATGCAGACAAGGCTACATGGGTTTGGCAGAGGGGAAGATTGGTGATACTATTGAATATGCCAGGGAAAATCACATTTAATGGTATGAAACATGAATATCAATTAGTGATAGATAAAGGAAAAAATAAAATTGGTGCAAATTGCTGCTTGGAGCAACAGTGTCAGTTTGCAAAGTTCTTACATTATTAAGAGGTTATATCCACCTCCTGTATTTATCCTAACTCATCAACGAGTGCTTAAAGCTACATATAATGTGATCCTCAGAGTTTTCCCAAAATAAGAATTAAAGGAAAAAAAATATAACCCTATTTCCTAGAACTTAGTCTTTTAGTAGCTTTTATGTTAGGAAGGATTCAAATGAAGATGTTTCTGATTCCAAATTCAGTACAGTATTGACTATGTCATGTGAGTGCCAGCTATGTACTTCTAAGCCATAAAGTACAGGGTGTTCTGAGTTGCTTTTGCTACATGTATAGTTCACTCTAACATTTAATGGATTCTTTCCTTGGATCTGTATCTATTTTTTGGATAGTGGATCACAAGCTTTAGGGAAAAGCTTATAATTGTTGGTATTGTATTGTCTTGGTAAATATCTTTGCTAAAAGCCAATTAAGTTTTAATGAGTGACTTAATAGAAAGCACTATGAGCTCTCTTATGAGAAGAATAGCCACCCACAGGGTTGCCTCTAAAACTCTGAGAATCATCAACCCTCTGGGCACTCAACCTGAAAGTTTGAATCTAAGCTGGGTAATGTCCATAGAGAGGGTGTTATACAGAGATTTTCTACTTCAAGCCTCATTCGAACTTGAGGTACAACTGTAAGTATTTTAAATGAATGAATGAAGGAAGGAGTAATGAAGATTTTTAAAGCGTTTACCACATTAAACAACTGTACTTCACACTAGGCAATCAAATATAAAAGACATTCGGTCTTTTTTTCAAGGAGCTCACATTCTAATGGGGGGACAACACATTTAGGAAATTCTTGGGCTTTGCTTTTCTCAGGGCTCTTAGATTAAGAATCTTTGGCTGTCTCTACTCGGTTTTGAAAGAAAGTTTTGATTGAGATAATAGCAGTGATTTGATCCACTTGGTATATACCACACCCTGTTTTTTTTTTCCGTTATGAATGCCTTTATGTTCCAGGCAGGCTTTTTGTCTTCCCAATTTATTACACTTGGTGCACACTTAGTGTTGGGAGGAGAGCTTTGTAGCCCCCTTCTTCACAGGGGTTGTTCCTTAGGTGACTTGTGTATGGTCACACAGATAACAAGTGTCCAGTGTGATCTGAATGCAGGTTCTTAGGCCTCCATATCCAGAATTCTATCTACTCTGCCACACGTTGTACAAATTCACAGATTATACAAATTCATTTCGAGGCAATTAAATACACATTCATGAATTTTTGTCAATAATGTATTAACTCAATACCATTTCAGAAGTCAAAATATGTATATTAAAGTAAAATTTTAAATGTATAAAGAAATAAATATAATGCAATGTAATGTAGAAAAGTCAAATAAAGTTGAGTGTTTGGAGATAGATAAGCTATTTCTCACTGAGGGTTTGGAGAACAGAGACAATTAATGGAATTTAAGGCATATATTGAAAGAAGGAAAAGATATCAATAGGCAGAGATAAATGGGAGTCCATGGAATATGGTAAATGCATTGATATTGGAATGTAGAATGGGTCCAGGTTGGCTAAAATGCAATACATGAAAATAAGTAGTACAAATAAGATGAGAAAGGTTGGCTGAAATCATATTATATGATCTTATATGTAACAATTAGGATTTTTTAATTTATTTGTTTGTTTTAGCAAAAAAAAATGCTTTAATAAGACCTATACAATAGGATAGCTAGGTGGCATTGTAGATAGAGAACTAGGCCTGGAATCAGAAACACCTGAGTACAAATCCGTCCTCGGACATATACTAATTGTGTTGTCCTGGGCAAGTCACTTAAACCTGTTTGCTTCAGTTCTTCCTTTGTAAAATGGGCCAGAAAAGGAAATGGCAAACCCCTCCAGTATCTTTGCCAAGGAAACCTCAAATGGGGTCACAGTCAGTCACAACTGTAAAACAACTGAAATATAATAGGATCGTTACTCTTGAAGCTGTATATAAACTGTGTTCTAAAGAGGAATGACAGGTTGGAAATTGTGATTGTGGGAGGTAGGGACAAAACAAGAGATTACAAAGGAAGAAATGATAGTAGTTAAGACTTAACTGGATGTAGGGGTGGGGTAGGACAAGAGAGATGGAGGAGTCAAAGGTGACTGGGAGAATAGTGATGTCATCAATACAACTAGAGGAAAAGGGAAAGTTTGGGAGTATAAGTTAGCAGATGAGAGGCATATGCCCAATTCAATTTTGTAAGCAAACAAATCAGAGTTGGATATATACATATCATGATCATTCTCATATAGCTGAAAATTATATTCACATTAGTAGAATACAATGACAAAAGCAAGAACCTAGAAGGTCAAGGTAATAACCCAGAAGAACATCTACTTGTGGTCCATTTCAGCTCTAACTTTATGACCCCAAGATTCTATGAGAGTTTGGCTTCTGAGGGACCCAGTTCCAGTTCAGTGAATTATACTCAAATTAATGGTTGAGAATACTCGAAGAAAGCCATCTTGGTTCTGAAAATCCCCAGAAAAAGTAGGATTATGCTGGTGGATCAGCTAAACACATCTTAAGTGGCCATGGTAATTCTAAACTGGAGTCTTAAAAAGTTCATAATATGGAACTGATCACTTCTAAACTATTCTGGAAGCAGCAGGAAGATCTTCAAAGTTGATACTTTGCCAATTCATAGAGCTAGTCAGTAGGAGAAGTATGAGTAATACTTCAACATCTATGCTTTTCACCTAAAATACAAAGCAAATCCAACCTAATTGATTTTCTTACATTATTCTTTTAAGTTTCAATTAAATTTGACAAAGTTTTTAAAGGATTTACAAAGCATTATGCTCCCAAGGGAAAAACTAAGACAGATTAAGTCAAATTATGTCTTCAAGGATCCTCCAAACTGACCTTATCTCTTGACACTTGTGTATTGACAAATATTGCTGAAAATTTCATATATATTTCAAGGTAAGATGAATCACATATTAAATCTACTTTTAACCTGAATTTATAGAGGAAGAAATAAAGGAAGAGAGGCAGGCTAGAGAATAAATCTAAAAATAATTCTTTCCCATTAGTTTTCATCTGAATTCCCAAGTGTTTTGCCTGCCTATGTTCTATACATCAAACAAAAAAGAAAATGCTATCTTTTTATGCTTCTTGGTGCTCAGCAGGTAGCACATGCTGGGATAATGCAATGTAGAAACTGCCCACTGTTCTTCTCAGTGAATGTCTGCTCCTGTAGCCATTTGTGAAGCTACTAAGATTAAGAATGCATTTTGCTACAGAAAACATTGATTTTGACATATTTTCTGAGTTATTTTCATAAGGCAAAGATTTAAAATTTGTTTTTTCCTTGCCTTTCCTACTTTGTCATTTGTGTTGTCTCTAAATCTAAGAGCTTTAGATGACCATCAGCTTCCCATTTTTGAGGGAGATTGTATTAACTATTCTTACTATGCTCTCTTCCTAACTCAACACATTCATTCTTGGGTGACTTCTTAGTTCTTTTACCCAATTAAAACAACTCATTAGGACATGAATATGCAACAAAAATAACCCTTGACAGATTTTTCTCCATCTTGGTTATGAAAGTAGGCTGCATTTTTCCATATGGCCTTCCAACTGCTGGCACAATTGTTCTATTCCACTTGGCACTGTCTTCCCCAGGCACAGTCTTCCATCTCCTTCCCATATCAGTGTGTATCCAAATGAACTGCATTTCTTCCCATTAAAACAGAAAGTTACTAAAATATCACATTTTTAATATGGCAAGATATTAGAATTATCCAGTAAATTGAAGAATATTCTTTGGCAATCTAGTGAGAATACCTGCAGTATTTTCTCATAAAATAAATGCATATATCTTTGTAAAATTAAGGCAAATGATCAATTTTTAGTTTTCCAGTTAAAAAAAAAGACAACCAATCTTGACGTACTTATGTAATGTCTGCCAATGTACATAATCCCTTTGAGGCTTAACTTACTTGAAGGTGAATGGATATGAAAGTTTTTCTATCTAGTTATATTCTTCACATAATAGATAATGAACTTGGCAACTGTGTGCAAAATAAACTATTTGCTTCTCATGGAAATATGAATGAATTATTTATTGTGGCACAAAATGAATATTAACACCCTGGGAAATTATGAAATTAGCATCACTAAAGATAATAAAAATTTCAGTTCTTTATCATATTACCTATTAAAAGTTTCAGCCTAAACTCTTAGAGTCTTTAAAAAAATCAAAATACTTGGTCATAAAAGACTTACCTCTTATACATGAGAAACATCACGGCATAATGAAAACAAAATCAGCTTCCAGGAAGAATAAGGTCCATATGTTGCCTATAACACACAGTACCTGTGTGGCCCTAGGCAAGTCACTGGCACATACTGTGTGACTCTGGGCAAATAAACTAACAGTACTCTGGGAAATTCTCTAAGGCTAAATGTCAGAGAAATCACTAACTATATGGGTAGGAGCTTCCTTATATGAGAAGTCCCTATACCAATAAAATTACGCTACAATCCTTATCCATATACTCACTTCTACATAATACTTTCATATGATGAAAGCTAGGGCTCACATGAAAGAGGTATTTCTTTGACACTACTAAATTATTCTGGCACGAGAGGAGGCCAAGGTTGTTATTTTTTTCTTTCCTGAGATTGTACAGTCTCAAAATATCAAAAATGGAAAGGAACTTAGAGATCATCTAGCTAAACCCTCTAATTTTTTAAATGACAAAACTGAAGATCAGAGGCATAAAGTAACTTTACATAGCTACCTTCCAACAAAGTGATTCGCATATAATTCAACAGGCAAAAATAATAGTGATGCAGAAAAATTAACTACATGTAGGTTCAAAACTTTTTTCTAACTCTTACAATTTTGTAATCCTAAGCAAGTCATCTGCGCTCCCTGGCCCACAGTTTCATTATCTATAAAACAGGTTCATAGTACTATAGATTTAGATCTGCATAGGAATTTTGAGACCATTTAGCCTAAATGCCATAGTAATTGGCAAACCAGCATCTTCTGAATCCAAATCCAGTATTCTTTCCACTGTGGCACTTTGCTTCTCCAAGGAGATAACCAAATTTGTTCTGCCTGATATTTGTGACTAATTAGAACAAAGTGATTGGTGATCTTTAACACATCCTCCAAATCAGGATTATTCAAGAAGTACAACAGGAATGCAAGTCTGATGACTACAACACTTACATTCTTTGTGTTGCCTATCTATCTTCTTTCTTTTACCAAGTTAGATTTCTTATTTCCCCAGGAAGATCAGTAATAAATATTGACCAAGTTTATTAAAAGTCTCATCAAAAGGTGTTTGCTCCCTGGAAGTTTTTGATCCATTTGGCAAGAGAGAGATATAGAATGGGAAAGCACAAATGGCATATACTTTTAAAAATATGTTATGAATTATATCATTAATCATACATCAATAATTATATAATCACTTTTACAGAGTACTTAATTTAGACACTTGTATTTTAACAAAATAAAACTAAAATAACATGAGATTACCTATGGATTATAAGAAAGTTTTCTTGCTTCCCTTTGCCCTCTAGACCACAATTTTTTTTATAATGTACCCCATATTCTTGGCATAGATACCTTTATGCATTGAAGTTTCACTTGGACAATCTATAGCCAAAAGAAAAGTGATAGCTATCCCCAAGCAATCTTATAAATTCCCAATAAGACTCAATATGGTTTGAAATGTAACAATAGATAGTTTTACCATTCACTACCCTGCCCCCCGCCACACACACACTTTGTGATATTTAATAGTTATCTAGCGACTGGCATGCCAGCTTCTAGACATACATGCTATCACAGTATGGCTCAAATCATGTAATATTCAATACTTGACATCTTACTTTTTCCTGGGACATAGAGCCCTCCTAGATTCTTTCACATGCCAGGCTTTGTTTATACTGTGAGTGGATCTTTAGTTGTTTTGGTACCACACTAGCTTGAGTACTGTTGAGGCAAGGAACAGAAAGCACTGGGGAGGGGATGGAGGTGATGATGTTTAAACTTAATAGAGATAGCTTGACGTGTCTAATACCTGAAGAAAATTAGGTACTCATGTTTGATTTTTTCTTTAACTCCTTGTATTATACTTCGATGTAGGAGGGCTAGTCAGGGTAGAAAAGAAGGGTAGACAGGGAGCAATCATTTATGCATAATATTATCTCACACATCCTCCAAAATACCCAAGACTCCATGTTGGAAATATGATCCTGTTGTCTGCATTACACATTGTCTTCTTAACCTTTCCTTAACATTTAGCAAATCTCTTTTGGTTAATTCCTAAATTGTACTACTTCAACAATGCAGTCAACTTGAGGTGTAATTATTTATTAATTCAATTAGGTAGAGCAGTTACATGTTCTCCTACTTTAGCTCATTATTTCAAATGCAAATATACTGTGCACAAATCGAGTATGTTAAGAATAAAAGGATATCATCAAAAGTGATGTTACTTGCAGTCATTTCAATGATTTATCTACTTTGTTTACATTCATGAGTCAAGCAGACTGGTGTTTTCTACTATGAAACAGAATATAGTTGAAAACGAAAAAAGATATGAAGCGGAATGCAAGTCAACACATAGTCAAAGCATGTAATGGATGCACAAATAAACAGAAGCAATGTATTAGAAGCATGAAACAAATGCTAAAATATAGAAGAAAGAAAAGAGAATAAAAGATTTAATATGATTTAATGCCAAAAGGAGCCTTAGAAATTTTCTTTTCCATGCAACTAATTTTGAAGTTAATTCAACTAAAGCCCCCAAAGGCTATGATTTTCACAAGGAAACACGGCAAAGAACCAATATTTGAACCCAGGTCCAGTGACTCTAAAACCAATATTCTTTGCACTGAAATACGTTGCCTTAGACTTCTGATTTTTCCTATTTGTTTTATCTAATCAGTTGATGCAGATAAAACATCCAAGTAGTCTATATTTAACCATCTAGTCAATTGTTAAGAAGAGTTTTTGTGAAAATAATAATCACATCTTCAATGTTCTACTAATACCCAGTATGTATATAGAGTGTCTTTAAGGTTTGTGAAAATGCTTTAATTTTTCTCTCGTTTGAACCTTACAATCATTTTGGGAAATAGGCACTCTTATTATCCACATTTTAAATATGAAGAAACCAAAGATAAAAATCAAGTGACATGGACAAGATCACAGAGATGGAAAATATCTGAGGCAAGATCTAAACTCTGAATCCAGCAACGTGTTTACTGCTGTAACTAGTTAAGCTATACAATAAATCAAAAATAATAACCCTAATAAATCAAATGTCCAGAGAGATGCCCAAAGCAAACTAGCTGGAATGCTGGAATACCTGAAGATGGTCCTACCAAATCATGTGATATAACATCAAGAGGACCATGAAAGGAAGAATGATATGTGCATTCATTTCTAAGTGGAGAGAGAGGTAAGTGGAAGTCTCCTAGAAAGACATGTTAGATCCATCTCTTAATCCATGAATCTAATTTGGAAATTCAACACAGCTCCAGTGAAGAGAGAAAAGGCCCAATTATCCCAGGAAACATGGATTACATTACAACACATTCCGTACCAAAGTGGGAGAGAATGTTCCTTACTTAACACAAAAGTGCTGAGGCCATTAGTATCCCCTCTTAGACTTGAAATAAACATGTGTATTATGTGCCTATAATTCCCAGTGGAGATCACAAGTGGTGTCACATTGCTCAGTGGTTCCATTAGTAACATAATGTCATCTAACCACAAGCCATGGTAATGGTTTAAATTAGAATGCAGTTTACTTTTTCATGCCTCCTACCACTACCAAAAATGTTTCTCTGATTTAAAAAAAAAGAAAAGAATAAAGGGAAGCAAAACATACTTAGCTTAAAATTTTGTTTTTCTTGGCTAATGTAAGGTGTATCATTTCAAGAAATAATGAATGAATCAGAATTTTGTAAAACTCATGCAGCATGTAAGAATTAATAAAAGGCACAGACTATATAAACTGATTGTCACAGAGTGTCTGATTAGACCAAAAACTATAGCATTTCAAAATAAGGGCATATGACCTAATTTGGTATAGATATCACAAGACCTGTCATGGCATGTTTATATAAATTCTCTACAGAGAATGCTAATTGGCTCTTCAGTGTGACTTATGACAATACCATAGTAGCACAATTACTTTAATTGCTAGAAGGAAAGAAAAAAGAACGGGGTTTAACTCATTTAGAGACATGAATGAAGTACAGCGTGTGTGTGTGTGTGGATGTGGATGTGTGTGTGTGGGTGTGTGCAACAGAGAGACAGAGTCAGAGAGAGAGAGAGAGAGAGAGAAAGAGAGAGAGAGAGAGAGAGAGAGAGAGAGAGAGAGAGAGAGAGAGATCACCAGACAGAGTGAAAGACAAATGCCAACGCATGATACGAAATGCAATGCAGAAGGCAGCTAAAAAGTATTACGCTGGGCAGCAGCATCATCTTTCCCCAGCATGAATCTGTATGGCTTTACTATGACAATAACAGAGCTTACAAGAGAATTTTCCTAGCCTCGGTTGAATATTAGACCTTCAAGCAAAACCTAGATTGTAGCCCTAGATTCTGAAAAGTAAAGTAAGGCCACCAAGCCCCCAAAGGAAAGATCTGATAGTCCTGCTGAGAACAGTGATTCTGATCATTATTTTCTCGCTAAAATATAGGCATATGTTCACTCATTCTGCCATGTTGCACTTAAGTGATTAAAAATTCATGTTCCAAGTAAGAAGCTGTTAAGTAGCTAATTATTTATTCTGTTTACAAGATATGCCCCAACTGGTTAGGGGAAAAATGAACGGTGGGGCCAGAGATAGCATTAAAAATATTGAGGATGAGAAGGCCAATCTGCCTCCTGGTGGGTATATTACCAAATGGTTCCAATTGATAGGGAACCTTAAGCAAACAGAAGTGCCATTAAATGAATGGATTCATTCCAGGCAGACTAGGAGAATTGTTAACCTCTTAATAATCCTCCACACAAAATCTCCAAATCTATTTGAAATTTATTGTCAAAGAACCTTGACTCATTGTTTGCATAAAACTAACTCTTATAAGATTTTTTTTGTAGAACAGAACACATTAAAGCTTCTTGAAGATCATAGATCTTTTCAGAAAAGAAAAAGTGCAGTAAAATTTAAAGTTGTTGCAGTAAAATTTAAAGCTGAGTAAATGAGAAATTCAAATTTTCCAATCAATAGTGCCTAGACTTAACTAACCAAAGAGTATTTTCAAATGGAATAGCAAGAATTGTTGATATCTTTCGGATAAAATCCAGTTAACAAGAACTGTGTAATAGACACTCCAGGATAAGGGCAGGCCCTCAAGTTTGGAAGACATGCCACTGACACATACTAGCTCTGCAATCACGGGCAAGGCATTTAACTTCTCAGACTTAGACTTATCTAACAGTGTGAATATAGGTATCATACCTTTAATGATTTCCAGCAACAGAATGGCATTTGATACCATTCTAAGAAGATAAGCCCTATTTTCCTTGATAGAAAATTCCTTACTATAAGATTCCATTTCCCAAGAACACAAAATAGCACTTTCTTTTTCTTTAGTAAAGATTAGAGAAACAACTGCCCTGAATAATCACATATTCTGATTGATAATTAATCAGTATATTCTATTACAATATTAATTTTTAAGTGTTAGAATGAAAAAAATATTTCCCTCTAAAAAAAAGTGGATTTTTTGTGGGGTAGTGTTAAAATGGGGGAAGATTCAAAAGATAGCCTAGTATCTTGCCTTACCCCAGGATTATCATTAAGAATAGCATTTGGTCTATGTAGAAATGTCAATCATGAACATTCCATCAACAGAAGTTCAAAAGATAGAATTTAGAGTCTTGTGGTATCATAAACTTGTCTGAAACATTTTCTAAATGTAATAGCTCTTCTAAAAATTCTTGCAATACTAATATTCATAAAGCTATATGTATATGTAGAAATCTGTGTATATTTGGAAAATTTACTCTAAAGACAAAAAATATTTTAGATAATCTACTAATCATTTGATCCCTACAAAAAACACCAAGAACTCACATAGGGTAACAGCTCACATATTGGCCAGAAAAAGCAATACAAGAACACTGTCAAGGTCTCTCTTAAGAACTTTGGAATTCATTGTGTGACATGAGAGACACCAGCACAGAACCTCTCAGCATTGCATGCTCTCATCAAAGAAGGTGCTATGCTCTATAAGCAAATCGGAATTGAAATAGCTCAAAAGAAACAGAAAATGAACAAATTGAAAGAATCCACCCTGAATGTTCACATGGACTATTTGTGCCTGACCTGCGGTAGAACATTCCAAGCTCTACTGGTCTGATCAGCCATGGTCAGACACACTGTAAATTGATTCTAACATAGTGATGTCATTTTGGTCCTGTTCAAGAATGAAGGACAATCAACCAACAAGAACATCAAGGTACTTACAGCAGGTATCATTATCCATTATTATGGAACTAGGTGATACAATAAATAGAGCACTGGAACTAGAATCAGGAAGACTAAGTTAAAGTTCTACCTCAGACACTTACTAGCTGTATGACCCTAGGCTAGTGACTTAACCTATCTTAGCCTCAGTTTCCCAATCTATATAATGGACATAATTAGTAAAGCACTTATCACCTACAGTTGTCAAGACCAAATAAGATAACATTTGCAAACCTTAAAGTATCTTTTAAATGCTATTATTGTTGTTATTGTTATTAATCATCATTATTACAAGCTTTTATTATTATGATTCTTATTTTATACAGAAGAGGAAATTCATCAAGTTCGTCATGTGACATTTCTCTTTCTCCATAAATGCACTTTTTTAAGGCTTATCATGGCATGTGGTTGTCTCTAGGCCCACAAACAGTATGTTAGCAGAATGAATGCAAACTCTGGACCATTCCACCATGCTGGAAATATTTTAAGCATAATTTTGGAAAAAGAATACACCTATTTTCCAAGGAACAATCTATCTATGTACTGAGTGAATGATCATCATTTTTAGACTAACCTCTTGGTGAATGGCAAACAATAAAATAAATGTGTGTGTGTATGTTTATACATTTCATTACATTTACATTACATTTCATTGTCTCATGTGGTTTTCTTTCTTTCAACATTAATGTTGGCAATAATGTAGAATTTGGAAAAGTTTATAATGCTTCATATATGCTAACTTTATTATTATTAAAAAAGCAGTCAAGAAGGTCAATAATAATATGTTTCTTAGGCTATCTGTGAACATGATATACTTAGTACTTTAAATTTGATATCCTCATCCAATCATCTAGTGAACATGTTCCTAGAGGAAATGCATCATCATTTCTGAAATTCTTATTATAAAAAGACACCAGAAGAAAAAAAGAAAGGTACAATTATGTGAAAGGATGGCTCATAGGTTCTTCTTGAGGAGTTAAACTGAAGTGGTTGGCAGAGTTAGTTTTACCTTTTGACAAAAGGTATCAGAGAACATTGCTTTGAAGGATTTTCTTTCCTATGTTATTGAAGAGCTCGATAAATACTTTCAAAATCAAATTGAGGTGAAAATAATTATATCTTATGATGCAACATCTAGTATGAAAAATGAAGTTAAGGAATTATCTGAGGAAATTCATAAGACTTCCAAATTAAACCAAAATTTACTAGCAGCCTGCTCTACGGAAGAAGGCACTGGCCTTGGATGCAGTAAGTCCTATGTTTAAGCCCTGCCTCTAGCATACAGGAGCTGTTCAACAATGGACAAGTCACAACTGCCTCCCTCCCCCACCCAAGGCAACTTTCTAACACTGTAAGTTACAAATGAGTTGTTGGTCTACAAGAGTGTGAGGACAAGTTCCACACAGGACATGAGTTATCAACATCTCTTAAAGAACAGTATTGGACCTACACAATCTAATATTCAATTACGTCAATACAAGAGTGGATATAAGAAAAGTCAATGGGGAAAAAGTTAGAAAACATGGTTCAAATGTAAAAAAAATGCCAAAATCTTCAAGATGATACAGAATGTTCATATTCACATATAACAAATATTTTCTTTCAGAAGAGAGTCTTAAGGTGTCCAGTAAGATAAACACAAACTAATTCAATTCGACAAGTAGGTATTAAATGCCTTACTGTAGGAAAGGCGCTATGCTAAGAGGTAGGATACAAAGTTAGCAGTGAAAAGTATGCCTATACTCAAGGAGCTAACATTTTTATGTGAGAAATCAAGACTATCATAGGACAATTTAGGAGATGGAGAGCAGTACAAACATTGGAAAGTCAAAGGACTGCCTAGAACGAGTGGCTAATGGGTGTGTTGTGTGGTTGTGGTTGTCCCTTCATTCTCAAAGAGGACCATGAAATCAGGGAGATGATATGATGTGCAATTGCTTTAGATTGGAGGGAAGGAGAGCTGTGTGTAAGTCACCAGCCTCTCCTCTCTCCTCCAGAGCCATCTGGGTCCACTGACTGGATATTGATCAGGATGACTGGAGATGGTCCACGATGCAGTGGGAGACCTTGGCCTTTTAAGTCAAGGTCTTTCAGATTCTTCCTTTGAGTGAGGCAATGCCCAGTCAGTGAATAGGCCTCTTTAAGAAGTAAGTCAAGGTACCTGGAAGTTATATGGGACTCCATGCCTTCTTGGGGAGGGAGCGGGGGAGGGAGGGAAGAAAATCTGGAACCCAAAATTATGTAGAACTGTTTGTTGCAATCTAAAAATAAAAAAAAAATTAAAAAAAAAGAAGTAAGTCAAGGGATGGCCCCTTTAAGCAAAAATTAAAATAAAATAAAATAAAACTGAGAGGGGAAGACACTCAGGGTTGCTGGACAAAAGAGAAACAGTTACCATTTGTGTTCACTCTGAGCCAGGAGGGCCCCAAAACACCATTATTGAAAGAAGCCAGAGATTCTAAGAGGCACAGCTGAAAAAAGAGTTTGTTCTAGGCAAAGGGGATAGATGAACAAAGGCTATGAAAGGAGATAGAATGTCAAATTCAAAGAATAGCTGGAAATCCAGTCTGACTTGAATATACTGAGGGAAAGGAATTAATGAGGAAATATTCAGGAAAGGTAGGCTTGAGGCAGAATGGAAAGAGTTTTAAGTGCCAAACTGAGGCTTGCGTTTTCTCCTAGGCACAACAAGGTGTCAAAAAAGATTCTTACGAAGGGTGGCAGGGCCAGATCTTTGTACTAAGATTTTCTCTGTCTCACACACACACACACACACACACACACACACACACAAAATTGGATATATTTTAACTGACAGGAAACAACTGGTTACTGATGTGGGAGTAATTTTAAAATCAACCATCTGTGTATGATCAGACAATCAGCTTGATAAAGCAAAGATAAAAAAATCAATTTAAAATTAGAAGAAAGCATAAAAATGAGGTGCTTTGGTGCAATTGAGCTAGCTCCAACTTTAAATATTTAAACAAGTTGCTGACAATGAAAAAAATGAGAAATAGACTAAAAAGGAGATTGTTATGCAGAGTATCACCATTTCCTATGGAATTTTAACTGCTGTAAACTGATCACCACAATAAAGAGATCAAAAGAGACTAGAAACTACCTCAGTTAGCAAACATTTTATATCCATGCCAAAGAGGTGAGCTATAGCAACATAGGGAAATTTAGAACACAAACTTTCTTGTAAAAGCTTGTGGAAGAGAATGGCAGATGATCAGCAGCATGAGCCTCACAAAAGATCAAATGGCTTTAGAGGGAAATACAGAAGACTTGGTGAGGGACTCTACTAAGCAAAATTATCTTAAGGGTATCTGAAGATGAAATTGGTGAGAGGCTGTATTATGAAGGCAGAATTTATGATTTCAAAGAGAATCATATATATGTCTGAATGGTTCAGAAGCGCAGGATATAAGGAATTCTCTAAGTAGAAGGCAGGAGAATTAAAGCATTTATTCAGGCTCCAAAGTAACGGACCCACTAACCAGTCTCCCCATTTTGATATTTTGATCAAAAGCTTCCAGGCCCAATAAGTTCACCTCACAAGAGTAACCAGGAGGCCAGAGAAAAACACGATGGTATTAAACTAAATCATATTCATGCTTCCCCTGTCTTGGTAAGAAGATTACCCACTGGCCTCAAGTCTTTGCTCAGCACTCCTCAGTCCACACACGGGTTGGCTCTGCTTTCACAGCTCCTGCTTTGGCTTCTGCTTTATCTTCAGCTTTGGCTGTAGCTGTCTCTGGCTCCAACAGAAAATCAATCTTCAAGCTGTCTTCTCTCCTCTTATCGAGTTTTTGACTCATCAAGCATCCTCTGAATGACCAGAGATTATTGGTTCTTGAGTTGGCCCCTCCCCTTAGGACCCTGGGAGGTTCACATCCACATAGATTAGGTTAACACCTAATAGGGCATGACTCTGGAGTTAACACCTCCCCTTAGCCAGCCCCACTTTGGGCCCCACCTCAGTCAACAATCCATACCCATATAGGTTCCACACCTAATAGGGCTTTGGCCTGGGGCTTAGCACCTAGTCAGGCTTAATTAAATACACTGAGTTACTCAATGAAAATAAAGGCCATTTTGCTTACCAACACAGAGGCAAATGACATGTATGCAAAAAATGGAAAATATATAAAAAATTTCTAGAATAATTTAATTGGCTGTTATGGCTCAGCACTGTTCTAAGTAACAAGAATACAAAAACAAAAATGGAAACAGGCCCTGCCCTTGAGAAGCATATGATATTGGGCAGGGCATGGGGGGCGGTGTGAGTGAAAAACATTAACAAAAGTATTAAGTAAATTCAACACATATTGTAATGTGTATGTGTACAGAGAAATAGAGATATATGTATATAGAGAGGTGGAATTTTAGTTTGAATGGAACTAGGGATTGCAATAGACATACATGAGGTGGAAGTACATGCTTGACAGGTGGGATAAAATTCTTTTTCATACTACGATGGATCTGATTCTGAAAAAAAAAAAAACAAACTCATGTTCCTCATTTTAAAGCTTTTAAATATAAAGCATGGGGTAATAACTTAACTTCCCCGAGCATATACATGTACAAACTTGTCAGGGACAGGGTTTGAAGACAGGATTTATGACTCTTTAGAATCAATTATATGCCTATTTTCCTCACTTATGACCATTATAAGAATATGCAAATCCATTTTAGATATGCTTTATGAAGATATGTTAACACAACAAGGAAGTTTTTGCACATGACATTCTACAGCCAACCCCATCTTTATAGACATACACTTGACTGAATGATGCATAGAATAAAAACTGAAACTACTGACTTTTAAAAAAGAATTTATTAAATTTATATATACTTATACTTTGACCCAGAAAATCCACTGCTATACATATATCTAAAGTAGATCAATGATATACATCAAAATATATCTGACAAATGTATAGCAAAATATTTATAGCAACACTTTTGTATTATCAAAAAATTGGAAATAAAGAAGATATTCATTAATTTGAGAATGGTTAAACAAATTGTGATGAATAAATATAATGAGATTATTGTGCTATAAGAAATGACTAGTATGATGTAAAAAGAGAAACACGGAAAGACTTATATGAACTGATAAAAATGAGGTAATTAAAGTCAAGATAAGAATATATACAATGATTTTCCATTTGCAATATACTTTACAAATGGGATCACCACCACAAAAATGAAAATGAATGTTACATGATTAATAAGAACAAGTTTAACCCCCTCAAATATATATGATAAGACACTTTCCCCAAAATCTTTGCAAAGGTGTGTGATGGGGGAGAAGGATCCGCAGGTACGGAATATTGCACATATTGTCAGAGATTTTTGTTTGCTGATCTTTAAAGGTTCTTCCTCTTTTTCTTAAAAAAAAAATCCTTTGTTGGGGCAGAGCCAAGATGGCTGCTAGAAAGCAGGGACGTGCCTAAAGCTCTCCCCCAGGATCCTGCAAACACCTATAACAAATGGCTCTGAAAAATTTCTAGAACTGCAGAACCTACAAAATTGCAGAGGGAAGCAGGGCTCCAGTCCAGGACAGCCTGGATGGTGGCCAGGTAAGGTCTATCACACAAAGCTGGTAGTGGAGCATAGCAGAGCAAAGCAGGGCTGTGCCCAGATCAACCAGACCTGGAGCCAGGCAGAACAGGCCCTACGCCCTCAATCAGTGAGCTGTGGCAGTTACCAGACTGTGTTGGTAAGCAAATTGGGGTCCTTAGCACTTAGTGCCCTTGAAGAGTTTGGATTTTGTTTACTTTGAGTAATGCTAAACTCCAGGCCCAAACCCCTATTAGGCGTAAAACCTATGTGGGTGTGGATTGGCAGCTAAGGTGGGGCTCAAGGTAGAGCTAACTCCAGGGAGGGCCTAGTTTACATGTCTGGGACAGCAGAGGCTTTTAGACGTGGGTTTAAGTCCTTCTTTGTGATGATTTTAGGTCATGTGGGTGAGTCACTTGTGTGACTCACCCCTGACACTGACCAAGATATCAAAACCAGGCGTTGGCCTCCTTCCTAGGAGCTCTTGGCCACAGCAGTGGTGGTGCACATGACTCTGGGCCAGCCCTTGTTCTGAGCTCCCAGGCTGAACCTAGATGTTGGTAACTATGAATCTGTATTGGGTCTGTCTGTTGATGTTTGTACTTTGTTTGTAATTTGCTCTGAAGTTCAGAATTGCTTACATTCCAGAAGAAGCCCGTGAGGCCAGCTGGAGTTGGAACCCAGGAGCTTGGAGTCCAACCCTGGGGCAAGAGGGAAACTTTGCAGCAAGGCACTGAGCCTGCCATTTTGGTCCCTTCAGCTTGGGCGGCTTGGGATCCAGGAGGGAGACATGGATTTGTTTTTGTTGGGGTGAGGGAAGTGCCTTGGACCCCCCAGGGACCCCATCCCATTGGCTTTTATCGTCTAATCACCCCTCAGGACTTGGAACCAGGGACCGAAACATAATGGGGAGAACAGACCCTAAAAGAACTTTGTTTGAACTCTTTCTTTAAAATTGGGACTTTGGGTGCCACATAGAAGCTTGCAAAGGCAGTTTGGGGAGGAGACATCCCCAAAAGAATGCTATTTGCCTGTTTGTTTGCTTTAGGACTTTACTAACTAAAACATGCCTGTGTCTCAGGGTACTGGGAAAAAGCCTGCAATGGCAATGTGTATGCTCAAGAAGTACTTTATGAGCTAAAGAGATTAACTTGCTTTGACCTAGGGGTAGACATTTGAATTGTTAACAAGTATTTTGGGAATGATTGATTGAAGAGATTATTTGCTGGGACCTAGGGGTGGGTCATGTTTGTACTGTAAACTGATATTTGGGAATGTCATGGAATGATATGTTTTGCTTTGTTGTGAATGATATGTTTTAGTTTCCTGCTTAATTGGATCACAACGTATAATGGGTCAATGCCTGTTCTAAGATACATGGCTGATTAGATTATGTATCCTAAACAAGGGGTGGAGTATGCTGGTAAGCAAAATGGGCTCCTTAGCACTTAGTGCCCTTGAAGAGTTTGGCTTTTCTTTGCTTTGAGTAATACTAAGCCCCAGGCCCAAACCCCTATTAGGTGTGGAACCTATGTGGGTGTGGATTGGTGACTGGGGTTGGGCCCAAGTTGGGGCCGGCTAATGGGAGGTGATAACATCAGAGCCATGCCCCATTAGGTGTTAACCTAACCTATGTGGATGTGAACCTTACAGGGTCCTAAGGGGAGGGGCTAACTCAAGAACCTATCATAGCAGCCTAAATTCTGGTCATTCAGATGACATTTGATGACAACTGAAGCCCTATAGGAAGGAAGGACAGAGCCATTTGTGCAGGGCTCTGGAGATAGTGTTGATGAGGTGACTCTGGGCAGCTGTAGCTAAGGAGCCCTCCAGCTTGTAAACCTGGATGCTGAGACTTTGTTGAACTCTGGTCACTATGTATTAGGATTTGAATTAGACAAGGTCTGTCTGTTGATGTTTGTAATTTGTTTGTATTTTGTTCTGAAGTTCAGAGTGCTGGCTTTTTCCCTGAACTAAGTGAATGATATTTGTGTGCTGAATTAAAGTAAGCTTGTCAACCCCATTCACCTTGCTTTCTTCAGTTCAGCAGATCAAAAGAACCTGTGTTTTGCAGCATGCTGGCAGCTTTCTGGGTGCTGGCTGTGGGTGGATCTTACACCCCCACAGAAGCTGCTAGCCAGATTGTGGAAACACTGACTTCTCAACCCACAAACACCAAAGACAACAGAGAAAGTTAGTGGGCAAAAACTTCGAGGGACAGAGTGAAAGGAGTTCTGTTAGGCCTACAACTTGGGGACAGTGGAGGTGATGCAGATACACTGCTGCAGATACTTCTGGAGCCAGGCCCACATGGGGGGAGGAATTAAGTGGTGGATCCTAGCAGGAGTGCAGAGTTTGCTCATATCTGAATCACAGTTCAGGTTGGCGGTTCTTAGGGGAAAAGGAGCACAGGTGTGGCAGAGCTCTCTCTATAGAAAAATCTCTGAAAACAACAGTGCAGCCCCTCAAGCTTGGGACAAAGTACCCTATACTCTACAAGGAGTCATACCCCAATGAAAAACTCAAGGATCAAGTAGTTGACTGGGAACAAGACCAGGCAGTAAAAATGGACTCATATTCAGACTCAGATTTTGGAATCTTTCTTTGGTGATGAAGAAGACCAAAAAATACAGCCAGAAGAAGTAAACGAAGTCAAAGAGCCTACATCAAAAGCCTCCAAAAAACATGAACTGGTCTCAGGTCATGGAAGAGCTCAAAAAGCATTTGGAAAAACAAGTTAGAGAAGTAGAGGAAAACTTGGGAAGAGAAATGAGGGTGTTGTGGGGAAACAATGAGAAACAAGTCAATGACTTGCTAAAGGAGACCCAAAAAAATACTGAAGAAAATAGCACCTTAAAAAATAGACCAACTCAAATGGCAAAAGAGCTCCAAAAAGCCACTGAGGAGAATGCCTTGAAAAGCAGAATTAGCCAAATGGAAAAGAGGTCCAAAAGACCACTGAAGAAAATACTACATTAAAAATTAAATTGGAGCAAGTGGAAGCTAGTGACGTTATGAGAAATCAAGACATGAAACAGAAACAAAGGAATGAAAAAATGGAAGACAATGTGAAATATCTCATTGGAGAAACCAATGACATGGAAAATAGATCCAGGAGAGATATTTTCAAAATTATTGAACTACTTGAAAGCCATGATCAAAAAAAGAGCCTAGATATCATCTTTCAAGAAATTATCAAGGAGAACTACCCTGATATTCTAGAGCCGGAGGGTAAAATAGAAATTGAAAGAATCTAGCAACCGCCTTCTGAAAAAGATCCCAAAAAGAAGACTCTTAGAAACATTGTTACCAAATTCCAGAGCACCCAGATCAAGGAGAAAATACTGCAAGCAGCCAGAAAGAAACAACTTGAGTATTGTGGAAACATAATCAGGACAACAGAAGATAGAGAAGCTTCTACATTAAAGGATCAAAGGCCTTGGAATATGATATTCTGGAGGTCAATGGAGCTAAGATTAAAACCAAAAATCACCTACCCAGCAAAACTGAGTATCATGCTCCAGACAAAATATAGATTTTCAACAAAATAGAGGATTTTCAAGCTTTCTCAGTGAAAAGACCAGAGCTGACTGGAAAATTTGACTTTCAGACACAAGAATCAAGAATAGCATGAAAACATAAACAAGAAATAGGAATCGTAAGGGACTTACGAAAGTTGGAATGTTTTGTTTATATTCCTACATGGAAAGATGATGTGTATAATTAATGAGACCTCAGCATTACGGTGCCTGAAGGGTATATATATATATACATATATATATATATATATATATACACATATATATATGTATATATATATACACATATATATACATATATATATACATATATACATATATATACATATATATACATATATATATATACACACATACACACACACACACAGAGGACACAGGGTGAGTTGAATATCAAGGCATGATATCTAAAAAAAATAAAGTCAAATTAAGAGATGAGAGAAGAATATATTGAGAGAGGGAGAAAGGGAGAGATAGATTGGGGTAAGTTATCTTGCATAAAAGTGGCAAGAAAAAGCACTTCATTAGAAGGGAAGAGGGGGCAGGTGAGGGGGAATGAATGAATGTAGCTCTCATCAGGTATGACCTGCGGAGGTAATAACATACACACTTAACTGGATATCTTACCCCACAGGAAAGAAGGAGGAAGGAGATAAAAAAGGGGGACGATAGAAGGGAGGGCAGATAGGGGCAGGAGGTAATCAAAAGCATACACTTTCGAAAAGGTAAGGGGTCAAGGGAGAAAACTGAATAAAGAGAGATAGGATAGGAAGGAGCAAAATACAGTTAGTCTTTCACAATATGGGTATTGTGGAAAGGTTCTACATAATGATACACATGTGGCCTATGTTGAATTGCTTGCCTTCTTAGGGAGAGTGGGTGGGGAGGGAAAAGGGGAGAGAAGTTGGAAGTCAAAGTTTTAAAAGCAGATGTTCAAAAAATTGTCTTTACATGCAACTGGGAAATAAGATATGCAGGTAATGGGGCATAGAAATCTATCTTGCCCTACTAGAAAGAAAGGAAAAAGGGGATGGGTGGAGAGTGTGGTGACAGAAGGGAGGGCTGACTGGGGAGTGGAGCAATCAGAATATATGCCAACTTGGAGCTGGGGGGAGAGGGTAGAATTGGGGCAAAAATTTGTAATTCAAACTCTTTTGAAAATCAATGCTGCAAACTAAAAATATTAAATAAATAAATAAATACATACATACATACATACATACATACACACATACATACAGCATGTGTTTTATAGGATATCTCTCTAGGAAGTAGAAGAGTAGGACATATGAAAAAAATTAAGCATCGTAGAAATAAATATACAGATAAAAATTTGGTACATCAAAATATAATAATAAAGGCTCTCCCCCAATACTATTTTCTCTCATGTGTATGACAAAATCAAGTGAGTGCTTGGATATGATAACGAAGACCTCAGATTTCTTACATAACCATCTGAATATTAAGGACAGCCTGCAAAAAGGCATGTTTGCCTAAGGTTTTGTCATTTTAATGTAAGATGGCCACTTAAGTAGTTATATGGAAAAGGATCCCTTCTTGCTGATAAATTTTCCAAATATTTTTCTATGGCACTGCATAGATTGCCCCAAGGTCCAGAATATTTGTAGGGCTGAAAAATGAACACACATTACATACACAATTTAACTTATCATCTCTAGGCTTATAAATGAGATTTATGATCTCTCAGAAGAATTTGCTCTAGCTTTATACACATGTGTCTATATACAAACATGTTTATATATATATATATATATGCATATATACTTACACGTATCTTGAAAAAAAATAAAACAAATGGCTGAAGAATGCACATTATCCAATCTTTGTTTTGTAGTTCAAGGAGAAACTAATAATTCCGGTCCATGTATTGATAAATCTTAGAAAAAAATGATGGATGATGGACAATGAGAAGAGCAAATAATTGAACAGGTGGAGGAATACAGACTGAAAAAACTTTGGGAAATTACACAGTACTTTTAATGACCCTGATTTTCTTCTGAAAAAAGTCTCATTCATTTCAAGAATTTTTTTTTCTAGTGATGTTGTATGTTCGTGTCTGTGTATATGAATGTATATAGACGTATAGACAAAGCATATATTAAATTTTCATTTAACATATAACATTCTGGACTAAGTAAGGGAAATACAAACATAACAAAATAAAAGTTCCTACCCACAAAGAATGTACATTCTAATGGGGGAAGACACCACATAAAAGGAGCTGGGGCTGAAAAAAGGTGGGAAAGAGGTAGAAGGGTATGGAAATTCAAGATTGGAGCAGGGATGGCTGCAGGAACCTCATGAAAAGGTAGGCAGGACCAGAGACTCACCAATCAGAGGAAATGGTTGCAGGGGTTGAGGTATCTCCTGTATGAGAAGGCTGACATTGGAAAAGCAAAAAATGATGGAGAATCAGAAAGTTATTTGGAGTGAAGAATATCACATTTTCTGAAGAACTAATGTTGCAGTTCACCAATGAACAATGAAGAAACACTTTTTAGGGGAGAATATATTCACACATATCACTACCTAAGAAGTATACAATGCAGTGGCGAAAACCTCATGAGAACAACATATGACAGGAATAGAGTTAACTGATTGTAAAGTGAAACTAATGAATTCATTGTAGTGAGAAAAAGGAATGGATAGCCTATGGCTTCATTAATATGCATGTGCTATCGAGATAATAAAAGAAACGTTCCCAGAATGTTCTATGGAGCCCATGAGAAGGATTTATATATACACAAACAAAAGTCACACAGAAACAAAAGGCATAGATAGATTGCAATCTGCATTACTAGAGGGAATGTCTACAGAGATGAAATTTAACAGCTTCATTTAAATGTTTAAATTACTATATTTATATATCTAATAGTTTCATCATGACTTACATAAATTGTTTACATCCAATATATAATTCTAGTGTTAAAAATTGTATTATACAACCTTGTACAAATTAAATCAGTTATATCTCAATATTGTAGCATGCTAAGTTCTAAAGTTTCTAGTAAGAAATCTTGCGTCAGGGAGTTATATAGAGGTAGCATATGGATCCTTATATGCTTGTGTATGTTTCCATGCATATATATTACATACCCAGTTAGATACATACGCATATACTTATTTATATAGGAGTACATACACATATGTACGTATGTGTGTAGGTAGCTATGTGAAGCATACACACATTTCTAGAATCTGAGAGCTAGAACAGACCTTGGAAGTTATCTAATTCAACACATACCTCCAAAGGAATCCCTCCCAAACCAGAGCTGACAAATGAACATTTAGGTATTGCTTTTAATTCTTCAGTAAAGGGAAACCTCATTTCACATTTGGATGATCCCAAATTTATGGTAACGTTTCTTATATCACACCTAAATTTATATAGTTGTAACTGCTATCCATTCTAGTCAGTTAATTAAGAAGAATTCATTAAGTGTTCTCTATACGCCAGGCACTGTGCTAAGCAATGGGTATACAGAGAAAGGCAAATGTAGGACCCTTGTCTTCAATGGGTTTACAACCCAATGAAGGAGAAAAATATATAAAGAACGCTGTGCTACAATCTGGGTATACAAAGAAAGGCAAAGGATGGTTTCTGAACTCATGAAGCTTACAGTCTAATAGAGGAGACAACATGTAAACAGCTATGTACAAACAAGATATAAGCAGAATAAGTTAGAGAAAATCAACATAAAAATTCTCTTATGAATGGGGATTGAAAAACTTCTTGCAGAAGATGAAATTTAGCTGAGACTTAAAGGAAGCAACGAGGTAGAGATGTGGAGGATGTTGGAATAGTTCAGGTATAAGGTGATGAGGCCTGCATCAGGGTATGACATGGCCAGTGGACATAAGCAGCCATACATGGGAGTTATTATCATGGTAAAAGTGACAAGATTTGGCAACTAATTGGATATAGGAAGTGAGAAAGTGAGGAGTTAGGATGACACTGTATCAGTAAGGCAAGATTTATGATGTCAAGGATGACCATGAACATGCCTGTATAGTTCAGAATTGCAAAGTATGAAAAACTCTCTAGGTAGAAGGCAGAGGAAGTATAATATTTATTTAGACATAAAAGTACCAAATCCCAAGACTAATAACTCCAATTCGATACAGGAATAATTATATTCCAAAACCAGTAAGTCCACCTCAATGTAGCAACAAGGAAATTGTAACACAGTATTATAGCAAGGAACCAAGTTATCCTGTAACCTTCCCTTCTGCTAGGACCTTCCCATAAACATTCACTCACAAATCCTAACTATCTGTTTGCCTGTGTTCTCTTCCCTGCTCGGTTCTCTGGTCTCTAAAGCTCCCTGGTTTCCACTCTCTGCTCTGCATTCTCTCTCAGTTCTCTGTTGACTTTGAGATCCTGCTCTTTCTCCTTGGGCTGAATTCTGATTTCTGACTTCTCTAGTTCTCTGCACCTTCTGAGTTCTATGGCTACCTTCTGGGTATATATAAACTCTTTTACAGGTGAGGGCTTCACACCTTGAAATGACATGCCAAGCAGGGTGGGACTTTTAGTTGTTTTTTGTTTTGGAGTGCTTCTCAGCACTTAAGGCAATCAAGTGCTTTTGAGTCTTGCTATGTTTGAATCAAGCAAGTAAAGTGGGACTGTTTGTTGTCTTTTGTTGTGGAGTGCTTCTCTGCACTAAGGCAATTAAATGTCTTCAATGAGTCTTGGCTTTGTTGCCTGACTGCTGATTGGTATTTACTTGCTCTGTTTATATAATTTCTGCTTGTAATTTCTGTTTCTGTTTTCTCTGAAGTTCAGGATGCTGAGTTTTTACCCTGAACTAAGTGAATGATTGATGTATGTTTAATTAAAGTGAGATTATATGGGGGCAGAGCCAAGATGGCGGCTGGAAAGCAGGGACTGGTTTGAGGTCCCTGCCAAGTACATCCAAAAATCTATAAAAACCAGCTCTGAACCTATTCTAGAATTGCAGAACCCACAAAATAGCAGAGGGAAGCAGGGCTCCATCCCAGGACAGCCTGGATGGTTGCTGGTTGAGGTCTTTCACTCACGAAGCTGGGAGCAGAACAGAGCCCAGCGTGGGCGGCACAGACCAACCAGACCAGGAGCTGGGCAAAGCATGCCCTAGCACCCTGAATCAGTGAGCTGTAGCAGTTAACAGACTTCTCAACCCACAAACACCAAAGACAACAGAGAAGGTTAGTGGGAAAAGCTGCTGGGGACAGAGTGAAAGAAGGAGGTTGAAGTTGAGACAGCTATAGAACTACAGCTGCAGTTGCTTCTGGCCCCAGGCCCAACTGGTGGGAGGAATTAAGTGGCTGATCAGAGCAGGAGTGAAGAGCCTGCTGAAGATCTAAGTCCAGTCTGGGTTGGGGGGTCTTGGTGAAGGAGGAGTGCTGGTGTGGCAGAGCTAGTGCATCCCCCCAAGCTTGGAACATGGTACTCTTTACTCTACGAGCAGTCATACCCCGCTGAAAAACTCAAGGGTCAAGTAAGTTGTCTGGGAATATGGCCAGGCAGCGAAAATGCACCCAGATCAGTCTCAGACTTTGGAATCTTTCTTTGGTGACAAAGAAGACCAAAACATACAGCCAGAAGAAGGCAGCAAAGTCAAAGAGACTACAACAAAAGCCTCCAAGAAAAACATGAATTGGTCTCAGGCCATGGAAGAGCTCAAAAAGAATTTGCAAAAGTAAGTTGGAGAAGTAGAGGAAAAATTGGGAAGAGAAATAAGGATGTGAGGAAACCATGATAAACAAGTCAATGACTTGCTAAAGGAGACCCAAAAAAAACCACTGAAAAGTATACTGAAGAAAACAACACCTTAAAAAATAGACTAACTCAAATGGCAAAAGAGCTCCAAAAAGCCAATGAGGAGAAGAATGCCTTGAAAGGCAGAATTACCCAAATGGAAAAGGAGGTCCAAAAGACCACTGAAGAAAATACTAGCTTAAAAATGAGATTGGAGCAAGTGTAAGCTAGTGACTTGATGAGAAATCAAGATATTATCAAACAGAACCAAAGGAAGGAAAAAATGGAAGACAATGTGAAATATCTCATTGGAAAAACCACTGACCTGGAAAATAGATCCAGGAGAGAGAATTTAAAAATTATTAGACTACTTGAAAGCCATGATCAAAAAAAAGAGGCTAGATATTATCTTTCAAGA
>CM053623.1:250962457-250986274 GCA_028646595.1 Phalanger gymnotis
CTGGACTGGGCTTAAATCTTCAGCAGGCTCTTCACTCCTGCTCTGATCAGCCACTTAATTCCTCCCACCAGGTGGGCCTGGGGCCAGAAGCAACTGCAGCTGTAGTTCTAAAGCTGCCCCACCTCTGGTGCCCCAGGGGTGGTGGCCGAACTCAGTCCTGCAGCTTTTCCTACTAACCTTCTCTGTTGTTTTTGCTGTTTGTGGGTTGTGAGGTCTGGTAAATGCCACAGCTCAGTAATTCAGGATGCTAAGGCACTCTCCGCTCAGTTTGTGGTCTCTGCTTGTGGTCTAGTCGGTCCTCGCTGCGTGTGCTGGGCTCTGCTTGGCTCAGCTCCGCTCCCCTCAGCTGGGAGCTGGGAGCTTCGTGCAGGACAGACCTTACCCAGAGACCATCCAGGCTGTCCTGGGCTGGAGCCCTGCTTACTTCTGCCACTTTGTGGGTTCTGCAGCTCTAGAATTGGTTCAGAGCCATTTTTTATAGGTTTTTGGAGGGACGTGGTGGGGAGCTCATGACAGTCACTGCTTTCCAGCCCCCATCTTGGCTCCACCCCCCATCTCAGAATTCTTACTTCTCCTCCTTGTGATGGATTCTGAATTCTCACTTCTGACTTCTGAAGTCTTAGTCCTTGATGGCTACATTCTGGGTGTATATACTCTTTTTAGGGTGCTAGGGTTTCAAGCCCAATCAGCAAAAGGGTGTGCACCTGAGCCTTAGTTTCTAGTAAGTAAAGGCTTGCCTACAAACAAACTTCCAATCAGGCTTCCTTTAATTGGCCTCATTTGAGGTCTATTGAGTGGGTGGGAAAATATTTAATAACAGATTGGCATCACAAAGGTGTGGGCCTGTAGTAAGAAGGCCGAATTTATGATCTCAAAGAGATTCATACATATGTCTGAACGGTTCAGAATCGTTGGATATAAGGAATTCTCTAGGTAGAAGGCAGAAGGATTAAAACATTCATTTAGGCTCCAAAGTAACAGACTCACAAACCAGCCTCCCCATTCTGATGTTTTAATCACATTCCAGGCCCAATAAGTCCTCCTCACAAGAGTAACCAGGAGGCCGAAGAAAAGCATGATAGTATTAAACCAAATCATATTCATGCTGGTAAGAAGATTACCCACTGCCCTCAAGTCCTTGCTCGGCACTCCTCGGTCCACACACGGGTCGGCTCTACTTCCGGGTCAGCTCTGCTCCCGCAGCTCCTGCTTCAACCTTGCCTTTATCTTCAGCTTCGGCTTTAGCTGTCTCTGCTGCCGTCGCTGCCACTTCCACCACAATCTCCAAACTGTGTTCCAGCTAGCTGACTGCTTCCTCTTTCCTTCAGTTCTTAACTGTTGTCACCAATTGCCTCACCAACTGCCTCTCCAACTGCCCCACCAACTGCCTCTTAGCTCTGCTCCAACCATTCAGCAGGCTCCTCCCACCACAGGCTTCCATTGGCTCCAGTCCTAGCCACTCCCCCCCAGGATCCTGGGAGGCTCACATCCACATAGGTTCCACACCCAATAGGGCTCTGGGCCTAGGGCCCATTTTGCTTACCAACACAGGGCCTGCCTCTAATCAAGCCTCACTTTGTTGGCCCCACCTGAGGCCTATTGAATGGGAGGAAAGATCTTTAATCACATTATCAACACATTAAGTAATAGAACTTGTACATTTAAATGCATGTTGTTCTTCAAAATAGTCATCTTGTGAGGCTATATACTTATTCCAAATATGCTACTTCTCAAAACTTCTGTGAATTACTGTTTTAGAATTGTCTTCAGAAATTATGATAATTTTTAAAAGCGTTAATGTGGCAAATTACTCACAACTCACGTTTTCATAGCATTTACAAATAAGAAACTGTATTTCTTCTAACAATACTGTGAGTGTTGGAATGTAGAAGAATTAAAGTAGTGTTCTCATTTTTAAATGGTGAAACAAACTCTAAGATGTTAGGTGACTTGGTGAATTCCCCAGTGCCCATGCAGCCAGGATGTGGAAGCCAGGACTTGATCTCAGGGCCCCTAATTCTTTGTCAAATTTTCTTTCCATTAGATCCAACTAATTCTCAAACTTAGTCCTTTGATGGTGGATTTGATTTTAGAAAATAGCGACTCAGATTCATTGAGGCTTATAATAAAAATGATAAATGCCTTTAAGCAAGTCTGCCGGAAACAACTCTAATGAGGTTGGAGAGATATTTATCAAATTTTCAGTTTATGAATTTATACTTTTGGAAATATATATATATATATAGAAAATCAATTTTTGATTTGTTATTGTTTTGTCTATTGTCTAGACTTAATAAAGTAATGGAGAAGTTTTTTTATATTCCAGATTCAACTTAAACTTGTGTTATGAGTATATATATATATATATATATATACATATACATATATGTATATACATATGCATCTATGTATATATATATGGTTTGTTTTTGGTGAGCTGGTTCTTAAGTATTTATGAATGTACTGCCTTTATGTTTATAAAACCCATTTCCTACCACAACTCTTGATAAATAAATTTTAAGAATTTTTTGATTCATTAAAAGTTTTAGAATTTTAAGATCATAATTACATACCTAAGTAGTTTTATACTCTACACATGTTTATAACTCGGAAACATTTAGGTAGAGTAGTGTGGACAGAATGTTAGGCCTGAAGTTGAGAAAATCTGAGTTCAAATTGGGCCACAGTCACTAGATTTATGGTCCTGGGCATGCCACTTAATCTCATCTGTCTCAGTTCCTTTATCTGTAAAATAAGGATAATAAAAATATTCCTCCAGAGTTATTGTGAAGTTAAAGGAGATATTTATAAAGAACTGTTTATAAGCACCTCTTTAAATGTGATTAAATATTATCATACAACATATATACAAGAACACGTCAAAAACCTGGGATTTCTCTAGCTAGGGGAATTGTGGCCAAAATCACAATATCCCTGCATTTAAATAAGTTATTTTCAAGACTATCACCAATACCCCAATGTATCTCTTTGGGATACAGTTGATTTTCTCCTTTTTTTTTCAAATTAATACTTCAAAAATCTGGGAATTCTTCAGAGTGGTTCATCAACCTTTTATCAAAGGCCATGTGATTAATGAGTTAATGCTGAAAGAGATTTTAAGGGTCATAGCTTTCAATACTTTCTTGCCCCCTCCCTATTTTACACGAGGAAAAAGAAGAACAGAGACATTGGCTTGCCCAAGGTCATATAAGGTCTTTAACCTCAGGTCTTCTATCTCAAAGACAGTAGAATTTTCCCATCACCTCTCTGCATTCAGACATGCATATCATGGTGAGGCATCAGAGTGGAATTTTAGAGATTTAAAAAATAAAACTATTGCATGTTTGGTATGATTATCAATGTTTACAAAGATTTTGCTTTTAGTTCTTAACCACTCAGGTTTCTCATCCTAACAATGGTCACTAGGGAGTTCTTGAGTCAGAGACACAATGTTCATGTTAAATAGTTCTTGTGAAAAGGCACAGTTAAGGTGTCAGGATATGCATAATATGAATAAGTGTTAGCATTTGAGGAAGCAGATAATTGGATAGAGGTTGCTAAAGTGTCCTGATTTTCTTTCAAGGAATGCTGTCTAGTAACCTATTGGAGGAAGGTTTTTTATTTCATCTTGGGTCATAGACCCCTAAGTGCTAGTTCATTTCCACTTGACACTCATGCTCTAGACATATTACTACAAATGGAAAGTGTGTGACTTTGGTTTCCCAGACACATTTAAGAACAAGTTAAGTGTTTTAAAAAGAAGCCACTTTTGGCTTGAAAGTTTGAAAGAAAAAAATGCCTCATTATTAAAAACTGGAAAAGGAGCCATTCTCGTGGAAATCAGCTATATTAAGTCTTATCAGCAACTTAGAAATACTGTTATCTCAGGTACTACAAATATAATCATGTATACTCAAGGACAGTAGATTTCATTCTAGAGCCCTCTTGAGGGCTTTTATTATTCCCCATGTTCCATATTACTATTCCATGAACAAGAAAAAGAGAGACATCTATTGTACAGTTTGCATTCATTCACTGGTAGGTGAGGTATAAATATAAAGTAATGAGACTAGTTTTCCTAGGTGTCTCGATGAAATCAGTTTTGTTAATATATAACTAGTCACATCTCCCATTTCTCCTTTACTACTGAAACACAGAGGATGTGAAAGAGCACAATTCACTCCATTTTAAATTAAATAGCAGGAGTTTGTTTCTGCATCATATTTTTCACAAGTTTTAAGTTTGGAGACAGTTTCAATTCCATGGCCTTCCCTTCCCTTTCAATCCAGTCCTTTCCATTCCATTCTTAATGAGATTTTATGATATCACATGTGGCACAAAACACCAGCCATACAAAGAGGACAAACAGTCCTGCCTCTGTTGAATCACTGCCCACACTGGCAATCTATAAGAAGGGGAGATATTAGACCTTAGAAAACGTAGCAACTTAATTCAAAGCAACTTTTGGTTAGCTGCTCATCTCCCTTATTCTTCCCTGGTGTCCTGTTTTTAAGACTGCAACTTTTAATATTACTGATTGCAACAAAAAAGGAATCGTGTTGTTCTTTACTCCACCCTCCACCCCAAATTAAGCATTTATCCTAATGACTTGACTTCAGGATGATAGATGGGATTCTCTCTAGCAATACACTCACTGCATCTAGTCCTCTGTTATTTCACTTGAGAATCTCCAGGACCCTCACTGATAAACTTCCATCGAAAGTCTACCTCCAGCTGAGACCTTATTTTTTTTTAAATTGAATGATGAATGATACTATTTAGCACAGCTTGATTGCCAATGGGGTGAGTTAAATTTCAGCTGAATTAATTAAATTCTGCATTTAAGGGTAATGCAAAGTGGGGTGTCTTGAATTTTTAATTAATATCATTTCCTTTCTATCCTGCTCCTTTGGTTCCCTGCCATTGCCCATCTGCTTTTATATTATGAACAGGTGAGAGGAACTCATACCTCTAGAATAGCACGGTAAACAAAGCCATTTTAGCATATGCAAAAACGAGCCTTAGATTGTTATGTGTAATAAAATGTCATCAAACTGTTTTCATTTTCCAAAATAGGACTCAAAAATACATGAATGAAAAAATATTTAGTTAAGATGGTTTCCTAGTAACATTCTTTTTTTCATTCAACAAAAATTTATTAAATGTTTGTTAAGTACAAAGTACCAATTTATATCATATCTGATAGTAATAATAGCTGAGACCCTAGTTTTGTGTTTATAAGCACTATACACCACTACAATTTATATGTTTATATGTGTCTGTGTGTGTGTGCAGGCATTGGATGGCTTAGCGGATAGAGATAGAGTGCTATGCCTGAAATCAGAAAAACTCATCTCCATCTGGTCTCCCACACTCAGATCTGTGTGACCTTGGGCAAGTCACTTAATCCTTTTTCTTAATTTGTAAAATGCGCTGGAGAAGAAAATGGCAAACCACTTCCAGCATCCGTGCTAAGAAAATCCCCAATGCAGTCATGTAGAGTCAGAGAAGACTGAAAAGTAGCTGAATATAAATATAACTACATGAGAGGATAGCACAGTATAGAAGATAGAATATTGGCCTTAGAATCAGGAAACTCTGGATACAAGTTCCATCTCTGACACAAACTGGCTTTGTGTGACAGTAGGTAAATCACTTAAGCCCCTCTGGCCTCTAGGCCAGTGGGGTCAACCTCAAATAGAAACAGAGACCAGTAAACCATAGTTAAGCATTCCAGAAGGTGCATAGCAACTTAAAAAAAAACATTGTCTATGTTCAGTGTTATTTTTATTTACTTTGTTAAACATTCCTCAATCACATTTTAATGTAGTTTGGGCAGCCCTAGGAGTGCTGTGGGCTGCTATATCAGTAAGGCGAAGATTCATGACTTTGAGGATGACCATGAACATGCCTGAATGGTTTGGAATCACAAAGTATGAAAAACTCTCTATGTAGAAGGCAGAGGAAGTATAACATTTATTTAGACTCCAGAGGATCAAATCCGAGAACCAATACTCCTAATTTGATATAGTAATTATATTCCAAAACCAGTAAGCCCATCTAGTAAGTAAGGTCTGTAGGCCTACTTACAAACAAAGATATAATCAAGCTTTTCCAGGTAGGCCCACCCGAGGCCTATTGAATGGGTGGGGAATATCTTTGATCAAATTAATACTACAGCTGCATTTGCTAGCAGCCTCTTTGAAGCCTCACTTTCTAGGCGATTAAGAGTCTAAGTTACAGATAACATGCCAATCTGCATTGGAAAAGGAGTTTTTCACCTGAGAGTTCTTATATCAATGAAATCATAGACCTAGTCTCTAACCTGCACATACTAGGTATGTGTGTGTATACATGCATGCCTGCATTTTTGTATAAGTGTGTATACATATACATAAGTATATAAAATCTCAGTCTTCAGAATATCTCCATGAGGAGGTTAATAATAAAAATATTTTGTAGATGAAGAAATTGGGAGTCTTGGAGGTGAAGCTAATTTACCAAGGTGATAAGGTTAAGGAATAACAATCAATACATAAACTTAGCTCTTCTGATTTGAAGTTCAATGTTTCTCTCTCTCTCTCTCTCTCTCTCTCTCTCTCTCTCTCTCTCTCTCTCTCTCTTTCTCTCTCTCTCTCAACTCATGCTCAATCATAGCTTTATGCTTTGTCCAGGAATATGGAAGTGTCTAAGGGAAATGGGTATCTACTAAGTTATTCATATATCCCCCTGTATCTTAACTTTTCCCAGCAGCGAAGCTAGATTTTTCTGATCATTTTTCAAAACTCATAGAAAAGGCAAGTAGAGATGACACGAAAGAAAAGATTTATAGTCTCTACTACAAATTAATACACTTTTTTAGGATGGTCAAACTTTTCAAAGAAAAGAAACTTGAAAGGCAGAGTAAGGAAAGGATGGATGCATATCTGCTGCTCTGTCTGGTTTCACGTCCACTGAACAAGATGCCCCTGTGAGGTTAAGCTCATTAACTCTAATCTTATAAACATGCTGCTAGCTGGAGCATAGAATGACACTATCTCCTTTATCCTCCTCTCCCTTCTGATTAGAGGGCTGGAGGGTGGCATACTAAACTCTTCCCAATCCCTTCCTTCATAAATGGCAGAAACTGGACTGTTAGGCTCAATCCTCTTTGCATCTGCTCCCCTGCCTGGTTTTAACTCTGTGGAACAAAGATACTCCTGAGCTTGGTCTCCCCCCC
The DNA here is from genome assembly GCA_028646595.1 of Phalanger gymnotis. Lineage (NCBI taxonomy): Eukaryota > Metazoa > Chordata > Mammalia > Diprotodontia > Phalangeridae > Phalanger > Phalanger gymnotis. Next base: position 250,969,677 of record CM053623.1, read on the forward strand.
TCCCCTGCTTTTCTTCCTCCTTTTGTATTGTCTCTCCCCATTATAAAGTTTTTTGAAGGCAGAGACTGTCTTTTACTATTATTGTTATTGTTGTTGTTGCTGTTAATTATATCTCCAGCACTTGGCACAGTACCTGGCTTGTAGTAGGAGCTTAATAAATGCTTGTGGGATTAGATTGACTCAGATTCCTAACATAGGATACAGCTTATGCAAATGCATGGAAGTGGGAAATGTCATGGGTTCAGGAAAGTTCTAATAGTAGTAGCACTCCAATAAACACATCATGAGAGTGTGAGGTCTTTCTTGACACAACTGAATGTTTTTCATGTTTGTAGATCCAATGGGGCACTAGCAAGTGCAGTGGATAGAATGCTGGGCCTGGCATCAGAAATACCTGCATTCAAGCCTCAGACTTGAATGGTCCTGGATAAGCCACTTAATTCTGCTTCCTTCAGTTTCCTTATCTGTAAAATGACTCAGAAAAGGAAATGGCAAACCACTTGTAATGGCAAGCAAAATGGGACTTTTTGTTTTACTCTTTTTTCTTTTGGAGTGCTAGTTTTTCTCAGTCCTAAGGTAAACAAGTGCCTTTGATTGAGATTTGCCTTTGTTTGAACCAAGAGTCTTTGATGACCTGCTTAAGTCACAAGAAAGCCTAATTCACATAAGTTCGAGTCACATGGTTGTGATGCCTTCTGTGAGCTGACCCTGAAGTAGTGCATATATACTCTGAGGTTAGCATTTTGCTTTGGAGGTTCACTCACTGGAAGAGTGTTCATGTGATTTGGCCAGATGAGACTCTGGGTAGCTGTTAATGAGCCCCTTGGCTTTGAAAACCCAAATTTTGGTGCTTCTCTCTCTGGTAACTATGTATGTATTGTTCTGAACAGATGCTTAGAAGCCCTGTCTCCTGATTTGTGTTATTTACTCTGTTTATGTAATTACTGCTTGTAATTTTTGTTTGTGTTTTCTCTGAAGTTCAGGGTGCTGACTTTTTCCCCTGAATTAAGTGAATGATACATGTATGTTTAATTACAATGAGACTGTAAACCCCTTGAAGTTGCTGTCCTTAGAAAAGTAGATCAAAGAACCTGTATTAGCAGCCCTCATGTGTGATGGTGCTGTTGGTATTATTGTTGGTGTTACACCCCCACAGCAGCTGCTAGTAGCATTGCTGTTATATTACTCCACTATCTTTACCAAGAAAACCCCAAATGGTGCCACAAAGAGTCAGAAACAACTGAAAATGATGCAACAACAACAAAAATCCATTATCTTGTACAATTGTAAATGTTGAATTGGATATAAGGCAAACAAGTGGACAAATGAAGTCTATATTAGTTTGGAATAATGAGTTATTATAATTATAGGAACTGGGATTGTGGGTATACAATTAGAAGAGATCAGAGAGCATCTATTTCAATGTACTTGTTTTAAGAATAAAAATAAAAATGGGAGACAAGGAGATCAAGTCACTTCTCTCAGGTCACAGAAGTAACTGGTAGAAAGAGGCTTTGAATTCAATTCTTCTGCCGAGAGAACTTGTTCTTTCCACTGAACCGTGACACCTTCCTTGATGATAATAAACCATGAATTATCTCTTTGCACACAAACTTAGTGGAAAGAATGAAATATTATTTACTGAATACCTTAGACCAGGGCTGTCCAAACTTCGGTTTTTATTGAAACAATAGACAATATATTTTGACTTACCATTTTAGTGAGAGCTCTGCAGTAGCTCAGCTTTGTTTACTATGGCATTTATGTAAATTTCTATGTTTGTAGGTGGGCCACCTAAATCACATTATGGGCTGCATGCAGCCTGCAGGTTGCATTTTCAATAGCCCTGCCTTAGATCTATTACTGCTAAGTTATGTGTATGCTTGTGAAGGATTGCTAAAGAACTTGAAAAATGTCACCCATGATTCCATTTATTACCATTTTAACATTAAATGGTGTGAAGTAAGCAGTATAAGGCCCTGGATATAATGAGATTTGTAGTCAGAGAATCCTCTTTCAATTGTAACTCAAACTTCTGTAATTTGGGCAAGACACTAACCTCCCATGATTTTCAGTTTCTGTAATTTGTAAAATGAAGAAGATGGTCTAAATGACTTTTAATATTATTTTCAATGTTTTATTGGTATTAAAAAATGTGAGGTGTCATAGTCAAATAATTTATCACCCTAGCTCTTCATAAGATTTAACTGAAATGTCACTTCCTTTCTGTTTCATTCAGTTGAAGGGACCTTGCAACTCACAGTGAAGTTATTGTGTGTATACATACCATCATAGGTGTGTATATGTATAATTATACCATATAATTACTTATCTATTACTTACTATTACTATTATATACTATAATTTCTTCTCTTAATACATATAGGTAGGGTTTTTATAACAAAAATTGTTGTTGTGGTTATTTTTGTTTTGTTTTGTTTTGATTTTTGTAATCCTTGGCAATCCAGTGAAGCTTTCTTGTTCTATCATGTCTGGTTCTTTATGACCCGATGGATTATAGTGTCATTATGGTTTTCTTGGCAAAGATACAAAAATAGTTTATCATTTCCTTCTCCAGTGGATTAAGGCAAACAAAGGGTAAGTGACTTACTCAGGGCCACATAGCTAGTAAGTATCTGAGGCTGCATTTGAACTCAGGTCTTCCTGACTCCAGGCCCAGTGCTTTGTCCATTGAACCATCTTGCTGCCTCTAGTAAAGATTACAGATCTTTCATCAAAGTAATGTTTAAACTAATAAAACAAAACCAAACCACAACATAGGATTAGAAAAGAAACTAACTGTAAAGAATTGGAGTTATTAGAATACTTTTAAAAACAGGTTAATTGACCCCAAGGAAAGAATACCTATAGTAGAATGTAAGTTCATTGAAAATAGGGGATATAGTTATATCCCTGATACTTGTTACAGTATATGAAACAAAATAGTTAATATGGCAAGTTCCACAATCCATAGTGAAGCTTTAATCTATTAAATTAAACTTTTAAAAGCTTAATATGGCACCAAGACTTTAGTGGTACTGTGTAGAGCAGATATATGTTGCCAGGCTGGAATGCAAACCTGACAAACATATGAGAAACTTCCAGGGTTTTCATTTTATGTTAAAAGGATGTGCAGACAAATGATGCTGTAAGGTGGTATTTGTACCATCTGGAGGAAGGGCTCACAACCACAAGACCATAGGGGCATCAAAATAGAGCAACAATCTTAAAGATCCATACTTAAAAAGAGGCTTTTTTACAGGATAAACAAGGCACAACATTTCATTAAACATTACTTGGAGAAAGTAGTTGAAGACTATTTTTAGAATTAGGGTATCAGTAGTTAAATCATTGGTACAGAGGCATTGCTGATCAGTTACATACAAGTCAAAAAAACACACAAATAATTAAAATGTATTTCATTTAAGTTGCTTATATTTGGTGTAAAAAAATCACATTTGTGATCATTGTCAATCAAAAAATTAGTTTCTTGTACCTAGAGAAAAAAAATCTTTATAACTGAATAAAAAGCTTTGTAACTGAATATTCAATAACAACAGGGCATTTCTAGCCTTGAAGTTGTGTTTATTTTATCCCTAGTCTTTGGATTTAGGACTTTTATCTGAGCCTCTAAAATATCTATTCTCATGCTTCACACATACACAGAGCATTAATTTATTATACTATTGTTTTCTCTTTAAATTTTGAATTCCAGAATCTCTCCCTCCCTCTTACCATTCCCCCACCCACTGAATAGGCAAACAGTATAATAATAATTGCATGTGTGAAATCATGAAAAACATTTCCATATTAACTATATCTAGAAAAAGAAAAAATCTGAAAAACTATACTGCAATTTCACTAAGAATTCATTAGCTCTTAGCTCTCTAGGGGCACATAGCATTATTTTAATCATAAGTCCTTTGTAATTGTCTTGCATTAGAGCAGCCAAGTCATTGCAGTCGATTATTTTTATAACATCGTTGTTAGTGAACACAATGGTGTTGCAATTTCTCTCACTTCACTTTGCATCAGTTCGTGTAGGTCTTGACACATTTTTTTCTTAACCTGCATCTTTCTTCAGTTTTACAGCATGATAATATTCTCTCCCAATCATATGCCACAACTTGTTCAGTCATTCCCCAATTGAAGATATGCTCAAGCTTTTAAAAGCATGCTAAATAAAGGAATACTTAGGGTGAATGATAGATAGCCTTTATGTCCATCAATTTTTGTTCTATACTTCCCCCGTCCCTCAGAGGGTATGATAAATGAAAAACAAATATAATTTATCTTTGAAATTTTATAGGTAATGAAATAAGTCCCTAGAAAGTATGAGAACATTATCAGCCAATGTTTTTCCCATTTTAAACATGTATTTAGATTGCTAAGAAACACACATAATTTTTTCTCCTATTTAAACATTACAAAACAATTATGTTTCCTTCCCTAATCCTGCTCCTGTAACTCTTTTGTTCTCTCTGATGTCTAGTTTTAAATTAATGGGTAAATGATACTTTTTTATAACCATCAAGTAAGTGAATTTTAGACCATTTCAGATAACTAGAAAAAATATGAGATATGAGCCAAAATGGCAGACAGAAAACAAAGACTTCCTTGAGCTCTCCCCCGAATACCTCCAAACACCTGTAAAAAATGACTCTAAACAAATTCTAAAGCTATAGAACTGTATCAACAATATGCTAGCAGCTGCTGTAGAGGTATAAGACCTACCAGCAACCAGCACAGAGAAAGCTGCCAACACAGGTTCTTTGATTTGCTTAACTAAGGAAAGTAACTTTAAAGGGTTAAGAATCTCAGTTTAATGGAACATACAAATATCATTCATAGTTCAGGGGGAAAAGATCAGTCCCTTGAACTTCAGGGTAAATAAAAACAGAAATTACAAACATCAATAAACAGACCTTAACTGATTCAAATCACAACACATAGTTACCAGAGAAGAACCAACATCTGAGTTGTAAAGGGGGGCAGTTGCAGCTTACCCAGAGTCTCAACACTCCTTCCATAAGTGTGACCCAAAAGTCAAATGGCAAGCTCTCCTCAATTATATCCTGATGAGAGCCCTGAGGGCTCTGACCTCACCCAGCCTGGTGGTGGGAAAGTTCCCCATTTCCAGTATCACATCATATATAAATTGATGACTCCCAATTGTCTCAGTGCTGAGAAATACTCCAAGACAAAAAGATCCCACTTTATCTGCCCCATTCAAATAAAGGCCAAGATCAATGAAGGCACTTAAGAGAAGAACAGCGAAAAGTCCTACCTTAATTACTATTACAAAGACCCATGAAATAACAGAGTGAAGCAAGTCTCCAGCCCAAGATGGCCTACATGGTCACTGGGAAGAGGTCTATCACATTGTGTTGAGAGCAGAGCACAGCCCCGCATGGACCCCACCAGGACAGGCCAGACAAGAGCTGACTGCGCTGAGCAGGCCTCAGAGCCCTGAATCACTGATCTGTGACACTTTCCAGACTTCTCAACACAAAAATACCAAAGACAATTTAGCAAGTCAGTGGGAAAACTCTGTTGGACCTCAGTGAGAGAGGGGCGTGATCTGGTCCCAGTCCCAGAGTAGTGGAGGTGACTGTAAAGGCAGAGACAGTGGCAACAGCAGTGGTGGTTGTTTCAGGGATTCCAGGCCCACAGACAGTGGGGAAAATCAAGCAACTGATCAGAGTGGGAATGCAGGGATCTCTTTGCTGGTGCTGAGGTAGGGTTCTCTTGCTTTGCCTTGATTGGATCTGGGTAACAGTCCTGGTTGCTGGGGTACAGAAGAGCACTGGTGTGTCAGAGCTTGTGGTGACCGTGGAGAGGGATTCCTCCTGGTAGTTACATGGTAGAAAGGAGTGCTTAAGATCACTCATAGACCAGAGCACAGGCCAGGAGACGACTAACACCCCTCATTGGATCATACCACCTCAGAAGAACAGAAAATTTACAGGTGCCTAGAAGTAATTCTGAAAAAAAAGCAGCACAAACTCCTGAAGCTTGGGACATAGCACTCTCCACTCTGGAAATAGAGTTCTACCTTGGCAAAGAGCTAAAAAGGCAGGTAATTGGCTGGGAAAGTGAGCAAGCAGCATATAAAAACCTGAGACTGTAGATTCTTAGTTTGGTGACAAAGAAGATCAAAACATACAGGCAGAAAAAAGAGAACAAAATCAAATATCCTACATCAAAAGCCTCTAAGAAAAATATGAATTGGTCTCAGGCCATGGAAGGGCTCAAAAAGGATTTTGACAAAAATGTAAGAGAAGTAGAGGAAAAATTGGGAGGAGAAATGAGAGTTATGCAAGAAAATGATGGAAAATGAGTCAACACCTTGCTAAAGGAGACCCCCAAAATACTGAAGAAAATACAACTTTAAAAAATAGAGTAACCCAAATGGCAAACGAGCTCCAAAAAGCCAATGAGGAGAAGAATGCCTTAAGAAGCAGAATTGTCCAAATGGAAAAGGAAGTCCAAAACATCATTGAAGAAAATAATGCCTTAAAAATTAGAATGGAGTAAATGGAACTTAATGACTTTATGAGAAATCAAAAAATCATGAAACAGAAACAAATAGAACACAATGTGAAACATCTCACTGGAAAAACCACTGACCTGGAAAATAGATGCAGGAAAGAGAATTTAATCATTATTGGACTACCTGACAGCCATGATGAAAAAAAGACCCTAGACATCATCTTTCAAGAAATTATCAAGGAAAACTGCCCTGTTATTCTAGAACCAGAGGGTAAGATAGAAATGGAAATAATCAACTAATTGCCTCTTGAAAAAGATTCCAAAAGGAAAGCTCCTAGGAATATTGTAGCCAAATTCCGGAGTTCCCAGGTCAAGGAGAAAATATTACAAGCAGCCAGAAAGCAACAATTCAAGTACTGTGGAAACAATCAAGATAACACAAGATCTAGAAGCTTCTATATTAAAGGATCATAGGACTTGGAATATGATATGCTAGAGGTCAAAGGAGATAGTATTAAAAACAAGAATCCCTTACCCAGCAAAACTGAGTATAATACTTCAGGACAAAAATGTTTTTTCAATGAAATAGAGGACTTTCAAGTATTATTGATTAAAAGACCAGACCTGAATAGAAAATTTGACTTTCAAATATAAGAATCAAGAGAAACATGAAAAGGTAAACAGGAAATAAAAATCATAAGGGACTTACTAAAGCTTAACTGTTTACATTCCTACATGGAAAGATGGTATTTTTAACTCATAAGACCTTCCTCAGTATTAGGGTATTTGAAGGGAATATACATACATACATACATACATACATACATACATACACATATATACCATGTATACATATACACATATACATACATATATGCACATATACATGCATACACACATACACACACACACACACACACACATATATATTCAGACAGGCATTCTTTTCTTGACCTTGGTATGAAACTCCTAAGTCATAAATTCCTTTAAGCTGTTAGCAAATAAAAATCAGTAGTAAATTCACTGATTAGTGACACGTATTATGCAATTTAGGTTTTGTTTTTGTCACACTCAATGATGCATTGTTAACCAATTTGAGCCAAAGTATTATTCTCCTGTCATTAGTACCAGATATCATTAAAATAAATTCTTTTGAAATTTCAAGAACAATATAGTTGAGTTATAGTTAAGATGGCAGAGAATAAGCAGCATCCCAGCTGGTCTCTCCCAACATTCCTCCCCAAACAGCCTTAAGTCAAAATTTGGAACAGCAGAGCCAAGAAAAGTTAGGGTGAGTCTTTTTTCCAGGCTAGTACAGTTTATCAGATCTGCAGGAGAGGAGTCTCACCCTAAACTAAGCATAAGGAAGACATCACCTGGGTGGGGCCAGCCAAGAGTGTATGCAGAAGACTGTAGAAGAACCCATTGTAGCAGCAGCTCCTGGAGCTCTCAGACTAGAGATAGTAAAGGGGCCAGACAAATGGCCAGAAAGAAATTATAGGGGACTTTTTGCTGGCACTGGGTGCAGGACAATGTTGCTTTGCTTATTTTGGGTCCCAATTACAGAGCCAAGAAAAGCAAAAAAACAAAAACAAAAACAAACAAAAAAAAACTGGTCACAGTTTCAAGGAGAGAGGAACACTAGCACTTGTGTTGTAGCTGCAGGGGAGCAGGGCCCTTCCCTGGATGAAGACTAGAAGACAGACCAGAAGAGTAGAGATCTTATCCATCCTCAGACCATAATCCTTTGGAAACATTGAAAACTTATAGACACATGAAATTAGCTTTGAAAACTGCAACACAAAAAACCTGAAGCTTTTGACTGGCTGCAGTCCACCCCCAATCCTGAAAATAGAGCCCAATTTTAAGATAAACTTAAAAATCAGTAAATAGTTGGTGGGGGAGAGCAAAAAAGAAAGAATTTGACTATTAAAAAGCTACTCTAATGACAAGAAAGATAAAGACACAAAAATCAGAAAAATAAAATGATATCAAAACAGCTACAAGCAAAGCCTGAAAGGGAAAAAAAAAAGTGAATTGGACCTAAACACAGTAAGAATTCCTGGAGGAAAAAAAGTTTGTTTGTTTTTCAATATAAGAGGGGCAAAGCCAAGATGGCAAAGAAAAAGCAGGGAATTACCTAAGCTCTCCCAAATTTCCCTCTAAACAACTTAAATGATGCCTCAAAATTAATTCTGGAGTAGCAGAATCCAAAAAAGGATAAGGTGAAACAATTTTCCAGCCAAAGACAACTTTGAATGTTGGCAAGAAAAGTCTGTCACAGTGGTGAGAGTGGATCATTCTAAGGTAAGTTCTGCCAATGCAGGTGGTGCCCTAGCAAAGCAGAACAGGCCTTGGGGGTGACTGAATCAGTGGTGGGCAACTGTGGCTTCTAGATCTTTCAGCACAGATATGGCAAGGGGATTGGACAACCAGTCAAAAGGAGATTGCAGGGGCCCTTTGCTGCCACTGGGCACAGGACTCTTTTGCATTGCCAATACACAGATCCATTTGCAGACCTGGGTTGTAGTCCCAGGAGACAGAGAGGCACTAGAAAACCAGAGCTTGTGGCCACAGGAAAATGGGGATGCTGGTAACAATTTCAGGCTAGAAAAGAGCTTGTGTTTGCTGAAAGACAAGAGCACAGGACAGGAGACAGTGACCACACTTCTCCTGAGATAATACCACCTTGGTAGAACTGAAAATTAAAGACCCCAGAACTAGGTCTGAGAGAAGCAGCAAGAAAAGTCTATAGCTTGGTATAGTGCCCCCTTCACCCAGGGAGAAGAGATGCACTTTAACATAGAGTCAAATGTTAACAGCTAGAAACTGAACAAATAACAAGAACAAAAAAAAAAAAAGAACCTCACCACAGAAAGTTATTAAGGTGAATGAGATGATCAAAACACACCCTCAGACAATGATAACAAAGTCAAAACTGCTACATCCAAAGCCCCTTTTCCCCTCAAAGAAAAACGTGAATTGGTATCAAGTCAAAAAAGAATTCTTAGAAGAGCACAAAAGAAATTTAAAAAAGAGAAGTAGATGAATTAAAAAAAAGAAGAAATATAAGTGATGAAAGAAAACCATGAAAAAAGATTAAAGAGCTTGGACAAGAAAGCACAAAAATATGGATGAAAACAGCACCTTAAAAATTGAATAGGCCAAATGCTAAAAGAGACATAAAAACCCGCTGAATAGAACTCCTTAAAAAGAAGACTTGGCAAATGGAAAATGAGTTAGAAAAGCTTACTGAAGAAAAAATTTCTAAAAATTTAGAATTGGGTTAGTGGAAGCTAATGACTACATGAGACATTAAGAAACAATTAAAAATCAAAAGAATAAAAAAATAATAAAAGGTGAAATATTTCATTGGAAAAACAACTGACCTGGCAAATAGGTTGGAGAGATAATTTAAAGAACCATTGGACTACCTAAAAGGCATAAATAATTTCAAAAAAAAAACTATACATCATCTTTCAAGAAATTATTCGAGGAAATTCGAGGAAACTAAATAACCCTGTTATCCTAGAATCAAAGGGGAAAATAGAAATTCAAAGAATCTATTGTCACATCCTCAAAATGAATACTCCCTGGCCCCCAGGAATATCATAGCTAAATTACAAAGCTCCCAGATCAAAGAGAAAATATTGCAAGCAGCCAGAAAAAAAAAACACATCAAATATTGTGCAGCTACAGTCGAGAAAAGATTTAGAAGTTTCTACATTAAAGATTCAGAGAACTTGAAATATGACATTCCAGAGGGCAAATGACCTAGCTTTACAACCAAGAATAATGGACCCAGAACAACTGGGTATAATATTTTAAAAGAAAAAAATAAAATAGAGATTTTTAAATGAAATAGAGATTTTTCAAGTAGTTCTTCTGCAAAGACCAGAGCTGAATCAAAAATTTGATTTAAATGCAAAAATAAAAAGTGTTAATAGGCAAACAGGAAAAGGAAATCATTAGGGATTCAATGAGGTTAAACTGTTTACATTCCTACATGGAAAATGATACTTGTAACTTCCAAGAACTTTCTCACGGTTAGGACAGTTAGAAGCAGTATACATATATAGAGGGCATGGGTTTAAATTGAATATGATGATATCATATTTATAAATAAAAATAAAATTAAAGGGTGAGAAAGAGGAATGCACTGGAAGAAGGGGAAAGGAAGAGGAAGAATGAGGTAAAATATTTCATGTGAAAGAGGCACGAAAGGAAGAGTTCTTATAGTGGCGGGAAAGATGGGAGAGATGGGAGGGAACACATGAACTTTAATTGGAATTGACTCAAAGATGGAATAACATGCTCATTTAGATAGGTATAGAAATCTATCTTACCCTACAGGAAAGTAAGAAGGGAAGGGTTTAAGAAGGAGGGGGCCTATAGAAGGGACAGTTGCTTGTGAGATGTGGTAGTCAGAAGCTAAACACATTTAAGGATGGGTAGGTTTAAAAGACAGGGAGAAAATAGGAGGAAAATAAGATGAAGGGAAATATACATTTAGTAATCATAACAATGAAAAAAGTTATACAGCAAATTTCTCTGATAAAAACTTTTTCTCAAATATAAAGATAATTGAATCAAATTTGTAAAAATAAGAATCATTCTCCAGTTGATAAATGGTCAAACAATGTGAACAGACAGTGTTCAGATCAGGTAATCAAAGCCAAAAAATGCAAAGATAATAAACTCTGAGGCACCACTCCACACCTATCAGATTGCCTAATATAACAGTAAAGGAAAATGACAAATGTTGGAGGAGAAGTGTGGGAAATTTGAGACACTAGTGCATTGTCAGTGGAATTATGATGTAATTCAACTATTCCGGGGAGCAATTTGGAAATACATTCAAAGTGCTATTAAAAAAAAAAAAACAAACATGCATACCCTTTAACACAGAAATACCACTACCAGGTCTGTATGCCAAAGACAAAAAATGAATAGGACCTATATGTATAAAAAATATTTAGAGAAGGTCTTTTAGTGCTGGCAAAGAATTCAAAATTGATGTGATGCCTATTATTTAGGGAATGTATGAATAAGTTGTGGTTTATGGTTGTGATACGAAATATGATATGAAAAGAGAATTAGCAGCTTGGTAAGAGAAACACAAAAAGTAAAGAAAATAAAACCTTAAGAAACAAAACTATTCAAAAGGTCAGAAGCACAAAAAAATCACTGAAAAGAATGCCTCAAAAAGCTGGATTGATTTAATTGAAAAAGAGATACAAAATCTCACAGAAGAAAATAATTCCTTAAAAAACAGAATTGGGGAAGCAGAAGCTAATAACTCCATGAGATATCAAGAAATAATAAAACAAGATCAAAAGAGTGACAAAAGAAGAAAATATGACTCATATCATTGGATTAACAAATCACTTGAAAAACAGATGGAGGAAAGACAATTTAATATTAGACTCCTTTAAAGATATGATCAAAAAACCAGATACAGATAGACATGATATTTCAAGAAACTATTAAGAATACTATCCTATAATCCTATAACTGGAGGGTAAAATAGAAGTTGAAAGAATCCATCAATCACATCCTACAAGAATACTTAAATGAGTCTATATAAGAAATAGAAATTGAACTTTCCATCAGTGAGCTCTCCAATAAAAAATCCCCAGTACCAGATGTATCTACGAGTGAATTTTACAAAGCATTTAAGGAACAATTATTCCCAATACTCTATAAAAACTGTTTTTAAAATATAGGTAAAGAAAGACCTACCAAATTCCAATTCTTAAAAATATGGCTTTTATACCCAAATGAGGCAAAATAAAAACAGATAAAGAGAACTATAGACCAATTTTCTTAGTGAATTTTGATACAAAAAAATTAAATAGGAGTTGGAGCCAAGATGGCAGAATAAAAGCCAAGATGACAGGGACTTGCTGGAGCTTTCTCCTAAACCCTTCTAAATGCCTGTGGGAAATAGCTCTAAACAAATTGTAGATCAACAGAACCCACAAAATTACAGAGTGAAAGAAATTTCCAGCCCAAGAAAACCTAGAAGGTCAACAGGAAAGGTCTGTTGCACCAGTCTGAGAGAAGAGTGCAGTCCAGCGATGGCCACACTGACACAGACAGGGCTGGAGCAGGCCTCAGTAGACTGAATCACTGGTACCTTTAGGGGTTTCCAGACTTCTCAACCTACCCACAAACACCAAAAATAATTTAGAAGGCCAGTAGGAAAGATCTGTGGGACCCAGGCTAGAGAGGAGGATGGTCAGGCCCTAGCCCAAGGGTGGTGGTGGCAACAGTGATAGCAGCTGCAGTGGCTACTTCCAGAGCTGTTGGCCCACATATAATGGGGGGAGCAAGCAACTGAGCAGAGATGGATTGCAGGGTTCTTTTTGCTGGCACTGAGGTAGAATTCTCTTGTTTTTTCCCATAATTGGATCTGGATTGCAGTCCTGGGTGGTGGTTCAGGGGCAAGAAGGAGTGCTGACATGGTGGAGTTTATGGTGGTGGAAGGGGGAAACCTCCTCACAATTCCAAGGCAGAAGAGAGTGCTTATGGTCACTCGCAGACCAGAACACAGGCCAGGAGAAGAGTTAATAGCTCTCCTTTGATCAGACCACCTTGGAAGAACTGAAAATTTACAGGTCCCTAGAAATATCTCTGAAAACAACTGCACAAAACCCATGAAGCTTGGGAAAGCACACCTTCCACAGTAGAAGCAGAGTGCTATCTTAACAAAGAACTAAAAAGTCAAGTAATTGTCTGGGAAAATGAGCAAACAGCAGAAAAAAATCAGACTATAGTATCTCACTTTAGTAATAAGGCAGATCAAAACATATAACCAGAAGAAGACAACAAAATAAACGCTCTTACATCTAAAGCCTATAAGAAAAATATGAATTGGCCATGGAAGAGCTCAAAAAGGATTTTGAAAATCAAGTAAGAGAAGCAGAGGAAAATTGAAAAGATAAATGAGAGTGATACAAGTAAATCATGAAAAACAAGTCAACAACTTGCTAAAGGAGACCTAAAAAAATACTGAAGGAAATAATGACTTAAAAAATAGACTAACTCAGGACATGAGCAACTCACTTTCCAGCCCGGCAGCAGTAGCAGTGGTGGCAGTGGCCTTCTTATTTCCCCCATTCTCCTTCAGTTGGGCCCAAGTGGTGCTCCCTGATCACGGCTCTCTCTGTGATGCTGTTAATATTAAATAAGTTGGGACTTTTTTTTTTACTGTTTTAGAATTCTAAATTAATTAAGTGTCTTTGATTGGGTCTAACTAGGTAATAAACTGCAGGCCCACTCCTTTTTACTACTAGGTGCAAAACCCCAGGCTGGTTAGCAAACTAGCTCTCTAGTTTGAGAGAGGTGGAAAGTCCCCAGGGCCCTAAGGGAAATTGCTGAGACCAGATCCGACAGTATGAGCCTAAGTTCTGGTCACTCAGATGACATTTGATGACTTCTAAAGACTGTATAAAAAGAGAGAACAGACTTGTTTGCTTAAGGCTCTCACACCTAGAGGAGTGTTGGTATGGGAATCTGGGCAGCTGCTCTAAGAGCCTTTCAGCTCTTCAACCCAGATGTTAGTGTTTTCTTGGTAACTATGAATTTTGATCTTGTTCATTTATATTGTGTATGTTTGTAACTTGTTTGTATTTGCTCTGAAGTTCAGGTTGCTGGCTTTTCCACATGAATTGAGTTTATACATATATATTGGATTAAAGTAAGATTGTTAACCTCTTTATTTTACTTTCCTTAGTAAAGCAGGTCAAAATAACCTGTGCTGGCAGCATTTTTGTTGTTGGGCTTGTGTTGGTCTTTCAGCCCCACGACAGATGCTACCTGAATTGTTGCTATAGATGCCCCTCAAGAAACATGCTCTGGATGGGGGCAACAGGAAGGCGGAGGAGAAAAGAAAGGGAAAATCATTGACGATAAAACTTTGGCTTGAAAAATAAGAAAGCGACAAAGTAACAGAAGTTCATAAAGGCTGTGACTGATCAGGTTAAATTTGAACAACAAAATCCATGACAGGCTGCACAAAATGGAAGTGATAAAAACTGAAGAAAGATGACAAGAAGAAAAAGCTTCAGGAGCTAAATGAACTATTCAAAGCAGTAGTTGCTGCTCAGAAAATAAGTAAAGGTGAAAATCCCAAATCAGTATTATGTGCATTCTTCAAGCAAGGGGAGCGTACCAAAGGAAACAAATATAAGTTCTCCCGTGATTTATCTCTGGAAAGAAAATATGAAAAATAAAGTTTTTGTATAGATGCAAGAGATGAAGGACTTGAGAAAGATACCATGTATAATTGGTACAAGAAAAAACTGGAAGAAGTGGTAAACAAGAAGCATGGTGAGGCAGAAAAGAAAAAAAACAAAAACTCAAGTAGTGTGCAAGAATTTTCTTGATGCTATTGGAAACAACAAATGTGGCTTGTTTGGGGTTTGCCCGGGAAGTGGTAATAATTTTATGTACCATCATGCTCTTCCTCCTGGTTTTGTACTAAAAAAAGATAAAAAGAAAGAATAAAAGGAAGATGCATTTCATTAGAAGATCTAATAGAAAGAGAGTATTCTGCTTTAGGACCAAATGGTCATTTAGGACCACATTAGAGTCTTCTCTTGCATAAAAGAAATGGAAAAGATAAGAAAAGATCGATAAGCTTGAGCAAGATATGGAAAGAAGAAAAGCAGACTTTAAGTCAGGTAAAGCACTGATGATCAGTGGCCATGAAGTATTTGAATTTTGTCCTGAGCTGGTTGATAGTGATGATGAAGAAACAGATGATATCTGGTACATTGAAGGAACAGGTGGTGATGAGGTGGAAGATCTAGTAAGAGTAAATGATATAAATTTGAGCCAATATATCCCAAAAGACCTAGGTGAGAGTAGTATTACTGTGGCCAGTCTTGAAAGATTCAGTACATATCCTTAAGTAGAGAAGGATGATAATAAATTGAGTGAAGCTTCAGGAGGGGAGGCAGAAAATGGAGAACAAAGTGATTTGGAAGAAAACAATGGAGAAGAACAGGAAAGTGGAGTTATTGATGCTGTTCCTGTTGATGAAAACCTTTTTATTGAGAGTATTTGGATGAACTAAAAGAAGAATTAAACACACTTGACCTAGAGGAATGACAACAAGCAAGTCAGATGAAAAAGACTGTCAGCTCAACATAAGTTGAAATCGACCGCATTAATTTATTTTTCTCCTGTCTAGAATTCTTAAACAGGAAGTTTATGGTTTCTCACACTGATTTTGAGAGGGCATCTTTTACTCCAACCAAAAAAAGGAATATTCACCCTTATCACCTTTATTCTGACCTTGATTACACCTCACAGTAAGTTCATAGTAAGTCATAAGTAATTTGAAATATAATGGTCATTACAGAAAAGATTTTGTAAATAATCTAAGTAGGAAGGATAACTTTTTTTTCCAATTTATCACTTTCTTTAGGCATGTGTTATTACCAAGAACAACATATATGTTGAAAATATCCTTCATTTAAACTGCATCTTTTTAATGAGTGATTTGATGTCCTTTGTATTTATATATTTAAAAAAAAGAGTTCCCAAAATAAGAACACTGTATTTCATAAATTGACTACTTATACAGATTCCATGTTGGGCTTCTTTGGATAATTAATCAGACATGCATTAAAGATGCAGGTGTTTTAAAATGACACCATCATCTGGAATGCCCTCTGTAAACTGTTTTAAATTTTCCCTCTGCCTTTTTTGTCAACAAAGTTGTAAATGGGGGGGGGGGAGAGCCAAGATGGCGACCAGAAAGCAGAAACTGGCGTGAGCTCCCCACCAAATCCCTCCAAAAACCTATAAAAAATGGCTCTGAACCAATTCTAGAGCTGCAGAACCCACAAAGTGGCAGAGGGAAGCAGGGCCCCAACCCAGGACAGCCTGGATGGTCTCTGGGTAAGGTCGGTCCCACACGGACCTCCCAGCCCCCAGCTGAGGGGAGCTGAGCCCAGCGCGCATGGCGCGAACAGACCAGACCAGGAGATGAGCGGATGGTGCCCTGGCATCCTGAAATACTGAGCTGTGGCATGTACCAGACCTCTCAACCCACAAAGAGCAAAGACATCAGAGAAGGTTAGTGGGAAAAGCTG
>CM053623.1:250986774-251003503 GCA_028646595.1 Phalanger gymnotis
ACCAGAATGTTCGCCATCTTGGAGTTGGGGGGGAGGAAATGGGGAGAAAATTTGTAATTCAAATGCCTGTGAAAATCAAGGCTGAAAACCAAACATGTCAAAAATAAATTTAAAAAAAAGTTGTAAATAAAGACTATCAAATATTAAAAAAAATAGACTAATCTAAATGGCAAAAGAGGTCCAAAAAACCAAAGAGGAGAAGAATGCCTTAAAATGCAGAATTGGGCAAATGGAAAAAAAAATGGTGCAAAAGCTCAGGGAAGAAAATAATTCCTTAAAAGATTAAAATGGAGCAAGTGGAAGCTAATGACTTTATGAGAAATCAAGAAATTTTAAAGCAAAACCAAAAGGATTAGAAAAATAGAAGACCATGTGAAATATCTCACTGGAAAAAAACAACTGACCTGGAAAATAGATCCAAGATAGAATTTTAAAATTATTGGACTACCTGAAAGTCATGATCAAAACAAGAACCTAGATGTCATCTTTCAAGAAATTATCAAGGAAAACTGCCCTGATATTCTAGAACCAGAGGGGAACAACAGAAATTGTAAGAATCCACCAATAGCTTCCTGAAAGAAATCTCAGAAACACAACTCCTAGGAAGATTCCAAGAGTTCCCACGTCAAGGAGAATATATTGCAAGCAGCCAGAAACACAATCAGGATAACACAAGATTTAGCAGCTTCTACGATGAGGAATACAGGGATTGGAATATGAGCTAGGATTGGAATAGGAGTTGGAATTAGGAATAGGAATTGGAATAGGTGCTAGGATTAAAGCCAGGAATCACCTACCCAGAGAAACTTACTATAACCCTTCAGGTGGAAAAATGGATATTCAATGAAATAAAGGACTTTCAAGAATTCTCGATGAAAAGAAAAGAGCTGAATAGAAAATCTGACTTTCAAATACAAGAATCAAGAGAAGCATGAAAAGGCAAACAGGAAAGAGAAATCATGAGTCTTATTAAAGTTGAACTGTTTATATTTCTACATGGAAAGATGATATTTGCAACTCTGCAAGACATTTCTCAGTATTAGGGTAGTTGATGGGAATATATACGTATACATATATAAATATATACATATGTGTGTTTATGTATAAATATATGTATATATGCATGTATGGAGGTATATATATATTATATACATATATGCATGTGTATAGGAATATACATATATGTATGTATGTGTATATATAGAGGGGAGAACAGAGTGAGTTGAATATGACGAAATGATGTCTAAGAATATAAAATGGGTAAGAGAGGATTTTACTGGGAGAAGGAGAAACGGAGAGGCAGAATGGGGCAAATTATCTCACATAAAAGAGGCGGGGAATAACTTTCATAATAGAGCGGAAGATGAGGGAGGTGAGAGGGAATGAGTGAACCTTACTCTCATCGCACTTGGTTTAAGGAGAGAATGCTGTATACTCTCAATTGGGTATAAAAACATATCTTACCAGACAGGAAAGTTGGGGGAAGGGGACATGGGGGGAGATGATAGGAGGGAGGGCAGATTGGGGGAAGGAGTAATCAGGATGCAAACTTCTTTGGGATGATGGGAGGGGAGAGATGAAGAGAAAATTTGGAGCTCAAAATCTTGTGGAAGTGAATGCTGAAAACTAGAAATAAATTAATTTTAAAAATTTAAATAAAGAAGTAACAAGGAGATTGCAGCAACATATCACAAAGATCTTAAATATAACCAGGTGGGATTTATACTAGATATGTAGGGTTGGTTCAATATTAGGAAAACAATTATCATAATTGACATTATGGTCAAGCAGAAAACAAGAAAAATCCTGTAATTATTACAATTAGCCTTTGATAAAATACAACGCCAATTCCTAATGAAGAAAAGAAATTAGAAAGCATTGGAATCAATGCACTGTTTCTGAAAATGATAAGTAGGATCTATCTAAAACAAATAATAAGCATTATCTTCAATGGGGACAAACTTGAACCCTTCTGAAAAAGTGAAGGGGCAAAGCAAAGATGTTCATTATCTCCACTATGATTAAATATTGTACTAGAAAAGCTCACTATAGCAATAATACAAGAAAAAGGAATTGAAATAAAAAAAATAGGTAATGGGAAAACAGAAATAGTACTATTTTCAGAAGATATGAAAGTATACTTAGATAATCCAAAAGGATCAACCAAAAACTAGTTGAAATAATTAACAACTCTAGCAAGGTTGTAGAATATCAAATAAATCCTTAGAAAATATTATCATTTCTGTATACTACCATTAAAGTGCAGCAGCAAGAGATAGAAAGAGAAACTCCATATAAAATAAGTATAGACAATATAAAATTATTGGATTTCCCCCTGCCAAGATAAAGTCAGGGATTATATAAACACTATTACAAAACAATTTTCACACAAATAAAGGTAGATTGAAACAACTTGAAAAATATTAATTGTCCATTAATTACCATATATATATATATATACATATATATATATATGTATAGTACACATACACACGCATAATAGAAAAGAAAAAGAACAAATGCTAGAGTGGATATAGAAAACATCAGGACACCAGAGCACAACTGGGATTCTGAACTGGTCTAATCATTCTGAAGAACAATTTGGAACTATGCCCAAAGCCATATAAAAGTGCGCATATCCTTTGACAAAATTACCACTACTAGTTCTGTTTCCTGAAGAGATCAAAGGAAAGGACTTATATGTATAAAAATATTTGCACCAGGTTTTGTGGTAGAAAAGATTTGGAAATTGAGGTGATGCTGTCAATTAGAGAAAGGATGAACAGGCTGTGGTATATGTTTGTGAAAGAATAGTATTGTGCTATGAGAAATGATGAGCAGTATGGTTTTGAAAAAACCTGAGAAGACTGATAAGAATTCATGCAAAATGAAGTGAGAAAAACCAGGACATCATTGTACAAAGCAACAGCAATATTATATGACAATCATCTATGAATGACTTAGCTATTTTGGTCAATGCAATGATTCAAGACAATTCTGGAGGACTTACAAAAATTGCTATCCACTTACTGAGAGAGAACTGATGAAGTCTGACTGCAGATTAAGGCATAATTTTTTTCACTTTGTTTTCACTGAATTTTTTCTTACAATATGGCTAATATGGAAATATGTTTTGTATGACTTTATATGTATAATTGATAACACATTTCTTCCTTCCTTAATGGGGGTTGATGATGGGAATTCACAACTCAAATGTATTTTAAAATAATATAAAATATAAATAAATAATAAATTCATTAAAAAAAAGAATGGTATACTCTTTCTCCCAAAGTTCACACCTTTATTAGAATATTTGCAAGCACATTTTTAGAAAATTTATTTAAAAAAGAAAATAATCTATCAATCAATAAACATTTATTAAGTGCCTATTATGTCTAAGGCATTTTACCAAGCCCTGAGAGATACAAAGAGGGACAAAAGACAGATTCTGCTTCCAAGGACTTTACAATCTCATGGTGGAGACAACATACAAATGTGTATATAAAGCAAACTTTACATAAGATAAGTGGGAGATATTTAAGAAGGGGAAACCACTGGTATTAAGTGGGGTTGGGGGAGGTTTCCCATAAGAGGCAGGATTATGGTTGGGATTTAAAGGAAGCTGGGAAGGTCTGTAGTTGGAGAGGAGAGAGGCACAATTAGAAATGGACTGGTAGGAATGTTTTCTTGTACTGAGGTAAGGACTATCTAATCCAATCATAACTCATCAAGGGGGTAAACCCAGAGATAAAGTAGGTTCCAAAGCTACTTGTCCATGATTATAGTTATATGCCCCCAAAATTATAATATTCAAACATGTACTTTGAAAGAATATCTTGCTTATAGTACAATTTTTGAACTAATGCTAGAAGACACCTTAAAGCTTCCATGGTTCATTCTGTCATTTTACAAGTGAGGAATCTGAGGCCTTCTCTAACACAAAGTGTACTATACTTCATGTGAAAAGAAGATTTTCGAAGAGGGAAAGATTCAAAAAGTCAACCTAAGTGTAGGGAATAAGGGAAGTGGTTCCTCGGCACCTTGGTCTTAGTATTGGGAACTGAGGAAGGTCGATTAAGGGTTAATTATATGAATTAGAGCCTCAGATCTTTTTGAGAACCTGCTAGGTTGTACCTTATTTCCACTTTTCATAAATTCCATGTAAATATACCTAGATCCTTCGAGTGGCTCAACTTCCTACTCAGAGGAGCTCTGGACTTCTATATAGTTGGGGCCCATTATGCTTAGAAGTATTTTAGTCATGATTTTTCTAGAACTTTTGCATTTCTCCATCATCATTTCTACTTGCGCTCCCAAGAATAGATTGACCATTTATAGCATTGCATCTCCTCTTTCACCTTCTTACCTCTACCCCAAAATAAAGAATAGTTTTTTTTTTCCTCTCATTTCTTTCATTGATCTTGCCCTTCTATCAATGTGAAGTTCAGATCCTACTCCCTCCATGAAAACTTCCCCTTTTGCCCAACAGAATTATCTTCAGAATTCAGAAATATAATTCATATACTAAGGGAAAGTTAAGTGCTTTATTAATAACAAGTTTCCTGGTAGACATAATTAATATATAATGAATTCAAATGATTCAAATAAATGTTCAAAATATACATTATTAATAGTTACTGATCTCAATGTGCTATTTGAATTAATTCCAGATATTCTCTGAATTATGGTAGAATTTATGTTATGATTAAAGCACTATAAATTTGGAATTAGAAGTTACATCAGAAATAATCTAGTCCAACAACTTTATTTTGAAGATGAGGAAACTGGTTCAAGATTTAAATGATTTTCCCACAGTTCTGCTGGTGAAAAAACAACAGAGTTCCCAAATCAAATCCTCAAAAGACAAAACTTATATCCTTTTCATTGAACTATTCCTCCTCCATTCAAACATTTTCATCTATAGCAATATTTCTTTTTTAACTTTTGAAAGCATCATCAAATTCAAAAATATCTTGTCTTTAAAATGTTGCACATGCATAATGTGCATAAAAACTTTTGAGTTGAACAGTATAGCTTTCTTTACATGTTGCATGTTTTGATTGCACCTATGATTTCATTAATTCTGCTGAATAGCTTCTCTTACTAATGCAGATCCCCTGCTTTTTAACTGAGGGTCTTAGATAGTTGTCCCAGGGACATTGAGAGTTTAAGTAATTTCTTTTTTTAAAGTTAGTTTATTTATTTTTAGTTTTCAAAATTCATTTCCCATAAGTTTTAAATTTTCTTCCACTTCCTCTCCTCCTCCTCCCCAAGATGGCATGCAATCTGATATAGGCTCTACATATATATTCATTTTAAATATATTTTCACATTAGTCATGTTGTATAGAAGAATTAGAATGCATGAGAGGAACCATGAGAAAGAAAACAAAACGAAACAAAAAAAAGAAAAAGAAAATAGTCTGCTTTGCTCTGCATTCAGACTCCATAGTTCTTTCTCTGGATGTGATTGTAATTTTCCATCATGAGTCCTTCAGAATTGTTTTAGGCCCGTACATTGCTGAGAAAGGCTAAGTCAATCAAGGTCAGTCATCACACACTGTTACTGTGCATAATATTCTGGTTCTGCTCCCCTCCCCTCATTTCAGCATTGGTTCATGTAAGTCTTTCCACAGTTTTCTGTAGTCTACTTGCTCGTCATTTCTTATAGCAGAATAGAATTATATTACATTCATATAATACAACTCGTTCATCCATAACCCAATTGATGGGCATCCCCTTAAATTCCAATTCTTGGCCACCAAAAAAAGAGCTGCTGTAAATATTTTTGTACATGTGGGTCCTTTTGCTATTAGTATGATCTCTTTGGGATACAGCCCTAGAAGTGGTATTGCTGGTTCAAAGGGTATGATAATTTTTATAACCCTTTGGGCATAGTTCCAAATTGCTCTCCAGAGTAGTTGCATCAGCTCACAACTCCACTAACAATGAATTAGTGTTCCAACTTACCCACATCTTCTCAAATATTTATCATTTTCCTGTTTTGTCATGTTAGCCAATCTGATAGGTATGATGTGGTGAGGTTAAGCAATTTCTAGGAACACAAAGGCAGTATATTCCAGATATGCTTGAACCCAACTCTTTCTGACTCCAAAGACACTTTTTTATCCACTATATCAAACAAATTTGGACACCTGTATCATAATATGATTATATCCCTTTTTAAAGTTATATATCTTATTCACTAATTTAAAAACACTTCTGCAAAGGTGTCCATGGGCTTCACCAGACTGCCAGGGTGGTCCATTATTTTTTTTAAAGTTAAGATCTTGTAGACTGATTCATTATATTTTATAATGACAACCCATGAGTATCAGGTTTCATTGATTTTCTACTTTTTGTAACCATGAAGAAAGTGAAAACAACCAAATCCACAAATTTCACCTTAGGTAGTAATTTAAACTCTCATTGATGTTACATATGGTTCAAGTTATTGAAATATGAAAATATATTAGAATGTTTCTCATATAAGTCAAAGAGAGGATTAATTGTCTGTGTGTGGGGTATAGATATTGATGCCTATATCTATACCTCACACAAACAAAATACATTGCTTAACAGAAGTGAGAATCTGGGTAGAAGCACACAGTATAATGAAAGTCTTTTTGTACAAAGTGGGTTTGCACAGTGAGGTATTGGTCTCAGTTACTGTGGTGCTATAAAAAGCCCGCTGAACTCAACAGTCACAGTATCTAAGTTTGATATGGATTCTAATTCTGCCTCTTCTGCTTATTACCGTTGGGTCCTTCACCAAGTCATTTAATATAGATATTTTCTTATCTATGGAATTTTTTATATCAATCAGCACTCACTAACTCATCCTAATAAAACTCTCCCTTACAAAAAATAAAAATAGTTAAGCAAAATGGGCCAATATATTGACTATGCATGTCTGAATATTCCTATCTCATTCTGTATCTCTGTCCTATCAACCCTTTGTCAAGGGACTGGCATAGGCCTGTTTCCTCACCTGCATAATGAGGGTTTTGGGCTCAATGACCTTTGGGTTTCCTTCCACACCTAAATCTGTGTTCCTATAAACGTGCCACATGGTTTCTAGAGGAAAGGAGCATAAATTCAATGATTAACATGTTTTTTTTCTTTTTTTATTTTATCTTTTTGTTTTACTTTTAACATTCATTTTTAAAATTTTGAAGTCTGAATTCTCTCACCTCTCTATAATCTCTCACCCATCCACAGAGAAAGCAAGCAATGTGATCTCAGTTATGTTAAATCATGCAAACCCTTCCATATTAGCAATAATACAAAAAAGGGAGAAAAATAAAGTAAAAATATTCTTCATTCTGTACTCAAATTTCATTAGTTCTCTCTCTGGAGGTGGATAGCATTTTTCCATCATTGGTCCTTCAGAACTTTCTTGGATCATTGTCTTAATCACAGTAGCTAAGTCTCTCACAGTTGATAATTGTTACAATATTTTTTCTGGTTCTGCTCACTTCACTTTGCATTAGTTCATATTAGACTTCCCAGGTTTTCCTGAAAGCATCCTACTTATAATTTCTTATAACACAATAGTATTCCACCATGATCATATACCAACACACAACTTGTTCAGGCATTTCCCAAATGATGGGCATCCCTTCAATTTCCAATTCTTTAACACTACAAAAGAGCTGTAATAAATATTTTTGTACATATATGTGCTTTTCCTTTTTCTTTGACCTCTTTAGGATACAAAGCAGTGGTATTTCTGGGTCAATGAGTATGCATAGTTTTATAGCCTTTTGGGCATGGGATTAACATTTTTTGAAAAAGATGTTTAAATGTCACAGTTGTATGATGATGTTAATCAGAGTTCAATGAGTGATTTTGATTTCATAAGCAATACTAGATTGTTCAGGAAATGTCATATTATTGTCTAATATACTCATAATCAATGTAAATTAGGTAGAAATTGAGGCTAGTTATGACAAAGAGAGGCATTTATGTCAAAGAAAGGTGGCAAAATTAAAGTAAAAGAAAGCAAATTAAAAAGCCTAGACAAAATATGCAAATTAGGGGACATTGGTACCATTAAATAGTAATGCTTACAAACTCTTTCCCAGTATCCCACATCAATTGCATACATTGATGTTGTAAATCTGAAAGTCTCATTACCAAATTTTGGCTCATATACTTCTGGTCCCTTACATGGAAGGTCCAACTGAGTAGATGGGCATTCAGCTTTCCCTTTCTGATGGATTATTATTACTATAACACTCAATAGTTTTCACATTAATTTGTTCCATAAAAATAATTCTATGAAATAGGTAGTGTTGGTATCAATGTTTCCTTTTTACCGCTGTGAAACCTGAGCTATAGAAAGTTTACAAAATTACCCACTTAAAGCATTGGGAAATTTATTAGAAAAATTCTCTTGATAACACAAGGCAATAGGTTATGAAATGTTGCAATTCTTTCATGACTCTTTGCCTTGCCTCTATAAATATGTGTATAAATATATGTACAAATATATATTGACTACTATAGTTGGAAAGCAGCCCCCCAGAATTTCATGGCTATTCTAACACTATACTTTCCAGCTCAAAGACCATACCTGGAGGACTTAGCTTACTCAGATGAAGAAATCCTGACTTGGAGCACACAATGTCATGATTTCTGGAAGTGTTACATTAATCCACCTTATCTCGCAGACTATCTTGTCCTGAGCATAGCCTCTTCTCCTTCTCAAACCCACCACACAATTTCTAGCTCTTGACGTGTCAGCAAGCCAATATTATTATTGCTTTTATCAAGATCATGTGTATCAGCTCCCCTATGCCACATTTCACTATGCTTTTTAATATCTAAGACAAAAAATCCTGTCTTTGGGCATCATTGCCCTGTATTTGCTGTCTTCTCATGATAAATTGTAAGCTACTTCATAGCAAGGACTCTTGAACTTCTATTTATATCCACATTTTTGGCCATAGTAAATGCTTAATTAGTGTTTTTTCTTCTTCTTTTATTTGTCTTTCTGTCCAACTCTTTCATTTAATAGTTGAAGAAGCTGAAGCCCCAGAGGTTAAAGGTTGGGCAGGGGTTACACAGCAAGGTAATGGTAGAGACACTGACTCTCCAGAAGTCTAGTTCAGGTCTTTGCCTCTATGCTGTTATGACATTATAGGACAACAACAAAAAAAAGATTCTCCACACTCTGCACTCAATCTATTCTTCAAAACAAACTCTTTTGATCTAATCATGCTGGCCTACTTTCCATCCCCTGAACATGCTTTTATCCGTTTTGCCTTTTTGATCACCATGTGTCCTTACTTTTGGAGTACTCATCAGTTGAGGAAAAAATCAAGTTTCATTTCCCCCACAAGAGTTTTTGGACAATCCATACTCTCTATGTCCTCCAAACTTACCTTTCACCTCATTCATTTTTCACATGCATTTATGACTACTCTCCTCATAGCTGAATGAGTGCCTTGACCCCAAATTGGTCTTCTTGCTTTCCATCTTTCCAGTCTATGTTCAATCAGCTGCCAAAATAATATATCTACCACAGAGATCTTACCACAGTACTTTCCTGTTCTAAAACCTCAAGTAGTAGCTTTTTATCCTTTGGGAAAAGGATAGCAACTTTTTATTCTTGCATTGAACCTTTTCCACAATTGTGCCTCAGATTATTTTAACCCCCTTTTCTGTGGCTTTCCTTTTCACCATCTATGTTCTAGTCAAACTGGATGGGTTGTTGTAACAACAATGCTACTTGCAGCTGCTGTGGAGGTGTAAGGCCAATGATACAAGCACACAGAAGGGATACTAGCACAGATTCTTTGATCTGTTTTTCTAAGGAAAGCACCTTTAAGGGGTTTACAATCTCACTTTAATTAAACATACATATATCATTCACTTTTCAGAGAAAACACAAACAGAAATTACAAGCAGAAACAAAGCAAATACAACAACAAAGACCAACAGACATGGCTTCCAACTGTCTGACCAAAAGCAATACATACATAGTTACCAGAGAATGACGCACCAACATCTGGGTTTGAAAAAGCTGGAGGGCTCCAATGGCTATGCAGAGTCTTGTCTGGCCAAATCACATGACACTCTTTCAATGAGTTAGCCCCAAGCAAAATACTAATCTCTGAGTATTTATACACTTCTTCAGGGTGAGAAGGTGCAAAAACCATGCTACTCAAACCCGTGTGACCTAAGCCTTCTTCTTACTTAAGCAGGTCCTCAAAGACTCCTGATTCAATCAATGACTCTCAATTGAAACAAAGGCAAGACTCAACCAAAGGCACATGATCACCCTAATGCTAAGAAGCACTCAAACAAAAAACCTCAAAAAGTCCCACCCTGCTTGCCATTACAGTTGCTCCCTTCATCTCTTACTTCTATGTGTTCATACAAGCCATCCCCCATCTATAATGCTCTTCTTCATCAATTCTACCTCTGAATCCTTATTCTCCTGTAAGAATCAATTCAGGTTGCATTTCTTTCATGAAAACTTTCCTAATTATCAGATCCAGATATTTTGGGCCTCCACAAATTAGCTTCAAAGAGGCAGCCATGCAACGTAGTGGATACAGTGCTGGTATTGGAGTGAAAAAGACTTTGGCTCAAATAAAGCCTCGGACACTTACTGTGCGACTCAGCTTCCCAAATTGTAAAATGGCAATAATAAGATCTACTTCATATAGTTGCTGTGAGGACCAAAATAAATAATATCAGTAAAGAACTTAGCACAGTTCCTGGCAAATAATTGGCATTTAATAAATCTTTTTTCCCCTTTACTTCCTTGAGTGTATGTTATATTCTTTACTATAGAACATAAATATCATGAGCTTAGTACTTTTTCACTTTTTTCCCCTTGGTAGAACCATTGTCTAACACAACAGACTGTATAGAATAAATGCTTAATAGTTGAATTGAATAAGATGAGCATTTAACATACTTAAATGATAAAATGCAAATATTAAATTGACAAAAGCTCCTAATCTTCAAAGCCAATTAGTCTTTTTCTCCTTTATGGCTTATAGCTAGCTTTCTTAGAGACTTCAGAATCTAACTTACACATTTCCAAAACCATTATTTAGTAAACAGCAATAAGAACTAGTATTTACAGCACTTTAACTTTTGCAAAACACTTTTCATATGTCACCTCATTTGATTCTTATAACAACCTTACTATTATTATTCCCATAATACTGATACAGCAATTGAGGTTAAGAGAGTATAAGTGATTTACCTAGGATCACACTGCAAGTCCCTGTGGCAATTATGGAAAGGCAAATGGCTACAAAATCAGAGGACCTGGGTTCAAAGAGCTATTCTGTGTCTTTATTAAACTTTTTTTTTCCCTGGGAAAAATCACTTTGTCTGTTGGGGTCCCAGTTTCCTCTTCTATGAAAAGAAGGAGTTGGGAGTGATTGCCTCTAACCTCTCAGGTTTCAGTCTACAAACTTTTCATAATATTTCTTCCTCTCTCACAGTCTTTAATTAATTATTCTTTATAATATTCCACTAGGAAAACTTTCAGAGATATTTTATTTCTGGGCCCTGATAAACACCTAATTAAGATTTTGATAATGAAAACTTTCCCTCTTTATAAATTCAGCAAAGTCAAGTGGGGGAAATAAAGGCTTTCACAGCCTTCCTCCAATCTAATCGATTGCCAAATAATGTCATTTTTTTACCTCCACAATATGCCTGGCATGTGTCTCCTTTTTCTACTTATGTAGCCACCATTATAGTTTAAAACACATCATCTTTACCATGGACTACTTTTAATGGCCTCTTACTTAGTCTCCCTGCCTCTAGTCTTTCTAATCTCTCTTCCACATGCCTGTGTATTTTATATCAGACGATATCATTCTTTAAGAAGATAAAGTGGCTTCCTATTACCTTTAAGTTAAAAAAAAATTTTTTTTCTGTCCTTAAAGACCCTTCAAAGTAGTAGTCCATTTTCAGGCTACTGCAGATTACTCTCATTCATGTACCTTACATGCTGGTTCAACTGCCTTTTTGAAGTTATCCCTATGTTATATTCCATCTTCTCTTCCTGTTTTTTTTACATAAATTATATAACATTCTTACCTGTTGTATAATATATATATGTATATATATATATATATATGTATGTATATATCTCTCTTTACCTGTTTTTTCTAGAATCTTGATCTCCTTCAAATTTTATCGCAAGTGACCCTTCCCTTACAAGATGTAGTCTGATCGGCTATTTATACATACCCTCCTTGCTCTAAAATTATTTTGCGTTTATTTTGTTTCTCTTTTGTATGTCTTTCAGTCCCTGCTCTTTCCTTCTACAAGGATGTAAATTCCCTGAGGTCAAGGAAGGTTTCATATTTTTGCCTCTGCATTTGCACTGCTTAGCACAGTCCCTAGATCATAGTGGTCTTTTAAATATGCTGATCAAAACAATCAAGGGAAGTGTTTGCTTCCATAAACCTACCCATGCAACTCTTAAGTTATCTGTACTTTTGGTGGGAAGCCCAGGACCTTCTTTCCCAGTGGTTTTCACAGTTATATCCCTCGTCCCCCCTGCCCCCCTTGAAATATCTCTGGGAAAATGAGTAGGAAACAATGTTTAGGTTGAAAAAAAAAGATGTTAGCATCAAGCTCTAATTAAATCTCTATGCATTTTCACTTACAGACTAATTACATCCAAATATCAAACAGTATTTCTGAGTCTGTTTGAAGGTTGATGCATGACACCTGTCAGAGCGTGTGAATGTGACAATCACTCTTTTCCCTGTGTTTATTGAGAGGTGAGCCAAATGTGGGTGAACATGGGCGTTTTTGAATTTTATTTTGTAATTTATCATATAAATCCAGGAAATGGAGCAGATGTGGTATTTTTTTCTCTGCAATTTCATTGTAACTTGCACCAAAGCACCTATGACTTTTGGTGATTTTAGAGGTGAAGCTTTAAGCTTCCTATGTAGTTCCCTGCCCCAAAGCTTGAAACAATTATCCAGGATTTAATGTCCAGTATATCTTTCACAGTCACCTTTTCCCTGTCATTGATTTAAACTCAAAGAAAAGGGGCAAAACTGGATGCAGCCTATAGAAGATTTAGAATATCTTGAGGCCTAAAACTTAGAGAATGAAGTGACAACATTAAATATGGGGTAAATAGAACAGATAGACAGATGCAAAGACAGAAGGAATTAAGGAGGGAGGGAAGGGGAAGAGGAAAGAAAGGGAGGAAGGAAACTATGATTGTTTTTAAGACCAAAGAACAGAAAAACCAAGGAGCATTACAACAGAATAAGGGGAGATTATATAGAGGTTAATAGTTCTCCAGTGACAATTGAGGTTAATTATTCAGTCTATCAATGATTATTGAGCATGTATTATAAAAGGTGAGAAATTTGGGGTATATAAAACAGAATAACTTGACAGTGAGTGTTTAAACATATTAAAATAGGCCACTGAGAAAAGTTGAGTAATTTTTTCTGTGGAAATATTTTCTACGAAATCTTAAAAAATAGAATTGTCTCCCATATGTTTGGGTAGTAAAAAATGGTTCTGCCTTTATATAAGGATTAGAGGATAAATTGTCTCATTGTGTTCTCTTTTAGCTTTAAGGTATTCTTTTTTCTACCATAAGTAAATGTTTCAGCTAAACTAGGATGTGTCTACAGTAAACCTCCCTAGAATGGAAGTAAATCTATAGGTAACTTTCTTGTAATGGAAATGGAGTTGTCAAGTCATTCTCATTTAAGTTTTGCATTGTACTTTAAGTACAAATTTGGGAATACTTGTGTTCCTTTTAGCCACTGAATTATGCATATGCAACTGAAGTGACAGTGACAGTAAAAGCCGCTTGGCTTGGAGCTTGGAGCAATAGGGGAGAAAATGGATTTAATGGAATCAAAGAGGAGGGAGGAAAAGGGATAAGAGCCATTTCTTCTAACAAGGAGTCCAAACACTGAATCCCCCAACTCTTTCACTTACCTTTATCCCCAAAATTCTTTTTTTATTCCTTATTTAGCTTCAGTGCCTTTATTCCCCACTGTACTTTTTTCCAAAGAGTTACCTGATGGTATCAAGGGTAATTAGTTCAGGCCTTACAGAGGCCAAGCAAGGAACAGTAGAATTGGACCACATAGGAAGGACTGATCCCTTGACATCATTACAGACTATTTCATCACAGAGACTTAGAGAGGATAGCTTTTCGGGAGTGCGGATTAATGAGAACTAGGAAGTTCTCTTACTAGCTAGCTGTACCCTAGGAAAATCACTTTTCTTCTTGGGCCTTAGTTTCATCATTTTCAAAATGAGAACAACGGACTTGATGGCTGCCAAAATCCCTTCAAGTTTTGAAGCTATGATCCAATATTCCTGGGTCATTTTTGCATTTAATTATGCTCTTATATATAATGCTTTTGAAAGTAGTCAGATCAGTAGTCTCCTAACCTGTTTCTCTACTTCTTTTCTTTCTCTTCTCATACCTACCCTTCACATGGTTGCCAAAATAATCTTAATAAGGTAGAGTTTTTACCATGTTACTCTCAATATTCTCCAGTATCTCTCTTTTCTTTATTTTAATTTTTAGCTTAAGTAATAAAACAAGGATTTGCATAACATAGTATAATTGAAAAGATGATTCCACATGAAACTGCAAATATATACAACTTGCTGCTCCTTTTAAATATAATGTTGTCATGTAAATTTGTTTTTTTTCTTCCCTCCCCCATCCTACAATGGCTACCAGTAGATGCAAATAGGCATATTACTAAACAGACAGATAGATAGATAGACAGATAGATATTCTCCCTATTTATTCTGAAGGAAAATACCAGTTAGACCACATGTTTTTCAAGGAACTTTGCAATAATGCACTGACTTACCTTTCTAGCCTTCTTTAATATTAATTCTCTTCCCTGACGCTGTGTTTTGAATAAATGAGATGACCCATCATTCTTTAAACATGTGTTTCCACAATCTGGCTAGCAGCTTCTGTGGGGGGTCCAGATCCACCCGCAGCCACCACCCAGAAAGCTGCTGGACAGCCAGAAAGCCCAGATTCTTTTAATCTGCCTTAATAAGGAGAGCAAGGTTAAGGGGTTGGCAAGCTTACTTTAATTCAGCACACAAATATCATTCACTTGGTTCAGGGGAAAAAAGCCAGCACCTTGAACTTCAGAACAAAATACAAGCAAATTACAAACTTCAACAGACAGACCTTGTCTGATTCAAATCCCAATACATAGTTACCAGAGTTCAACAAAGTCTCAGCATCCAGGTTTACAAGCTGGAAGGATCCTTAGCTACAGCTGCCCGGAGTCTCAACATCAACACCGTCTCAAGAGCCCTTAAACAAATTACAAACAGACAGACCCAATACAATTCATAGTTACCAGTACCAACATCTGGGTTTCAAAGCTGGAGAGGCAGTTTGCAGCTTGCCCAGAGTCTCAACAATCCTTCCATGAGTTTGCCCCCCAAAATCAAATGCCAAGCTCTCCTCAGTTATATTCAGTTTTTGGAGCCCTAAAGTCTTTGACCTCACCCAGGCTGGGTCTGGGAAAGTTCTCCATCCCCAGGATCACATCACATACAAATCAATGACTCCTACTTGTCTCAGTGCTGAGAAATGCTCCAAGACAAAAAGATCCCACTTTATCTGCCCCAGAATCATTAAAGGCACTTAAGAGAAGAAAAGGAAAATGTCCCACCTTAATTACTATTACATAATAATGTTAATGTTACACCTAATAGGGATTTGGGCCTGGGGCTTAGCACTTAGCAAGATTCAATGACAAAAGCCAAACTCTTCAAGGGCACTTGTTGACCTAAGTGCTAAGGAGACCATTTCCATTAACAACACACTCCACCCCTATGTTCTAGGATACAACACAGCACCTCATTTTTGATGAAGCGATTGATGATGACACTTACCTCAGTTTTCTTCTGAGAATAAAATAATATGGTAAATGCAAAGTGATTTGCAAAACTTTATGTGCTATATAAATGTTGGCTAACATTATCATCATTTCCATCATCTCTGCACCTTTCTATTTACAGAAGCCATCCTCCATAGCTGGAAAATATTCAGTCCTCCATCTCTAGCTCTCAGAAATCTTATGTTCCTCCCAGACTCATATATCAGTTACTCCTTGAAGCCTTCTCAGTATATCCTTTCCTCCTCCCTTAGGTGGTTAATACTCTCATTTTCCTGATTTTAAACAAGTCATTGTTCATGTACATAACACATAACCCCTCCATAAGATATAAGCACCTTGAGGATAAGTACTGTTTCATTTTTTGGTAGTACCTCTAGCCTCCAGAAAGGTGATTTTCACATATGAAGAACACAATAAGTTACTTTTTGAGAATTACTGATGAATAATTAAATACAGTTACTTTTCCCAGGTTACAGTGTAGATCACTCCTTCCATATATGAAAGGGATTATGGATAAGGAGGAAGAAGTATGCAAAGGATAAATGTTGAGAATAGAAAATTAATTGAATGAGGGAGGTAGAGAAGTGCAATAAAACATAGTGTTTGATGTTATCGTCAATTAGGAAAGAAGATAAGACTTTTAAAAATTGTTATTTTTTTAAAACCCTCAATCTGTCAAAGTAAGAAATTATTCTGAAGTCATTTGGATTCTAGAGATGAACACTAGTTTCCCAAAGTCCTTCCATTTTTACTTGTTGCCACCTTTATTTTTCTTTTAGGCCAGTTTCCTTACTTTTTCCCACTTTGAAGCATTTTCAC
>CM053623.1:251004003-251025763 GCA_028646595.1 Phalanger gymnotis
AAAAGAGGTCCAAAAGATCATTGAAGAAAATGCTACCTTAAAAATTAGATTGGAGCAAGTGGAAGCTAGTGACTTTATGAGAAATCAAGATATTATGAAGAACCAAAGGAAAGAAAAGAATGGAAGACAATGTGAAACATCTCATTGGAAAAACCACTGACCTGGAAAATAGATCCAGGAGAGATAATTTAAAAATTATTGGACTACCTGAAAGCTATGGTCAAAAAAAGAGCCTACATATCATCTTTCAAGAAATTATCAAGGAGAACTGCCCTGATATACTAGAGCCAGAGGGTAAAATAGAAATTGAAAGAATCCACCAATCACCTCCTGAAAAGGATCCCAAAAAAGAAAACTCCTAGGAACATTGTTGCCAAATTGCAGAGCTCCCAGGTCAGGGAGAAAACACTGCAAGCATCCAGAAAGAATCAATTTGAGTATTGTGGAAACACAATCAGGATAACGCAAGATCTAGCAGTTTCTATATTAAGGGATTGAAAGGCTTGGAATATGACATTCCAGAGGTCAATGGAGTTCGGATTAAAACCAAGAATCACCTACCCAGCAAAACTGAGTATCATGCTCCAAGGCAAAATATGGATTTTCAATAAAATAGAGGACTTTCAAGCTTTCTCAGTGAAAACACAAGAGCTGAATAGAAAATTTGACTTTCAAACACAAGAATCAAGAGAAGCATGAATAGGTAAACAAGAAAGTGAAATCATAAGGGACTTACTAAAGTTGAAGTGTTTTGTTTGCATTCCTACATGGAAAGATGATGTGTATAATTCATGAGACCTCAGTATTAGGGTAGCTGAAGGGAATGTACATACATACATACATACACATATATATTTATATGTAGATATACACACATACACATATTTATGTATATGTATAAATACATACACATACATGCAGATAGGTAGATAGATAGATAGATAGAAGGGAGGGCAGATAGGGGGAGGAGGTAATCAAAAGGAAACACTTTCATAAAGGGACAGGGTCAAGGGAGAAAACTGGATAAAGGGGGATATGTTACGAAGGAGCAAAATATAGTTAGTCTTTCACAACATGAGTATTGTGGAAGGGTTTTACATAATGATACACATGTGTCCTATGTTGAATTGCTTGCCTTCTTAGGGAGGGTGGGTGGGGAGGGAAGAGGGGAAAGAATTTGGAAATCAAAGTTTTAAAAACAGACCATTAAAAAAAAAGATTTTGCATGCAACCACAAAATAAGATAAACAGGCAATGGGGCACAGAAAGCTATCTTGCCCAAAAGAAAGTAAGAGAAAAGGGGATGGGCGGCAGTGGGGTGACAGAAGGGAGGGCTGACTGGGGAATGAAGCAACCAGAATTTATGCCATTTTGGAGTGTGGGGGAGGGTAGAAAAGGGGGAGAAAATTTGTAATTCAAACTCTTGAGAAAATCCATGCTGAAAAGTAAAAATATTAAATAAATTAAATAAATGAATTTCATAAAAGTAAATAAAAAGTCTCCTATAATTTCTCTTTCCTGTTTACCTTTTTTTTGCTGCTCTTGAGTCTGTTATGTGAAAGTCAAATTTATTATTCAACTCTGGTCTTTTCATCAAGAATACTTTAAAGTTCTTTATTTCATTGAATTTCCATTTCCCCCATGTATTGGTAAGCAAAATGCCCTCCTTCACACTTAGTTCAACCAAGTGCCTTGGAAGAATTTGGCTTTTGTTCCCTTTGAGTAATTTAGTGTATTTCATTGAGCCTTATTAGGTGCTAAGCCCCAGGCCCAAACCCCTATTAGGTATAAAACCTTAGTGGTATGGATTGGCAACCAAGGTGGGGCTAACTCCAGGGCCTAGCTTACATGTCTGGGACAGCAGAGGCTCTTAGACCATATGGGTTTAAGTCGCCTCTTTGTGATGATTCTAGGTCACGTGGGTGAGTCCCATGTGTGACTCACCCCTGAAGAAAAAGATTTAAAACCAGGGGTTGGGCTGTCTCTTCTTTGGAGCTCTTTGCCACAGCAGTGGTGGCGCACACGACTCTGGGCCAGCCCTTGTTCTGAGCTCCCAGGCTGAACCTAGATGTTGGTATTGGGTCTGTCTGTTGATGTTTATAATTTGTTTGTATTTTGTTCTGAAGTTCAAGGTGCTGGCTTTTTCACCTGAACTAAGTGAATGGTATTTGTATGCTGAATTAAAGTAAGCTTGTCAACCCCTTCACCTTGCTTTCCTTAGTTAAGCAGATCAAAAGAACCTGTGCTGCTGGCAGCTTTCTGGGTGCTGGCTGTGGGTGGATCTTATACCCCCAAAGAAGCTGCTAGCCAAATTGTTGAAACACATAGCTTTCAGGTATTCCAATAATTTTTAAATTATCTCTCCTGGATCTTTTCCAGATCAGTTTTTTTTTTTCCGATGAGGTATTTCACATTGTCTTCTATTTTTTTTTATTCTTTGTGTTGTTTTATAATTTCTTGATTTCTCATAAAGTCTTTAACTTCCATTTGCTCCATTCTAATTTTTTTAGGGGGTAAGGCATGGCAATTGTTGTTAAGTGAGTTGTCTAAGGTCACTCAGCTAGTAAGTGTATAAAGTGTCTGGAGCCACATTTGAACTCAGGTCTTCCTGACTCCAGGACTGGTGCTGTAGTCACTATGCCATCTTGCTGCCCCTGCCTTCTAAGTTTTAAGGAATTATTTTCTTCAGTGAGCTTTTGGACCTTCTTTTCTTTTTGGCCACTTGTGCTTTTTGAGGAATCGTCCTCCTCATTGGTTTTTTGGACCTCTTTACCATTTCAGTTAGGCTATTGTTAAGGTGTTATTTTCTTCTATATTTTTGAGTCTCCTTTAGCAAACTGTTGATTTGTTTTTCATGATTTTTCTTGCATCTCTCTCATTTCTTTCCCCAATGTTTTCTCTCTTTCTCTTACTTGATTTTCAAAATCCTTTTTGAGCTCTTCCATGGCCTGAAACCAATTCATATTTTTCTTGGAGATTTTTGATGTAGGATCTTTGACTTTGTTGTCTCCTTCTGGTTGTATGTTTTGATCTTCATGTCACCAAGTAAGATTCTATGGTCTGAGATTTTTAACGCTGTTTGCCCATTTCTGCATCCAATTATTTGACTTTTGAGCTCTATGTCAAGGTATGACTCTGCTTTCAGAATGGAGAGTGCTTTGTCCCAAGCTTCAGGGATATGCCTTGTAGTCACCTTTAAATTTTCCATTCTTCTGAGGTTGTATGGTCCAAGGAGTGATGTTTACTCCTCTACTGACCTGCCCTCTGATCTATGAGTAATATCAAGCACTCTTTTCTGCCTTGCAAGTGCTAGTAGAACTCCTTCTCTACAACACACTCTGCCATACCAGTGCTCCTCCTCACCACAGGACCACCAACCAGGAATGTGACCCAGATCCAAGCTTGGCAAATCAAGAGAATCTTGCCTCAGTGCCAATGAAGAGATGCCTGAACTCCTACTCTGAATGAGTTTAATTCCCCCCACTCTTTCTGGGCCTGCAGCTCTGAAAGTAGTCACCTCTGCTGCTGCTGCAGCTGCTACCATTTCAGCCATGTCTGCTGTAGCCACCTCTGCTACCCTGGGGCTGGGATGGGACTGCGCCCTTCTCTCACCCAAGTCCAACAGAGTTTTCCTACTGACCGGCTAAGTTGTCTTTTACATTTGTGGGTTCCAGGTCTAGAAACCACTTTAGCTCAGTGATTTAGTGCTCTGATGCCTGCTCCACTGGGTCTACTCTGACCTGGTCTCTGCAAGTGTGGCCCATGCTGGGCTATGCTCTGCTCCCAACATGGTGTGATAAACCCTTTCCAGCAACCATACAGGCCATCTTTGGCTGGCAACTTGTTTTACTCTGTCATTTCATGGATTCTGTAGCTCTAGAATTTGTTTACAGTCAATTTTAACAGGTGTTTGGAGAAATTTGAGAGAGAGCTCAAGCAAATCCCTTCTTTTACTCCACCTTCTTGATTATGAGGCACTTGGTTAACTAATTTTGCATTACACATGATAAGCATTTGTGAAAAGAATGCAATGAAAATAATTGTAGCTTATGTTACAATTTCTGGTAAAGAGGAAAATGAGGTAGAGATATTCATGAATAATATTGCAAGACCCTACAAATTAAACCAGTTTACATTTTAGTAGTAATTCATTTCATAGAAAATGTGTCCATAGGGAAGGATGGATAAAATATATTGAAAAATATCTTTCAGGAGTAGGAAATACAAGAACACATAAAGAATATGCAGAAAATTCACAGCTATGCATCATAAATATCTTTTTTTTCTGAGAAGAGTTGGAAGTAGTGAACATGGTATGTATCAGATGACATCATAAAAATGAAATTGATTTGAACAGAAAACAAATGTTTGTTAATGTGGGAGTAATTTTAAATCTACTCTATGTGCAGTCAGACTTGCAATAGTAAATATCAAAAGGGATAAAAGATTTGAATAAAAATTAAAAAGAGAAGATAGTGAAAATAATTTAAACTATTTTAGCTTGATCTAGTTAACATAATGGTAACATTGAAAAATTGAAAATGGGCAAAAGTAGAAACATTAGCACTGATTCACTATTTCTTAGAAAGGGTATCTGATATAATTCAGTTCTAATGAAGTAAACATCTTTGCCCTTAAACACTTGACTTATTTGCCCAGAAAATACATATGGTTACTAACAGTAGCACAGTTTTCAAATATGAATTCACTTGCAAACTCATAGAGAGGATTACAGTGGAAAATTATGAGTTATACCCTCTCATAGAAACAGAAGAAGAAAAACAAGTTTACAAAATGGTGAGAAATGCAGCTGAACAAAATCATCTTGGACACATTTCATGATGAAACTGTAGATATATAAAGAAAATGAAAATAATGGAAAACCTATTAAAATTATTTAAACTGTTATTCATAATGAAGCTAACAGATTTGTACTCTAACATCACAAAGCCCAGAGTGACAAACAGTGAGGAGGTCTATACTAGTCATGAAACAATTTTAAGGGCATTGTAAGATAAATTCTCAAGAGATCTAAAAGACTGGTGAATATATCACTCATTTAAAATATCATCTTACAAAGAACAATAGAAAATATCAATAATCACCATCCATTATCTCATTTTCCATTTTCTTACAATCTATATAAGAAAATGCTTATGTGCATATAGATGTATGTTCATGTATGTGTATTTGTGTGTGAAAATATATTTATATAAAATGGAAAGCAACTGAAACTCACTGAGTAAGGTTTTGGTAATTCAGAATAGTATTTTAAGATTATTTTGATATCTCTCTCTCTGTATGTATGCATGTATGTATGTATGTATGTATGTATGTCTACACACATACATATGTACACACTCATACACATGTATCCCTGTTCAATGAGTTCTGGTCGCTTTCTTTTACTTATAAAATCAAATACAAAATTCTGTTTGATATTTGAAGCCCTTTCACAACCCAACTCCTTACCTTTCTAGTTCTCTTACTTTTGGCTCCCTTCCACACACTCTTTAATCCTGCAGTATTTACTTAATTGCTAATCCTGTAATACAAAACCATCTCTTCCAACTTATTTGCTTTCTCCTAGTTGCCTCAACTATCTTCCCTATATATGAAATAATACCCTTCCTCACCTCTTCCTCCTACCTTCCCTGACCTTAAGACTCACTTTAAAAACCCATCTCTGCTGGATGCCTTTCGAGGTCACAC
Organism: Phalanger gymnotis; assembly: GCA_028646595.1. NCBI lineage: Eukaryota > Metazoa > Chordata > Mammalia > Diprotodontia > Phalangeridae > Phalanger > Phalanger gymnotis. Next base: position 251,009,716 of record CM053623.1, read on the forward strand.
AACTCACTTTGTACCTTGCCTTTGGATTACTGTCCATCTACACTATAGATACACACACACACACACACACACACACACACACACACACACACATATATATATATATTTCTTGTATATACATAGTAATTTGTATATAATAGAAATAACCCCTTAACAATGAGAATTTCTTGAAAACTGACATCATATTTTTGCCTTTCTTTGTATCTTTAGTACTTAACATGTAGCCTTACACATAGTAATCATTTAAAAATTCTTGCTCATTAATTGATTGGAATCAAGAAAAATGAATTAAGGTCTACCCTATAGGTTAGCCATGCTGGATAACTTTCTCTTCTTTAAATATTTCTTGGGAGTTTCTCACTCCCATGTTTCCTTAAGATATTTTTTCTCCCTCGAATTCTCTTCCCTGAATTCTGCATTCTTACTTTTCAAGATTCAACAAACCAAATAATAAGCTATCTCTTCCATGAAAATTTCCTTGTCTTTTTTGACAGAGGTGATCTTTCTCCCCTAGAATAAACTGGAATATCATTATTATTATTATTTTTATTAAATATCAGTTATTATTATAATCTCCCTTATATATAATATATACAATACATAATATCTCCCTTAATAGCCTCTAAAAGGTGCTAAGTGTTTTTACAGCTCCCCATCACACAATAATATTCACATAGGTATTTAATTTGACTTGTAAGACTTTCCCCCTCACTCAGTTTATTTCTTCCTCTATCTACTCCTGAAAAAGGATAGGTTTCTGAGGATATGTTGATGGGCAAAGCAAAGAGAAAGAGCCTAAAAGAAGAGGAGAACAAACTTGCCTAATGTGGAATATAATATCATTAGAATGTAAAGGACAGTGGTAAACTATGTTGAAGGGACCAAAGTGGTCTTCAGCACAAAGCATGCTTTCTCTTACCCTCACTGATTTTCTGTGATAAAGCTTTAATAGTAAGGCAGCATGCTCTTTGGATATGTTATTTTCTAGTCTTAAGTGATGAATTCATGTGGAGCTAAGCAGAGATGGTGTCATCAGGAGGAGGTAATCAACCATCAATCCAGATCGTTTCAGTGTCAAGCTACTTCGAAGTAAAGACAAACTGAAGGTCCCTGATGTTCCTGAGTCACCTCTTCTGCTTGGACAAAGATCTATCTGGAAGTTCTCTGGATATAGATAACTGTTAGCTTTTAGTTGGAGTGTCTGGAGTAAAGACCAGTGCTCTAGAGTTTGGGTTTGCCATGGATCCACTGGAGAAGGAGATGGTAAATGACTCCAGTATCTTTGCCAAGAAAATTCCAAATGGAGTCATAAAAGGATGCACATGATTAAAAAGACTGAATGACAAAAGTTGACAAAAGACAGTGGTTATCTGGTCTGGAGAGAATTTGGAGGCTAGAAAGCAATAATTTTGCTAGTTATTTTGGTAGCCTGATAAATTCAATCTGCTTTTTTAATATTATGATTTAAGAACCATACGCAGTAAACTTTTGTGAATGACTTTAATTGAAACAGAAGAGATAAGACCTAGGACAGAATCTCTGTATATATCATTTCCAATAAACCAAGAGTATAATGGGATAAATTTGAAACTTAATCCCTAGTTAACAGAAAAGACTGGACCAAGGGGCAGAGCAAAGAAGGGTGTCATAGATGCTTCCATAAATTATGAATGATGCTCCAGGAGCTGCGGCTGATACTTCAGAGTATCCTCTGGTGTTGGGAATTGCACATGACTACCAGGGTGAGTATGTGCTTCTGAGCACCTAATGGAATCAGGCACGGCCCCATAGCACCCTCTCCCCAGAGTTAGGTCTAAACAAATGAAGTACTATGCCCACTATAACCTAAAGCTCATTTTGTCTAAACCCTAACATCTTTTCTCAAACCAATCTCCTTTCCCAAACTCCCTATTTCTGTTCATGGAATTATTATTCTCATAATCTCCAAATCATTTTTTCCCTCCTCCTCCTTCACTTTTATCATACCTAAATTAGGCACAAAGACCCATTGACTCTTTGTATTATGTCATACATCTATACTTTCCTTTCTATTACATTTGCCCTCATCACTCTACTCTTGGATTACTGCATTTCCCTCTATACATCCTATTTCCCACTTCAATTTTTGCTATATATTACTTGATTTAAAAAAGGGGGGGGACTAGAACTATGATTTGATTGGTGAAGGTAACTTGCAGTTTGGAGATTCCCTTTACCCATGTAGGTCAGCAATACTTCCGCCGCTAATAGTTCTAGAGAGTGGCTTCAGGGCATTTAGAAAATAAGTGACCTGCTTAGGGCCACAAACCCAGCTTGTGACAGAAGCTAGATTTATACCCATCTCTTCCTGATACAGAGATCATACTGCTTGTCATTGCAACCACATTAATCTAAAAAATATCAACACCCCTACTTAATGTCTACTTAATATAAAATTGTTAATTTATTAGTTCCAAGTGGTAAACAAATCTCTAGATATTGAATTAAAACTTCAAATGTGCACAAAATGCCTTCACAAAATGCTATTCCTGACTTTCATATTTGGACACTGAAGAATACAAATGACCTTGTTCCTCTCAAGATCATGCAAATGATTGACTTTCACTTATCATTTAAAATCTGAATCCTGCCTAGATTTCAATCTAGTCCAACTTTTCTTCTATGGATTAAAGACTAAAGTTGTTAGAGCACATGTTTATTATTGATATTGGTTTGCTATCTATGTTTCCTTTCAGCATAGTATATTATCCATATACACACACACACACACAAACACACACACACACATATACATATATACATATATATATATATGTATGTATATGTATATTTCATTTGCCAACGTCTGTTTTTTGCATTGTCTGGTAGCATAATTACAATTTTTGCTTTTTTGAATTCAATATCTTATACTATACACCAAAATAAAGTCAAAATATGTACATGATTTAGGAATAAAGGCTGATACTATAAACAATTTTGGAGAGCAAGGAATAGTTTACCTGTCAGATTTATGGAAAAGTAAAGAATTCAGGACCCAACAAGAGATAGAGAGCATTCCAAAATGCAAAATGGATAATTTTGATTATACTAAACTGAAAAGATTTTGTATAAACAAAGCCAATGCAACAAAGATTATGAGGGAAGCAGAAAACTGGGAGATCTTTACAGCTGATGTCTCTGATGAAGGCCTCATTCTAAAATACACAGGGAATTGAGCCAAATTTATAGGAATACAAGTCATGCCCCAATTGAGAAATGGTCAAATGATATGAACAGGCAGTTTTCAGAGGAAGAAATTAAAGATATCAATAAGCATATGAAAAAATGCTCTCAATCACTATTGATTAGAGAAATGCAAATCAAAACAACTCAGGTACCACATCTCTCCTGTCAGATTGGCTAAAATGACAAAACAGGAAAATGATTAATGCTGGAGAGGACGTGGGAAAGTAGGAACACTTACACTGCTGGTGGAGTTGTGAACTGATCCAGCCATTCCAGAGAGCAATTTGGAACTATGCCCAAAGGGGTATAAAAATGTTCATATCCTTTAACCCAGCAATACTACTTCTAGGACTGTATCTCAAAGAGATCACATAAGTAGGAAAAGGACCCATATGTATAAAAATATTTACAGTGGATTTTTTTGTAGTAGCAAAGAATTGGAAATAAAGGAGATGCCCATCAATTGGGAATGGCTGAACAAGTTGTGGTATATTAATGTTGTGCAAAAGAAATGGGGATGATATGAACTTCATAATAACCTGCAAAAACCTACACGATATAATACTGAGTGAGCAGAGCAGAACTAGGACAACATTATACACAACCATGGATATATGGTTTCTTCGATGACTAACCCTGGTAGACTTCACTCGTCTCAACAATAAAAGGTTTAAAGACAACTCCAAAGGACTCATGACAGAGAGAACTGTCTGCATCCAAAGAAAGAACTATGGAGTCTGAATGCAAATTGAGGCAAATTATTTGATCTCCTTTTTTTTGTCTTTTGTTTTTGTTATTTTTTTGTTTTGTTTCTTCTTTCTCATGATTCATTCCATTGGTCATAATTCTTCTTTTCAACTTGACTATTGTGTAATTAAGTTTAATGCATAGGTTTATGTAGAATCTATATTGGACTACTTGCTGTGTTGGAGGGGAGTGGAAAGAGGAATGAAGGGAAGAGAATTTGAAACTCAAGAAGTTGTAAAACTAAGTGTTGTAAACTAAAAATAAAAAATCTAATTAAAAAATAACATGAATTTAAAAAAGAATGGGATAAATTATCTCACAAAAAAGTGGCAAGAAGATGCAGTTCATTAGAAGGAAAGAGGGGGCAGGTGAGGAGGAATGAGTGAATCTTGCTTTCATTGATTTGAGGAGGGAATAATATACACAATTAATTGGGTATCTTACCCCACAGGAAAGTAGGGGGAAGGGGATAAAAGGGGGGGAGATGATAGAAGGGAGGGCAGATAGGGGGAGGAGGTAATCAAAGCAAACACTTTTGAAAAGGTACAGGGTCAAGGGAGAAAATTGAATAAAGGGTGACAGTATAGGATGGAGGGAAATATAGTTAGTCTTTGCAACATGAGTATGTTGGAAGTGTTTTACATAATGATACATATGTGACCTATGTTGAATTGCTTGCCTTCTTAGGGAGGGTGGGTGGAAGGGAAGAGGGAAGAGAATTTGGAGCTCAAAGTTTTAAAATGCTCAATTTAAAATGCTCAAAGTTTTAAGATGCTCAAAAGAAAATATTTTTTCTCTGCATGCAGCTGAGAAATGACATATATAGGGAGTGGGACATAGAAATCTATCCTGCCCTACAAGAAAGTAGGGGGAAAGGGGATGGGGAGAGGAATGGGGTGACAGAAGGGAGGTCTGCCTGGGGAGCAGGGCAATCAGAATATATGCCGTCTTGGAGTTGGGGGGAGGGTAGAAATGGGGAGAAAATTTGTAACTCAAAATCTTGTGGAAATCAATGTTGAAAACTAAAATATTAAATTACAAAATAAATTGAAAAAAAAGAAAATCTTTTGTTTTGTTTTTTATATTTCCCTAAACTTTCTTGATTTATTAAGGTGAAGCTATAATGAAAATTTTTCTCTGAATAGTATCTCAAAGTTATTGTGTTATTGTTTAGGTATTTTCAGTAATGTCTGACTCTTTGTGACATTTTGGGTTTTTCTTGTCAAAGTCGCTTGAGTGGTTTGTAATTTCCTTCTCCAACTTATTTTACAAATTAGGAAACTGAGGGAAACAATGTTAAGTGAATTGACCAGGGTCATACAACCAGTATGTGTCTGAATTCAGATAGACCCAGCGTTCTATCCATTGCACCATCTAGCTGCCCATTTTTTTGCCTCATTTTCCTGAGCTTGTCTGATTCATCAGGATGAAGACCTAACCAAGATTTTTCCTTTCACAGTAGTATCTCAAGGTTGTTAGTATGGCCAAAGATGTTATTTGAACCTGATTTTTAAAGTATAATTATCCAGTCACCTCAGACTTCCCTACCCACTTTTGCCACTTTGAAAATATTCAACAGGACGGCATCTGGTTATGTCAAGAATGGATTCTAGTCAGGTAGTGCCATAAATATATACTATATAAAATGATTTTGTTAGATGGATCTTTTTTTTGCTTTTGCTTTACTTAGCCAGTTGTTTGATAACAACAGAAAACTGAATTACTATTCTTCTCTAGAAATTATTGGGTTTCTTGAATTGCTATTAATAAATCATACCTGTTGCAATCTCTAGTCATAAAATGTTTAATATAAATCCATTTACCCAAGAATCCCTAGATATGTTTCTAGAGGAATCTGGCCACATTTTGTACTAATTACATGGCTTTCCTAGCACCTAATATAATACTTTGAACAGTACATGTTCAATAAATGTTGACTGATTGAATTGTGCATAATATTATCACAGAGAAGTCATCACCTCTCATGAATTTTTGGAAGAGAGAGAAATCATTTACTGGAAGAATATTGTTAAATAAAATGCTCTCTGCCTGCTGAGGTAGATGAATCACTGTAAAGAAGCTTCATTAAATCAATTATAAATCTTTAATACTTGGCATTTATTTTATATGCCCTATAACATAATACAGAAATCCCAATTCTCTTTGTTCTGCATCCCTGACTTGCTACTAGTTTTGTTACTTATGAATTTGAACAATTCACTTCTCTAACTAAAATTTCTCACTTGTAAGACTTGTACTTACTTCAAAGATTTGCTATTTTATATGTTTTGTAATTGCCAAAATCTGGAATTACTGTGAGGAAGAAAACAAAATTACTTAAAAAGAAATTGCATTTCATTATAATACTACTTAATAAATAAGAAATGCAAAAGAAAAAAAAGCATTCATTATGGCATTATTCAGCTTAATGATCTCTGACACACTATAAAAAGAAAAGTTTAATTGAATGGTGAATCGCCATTTGAATATCATAAGAATTTTGATTTTTCCAGATTTAGAAAATTATAGAAAAGTTAGAAAAAGCGCAAAAAAACGTGCCAAGAATTGCTCATCTTTCCTTATTTCTTTGTGACTCCAACACAGTAACTTTTTTACCTATGAATTTTTTTTTTCTACTCAGTGAGTATATTCTTATAAAAAGCATGGGAAAAGCTGAAGAAGTTAGAGTTATATAGCCTAGTCGAGAGAGTACTTGGGAAAAAGGGTGATGATCATGATCTTTACTTAAATGGCTGTCATGGAGAAGGAATAGGACTTCTTGTGCTTGTCTCAAGAGCAGAGAATAAGGAGAGATAAATTGGACTATTTTTAAGGAAAAAAAAACAACTGCAACTAAATACCTAGAATGGTTGAAAAGTCAAATGGTCTACCTTGACAGGGAGAAACTTCCAATCGCTGAAGAGCTTTAGAAAATACCAGGTGGTCACTGGTCAGGATACATTAATGAGTATATATGTTTAGGAACATGTTGGAAGTAGATAACATCTGATGTCTTATCAACTATGGGTTCTGTGGTGCTATGTAATTTTATTTCATTTCTGGTACACAAGAAATTGATGACATGTTACAAACTATTAATACTAACAGTGTTTTTTTTCATTACTCTTTGGGTAATATTTTGATTACTCAGAGATTTTAATGTTTTGATATTGGCCACATGCCAAAAAGCAGGAAAATATTAATATTAATGAGATGAGCTTTTGTGACAACAGCCACTTTTGCATCATGGAAAACACTGTACAATTTTCCAAAGAGATTTCACCATTTCTCTTCTACCTAGTCAGTTCAAAACCAGCTCATTCCATCATCTAGAATGAATTTTATGTTCATGTGTGTGTGTGTGTGTGTGTGCGTGTGTGTGAAATGGCCTGCTCTTGACTTGTATGTTATGAGCTAGGTAATACACATTCCTCATTTCCTTTGTATTTTCCAGCGTGGATAGTTGATCAATCTCATTCACACTTCTGTGGTTTCACTGTGATGACACTATGGCTTTCCAGGATTTATTCTAATTGCATCTTGTCATCTGTGAAAAGGAGCTTTTAGTGAACCTTAACATCAATAGATTCCTTCTTGTGTTTGAACTTCTGTAAAGCCATCTTCTATGACACAGAGAAATACTTTTAGCAAGCATATGTCTCATTCATTTGCCAAGTTATCATTTGAGGTTAGTATTCAGCTAAATGGTGGACAAATCTCTAGTTGTGTTTGTCATTGTCTCATGTAATTTCAATATGTATATAAGGGAGAAAAGTTGTCTCTGAGGTGAGCCTTTAATACTATATTTTCTTACACTGAATCAAATACTTATGTACAAAATCAATTTTGAGCATTTGGAGTAAGAAGACTGAGTGAGAATTTAAGGCTAATCCTAGCCTGGGCCTCATCAGAACACCACCTCAAGACAGCAACATATGCCAAATAAAATAAGTAAACATTTCTCGAGAATATAATTCTTATAGGGGTGGAAGATGAGAATATACCCAAAATCTGTGATAATCTTTCACAGTTTCTAAGTCCTTCCTGCTCTGTGTGCATAGTCTCAAGTCCACATGATTGTGAGATAGTACCTACAGTTTCACCTTGAATTTTTGCTTGGCAGTGATTTAGCCAGAAACCTTTCACAAGGTTAAGGTGATTCAACTCATTCACTTGTCTAGGAAATAGTAGGCAGCTGTTGCTGGATGAGAGACTTAGGTGCTACCTGAGTGAGAAGGGTTTCTGGCAAAAAATAAACCAAATAAGAGTTTGGACATAGGCCTGGCTGTGGCAGCACTTGTCATCACCTGTTTCCCCCAATTAGCCATCTGGAAACACCCATACATTCAATGGGGAGAGTACCTTCAATTTGTCTAACATCTGTGGACTGGATAGAAGATAATGAGCAGATGCAGTTGGGGTACTACAACAATAAGAAGAAGCATAATATTTCCAATAATTATAATGTATTACCTCACCTTTTTAAATTCATAAAGATGATAAAGAATGGAAATGTTTGATTCTGAAGTATCTATATGAAGATAGAATAATATTTGGTTGATGGGAGCTATGAATTGATGCCTACTTATAAGCATATTGTGAAGGAAAATTATTGGTTAAAGGAAAGAATTGCCTGTAAAGTTATCCTTTAAATACTAAGTTGAGGATTTCTGGAAAACAATTTGGAATCATGTAAGAAAAATTGTTAAACTATTTATTCATAACCTTTGACCCAGCAATCATACTATTGGGTATATGATTTACAGAAATCAGTTATAAACCAAAATCTTAATTGTAATAATTTTTGTAGTTGCTAAAACTTGGAAACTGAATGGTTGCCTATCAAATGGATATATCTGAATGTACTAGGATATTACTGCCTCATAAAAGATGATGGATATGAGACAATCAAAGAAACATGGAAAAACATATATGCTGATGAAATGCGAAGGAAATTAAAAAAATAGCATCTATAAATTATTTTAAACGTGATGTCCAATTTTAATTTTAGAGGAGCAATTATGAATCACATTTTTCTACTTTCAGTGAAGTAAAGGATAGTGTACTGTGAGTATGGGTTATTATATCTTTTTTCATACATGATGATTATATCAGTAAGTTTGCTTAGCTGTTAACATTTTGTTTTATTGCTAAAAGGGAGTGGAAAGACAAGCTGGACATTAAGCATTGAGAACTGACTATGGTGTTTAAAGTATCAGTAAAATACTAAGAGATCATTTCTGAACAATGGGTGTGATTTTGGGGTTGGCATGTGTTGGCAAGGGTAAGGGTAAGTAGAACTAATTGCTATGATGTTTTCCAGGCCTTCTTTCAACATCTTGGTGGGAAATGAGAAAATAAGGTAGCAAGGTCTCTGCTGTGATCAATGCTGAGATATAATTGTCAAGTTCTCTCTCTTTTATATGGTTCAAAGAGTGCATGTGCGTGTAGCACATGACATAAGAATTAATGATGAAGTGGCTCTGGAGTCCAGAACACAGAGTACATCAAAGAAAGGGTATTATTGATGATAACGTGTCTTTAAGACTTGACTTAGATTTGTATAGCTAATCTTCTGCAACTGAATTCATTCCTTCATCTCTAGGAAGGGATCTCCAGTGGTAAGCCTCATAATAGGATATCAAGAAACCATAAACACAGCAGGTTCCTGTCTTGCCTGCTCTTATTAGTCAATTGTGTGATCATAAAAATGTGGCCTGCTGAGGAAAATTATCTTTCTCTTCTCACATATTCAATGCCTAAAATACAAAATCATTATGTAAGACAGAAGTATTCCTCTTGAACATTCCATATGAAACCTTGATGAAAATAGAGATTTGGAGGAATAATTAAATTTGGCATAATATTTTGCTTTCTAAAATATTTTTTTCACTTTACAAATAATTCTAGGCCTATTCAGCATTCCTCTGAAAATAGTAAGCTCTTGTTATGCATTTGTGATATTGCTGAATTTAGAAAAATCAATTTGAAATTTTTTCAGGAAAACGTTGACTTGAGAGCAAGTTCTTTCTACTGGGGTATGTTCTTGACATATGGATCTCAAATGCACTATCATGCACTTTGTGATTATGAGTAGCTAGAGATACATTTCATTTTTAATTCTTTTTTGAAGGGGGAAGGCAGAGCAATTGGGGTTACTTGACTTGCCCAAGGTCATACAGCTAGTAAGTGTGTCAAGTGTCTGAGGCTGGATTTGAACTCAGGTCCTCCTGACTCCAGGGCCAGTATTCTACTCCCTGCACACCTACCTGCCCCTCATTTTTAATTCTTAATCCTTTGCTCACATTCTGACAAGAATGAGTTTATGTTCTTCTGGTAAAATATCTGTTATTCTTTGGATAACCTATGAGTTTAGATAACCTACCAAGGAAATACTAGCAGGAAAAGTGGTGGAAAAAAATAGGACTTCTACAAACCCTTATTTTCCCTTAGTGTTTGCAATGATCACCCAGTCACTAACAATTTTTCTAGTTTGGTAGGCCGTACGTAAGTGGCCTAGTCAGAGGAGTCCTAGACTTAGAATCAGGAGATATCATTTTGAATCCTAATTCTGTTCCTTTCCAACTTTGTGACCATGACCATAAGCAAGTAATGATAACTCTCTGAATTTCATTTTTCCCATTATGAATGAAAATAGTTCTAGTCATAGTATCTCCCTAACAGGATTATTTTGAGAATTAAATGAGATAAATTAAATGTAAAAGTGCTACATAGATCTTAATTATAAAATGTTGTTTTTGTGACAGCTATCTAATGGGAGAAGTGAGGAGTTCCAGGAGAATAAAATGCTTTCTATATTAATCAATGTAAACTATTCTCTATATTTATCAGACCAAGGGTATTTGGAAAAGTCCTTATTTGGCTATGAATCTCTGTGAATATATAATGAGAAGAGATGATCAGGCCTCCGTTAGATATAAATATACTAGAGCATGTTGTACACAATAACAATACTGTTTTAAGAGCAACTTTGAGTGACTAAGTCATTCGAACTATTATAAATACTCAAATTTACTACAAAGGCACTATGAAGAAAGATATCCAGAGAGAAATAGAAGCATGTGTACATTTTTAACACGCACACACATAGGTGTGTTTGCATGTGTATGTATATATGTACGTGCATGTGCATGTATCCATGTTTGTGTCTAATGGTAGCCATTTCTAGGGGAGGATGAGGGAGAGGTAACGAAAAAAATAGTATCATGATAACTTTATAATATAGTTAAAAGAAATAGCAAGTTCTGCATAATAGATTTACAGTTTTGTGTGCAATCATCTTTTCTTAAATTGTATTATGTTATGGAAGTGCTTGTTTTATTTCTTAAATTCAGAATAACAATTTTTTTTAAAAGCATAACATATGGGAATGCTACTGTAGTACTCACCTCACAGGGTTGGTGTGAAGCTTAAATGAGATAAGTATATCAGATCTTCATATAAGCTTTAAAGTCCACAAATATAGGTGGTTGTTGTATGTTGTATAGGGTTTAGAGAAGTTTTGGAGATCGTTATTTAATCTATTTAAATCTGTCATTTAACAAACATTTACTAAGCACTTATTGTGTGCCAGGCAGTGTGAAAAGCACTGGGGATAAGAAAAAAAAAAAGCAAAGGACAGTTTCTGCTCTAAAGTAGCTCCCAGTATAAGGGGATAGATAATATAAACAACTACGAACAAACAAGATGTAAATGCAACAAATTATAAATAATCAAAGACAGAAGGCACTAAGGTTAAGGATCAAAAGATCATAGATTTAGAGCTGGAAGGAACATTATGGAACAAATCCAACCTCATTTTATAGGTGACAAAATTGAGCTCAGAGGATATGACTTTCCTAGGATCATGCAGCTACTAAGTATGTGAACAGAATTCATAGTCAGTTCTTCTTGGCTACAAGTCCAGTGATCTAGCCACTATGCCCTTTAGCAGCCTATATATTTACATGACATCACTGAACAAAATGCATAGAGTGAGATAATAAGGAAATTCTTGGAGATTCTTGAACAAATTGAACATATTATGTAGCAATAGACAAAAAAAACAAACAAAACAAACAAAAAACACCCTTACTATTAGGAAAAGGGGTATAGGCACTTGGCCTGGGCTGGTTTCCAAATTGGAGAACCAAGAGTCATTTCCACAGGTACTTTAGGGTCTCAAAGTCATTTCAGAGAACAACCAGTCCAGAGAAGACTAATTCAGCTGAAAATTCTCAGGATATTTCCACATTGGTTTGAAACCTTCAGGTGAGACTGAAAAAACCTCTCCATACCTCTAAATGTCTGTTTTTTGAACTGTGTGCTTTGGATCTGGGGCAGCCCATTAGTCTAAGCATAGTTGATATGTGCTCACTGTGATACAGGCAAGTAGTGTGTTATGTTGGTAAGGACTTTGAAATGAGTTTGAGATAATGTGATCTATCACTATTAGCTAACTGTGTGACTTTGGGGTAGTCATTTCATTTCTGTAGTTCTTAGTTTTGCTCCTCTGTCCATGTGGCGATGAGGGAATGCCATAGACAATTCCTAAAATTTCTTCCAGATATATCATCCTTTGATTATATTTGCCAGGATGTCAGTTCCCTGTTGTGGTGCCTCAATTGAGGCCTATAATTTTGTCTCCCCCAACATGCTCCATTTTACCTCTCTCATGTAGGAACCACATTTCAGGACTTTCTGCAATCCTTCTGCATATGCTTTAGGTAGAATAAATAAGAGACACTGAAAATGTCTCTTATTTATTCTATGTAATGTAAATGTAAATGTAATTAGAACATCTCTTGCTATGGTCTCTGTTTTAGATCTCATTTCAAAAGCTTCCTTTTTCTATGGATGTTACTTTAAAAAATAAAATGGAACATTTATGCTACTAAAATGCTTTATGCAATACTTGCAAAATTGTTTAGAGCACTATTTTATTACTGTCCAGACCATTAGTGTGGGAATATGATAGTGTTATCATTTCTATTTTTCATATGGAGTGACTAAGGCACCAAGAGAGTAAATGTCCAGACTTATTATTCGTGTAGTCAGTGGCAGAAGTGGGAACACAACCCAGAACTGCTCCCAGACTGCTGTTTCTTTCTACAAGATAAAAGGAGATTTCTGGGAGTTATATGTTCTGATTGTTCTCTTTCTGGCTTACAATCATTTTATTTGGATGGCATTCTGTTTCTGATCTTTTGTTCCACTAGAAATTGTAAGGGAAGGAAAGTAGAAAAAAAAGATATAATTTTCATTTTTTACTAACTATTTTTTCTTCAATTTAAACATTTCCACAAATGATTTTTAAGTAGCTACTGAATATAGAGCAATATGCTAGACACTGGAAGATTTACAATGTTCAGGGTATAGACTCTAGTTGGGCACAGAGTAAATATCTAATTAATGCTTATGGATTTGAATGACACACATACTGATGACCAATACAAAATAATGCATAATAAGTGAGGGGCCAAATCAAGTGCTTTATGAATCTGAAGAGGGCAAAGGGGAAGCGACTATGTGGCACAGTGCATAGAACATCAACTCTGATGGCAGGAAGACATGATTTTAAATTTGGATTCAGACATTTGCCAGTTATGTGATCATGGTCATGTTACTTAACCTTGGATTGCCTCAGTTTCCTAATTTGTATAATGGGGATAATAGTAGCACTTACCTGCCAGAGTGGTTGTAAGGATCAACTGAGATAATAATTGGAAAACACTTACCATGGTACCTGGGACATAGTAATTGCTAAATAAATGTTAGTTATCATCATCATTAACACCACCACAACCACCATCATCATCATTGGCCATTCCTGAATTACTGGATGAGGGAATATTTCCTGGAGGTTAACATCTGAGTTAAGCTTTAAAAGGTGTGCAGGAATTCAAGAAAGCAAAAGAGATTATTCTTAGGATAGAAAATAGGACAAATAAAGGCCAAGATGTTAGAAATGAGATATGTAAAGGAGAGAGCAAGTAACCATCTTTTGGTGGCACATATGGTAAAAGGAAAGAAGAAAAAGCAGTGGAAAGGAAAATGCACTTGCAATTAGAAGACCAATATTCAAATTCTGGCACTGCAATTCACAAGCCATATAGCATTGGGCAAATCTCTTCCTGATCTGAACCACAATCTCTTCATCTGTGAAAGGAAGACTTATGAGGTCATGTATGAATAGGAAGAAGGGACCTCTAACAACCTTTATTCCAAATGAGGATCAGGGATAGTGAATGTCTCACCCAAGGTAATTATACAGGAAGTGTCGGGATTTGAACCCAAGTCTCTGTCTCTAAGGCCAATGATCTTTCCATTGAACACAGTGCCTCATATTTGCACAGCTTATCTCACAAGCTTATTGTATCAAAATCTTTTATTGACCCTAAAGTGAGTTTTTATTATTACTTTTGTTTTATAGACAGAATTTTGTAAAGGAGGGTTTAATGAGTTAAGAAAGGAACTTATAGAACCTTGAGTCGAACCCTCTCATATTGCAGGTGAGGAAACTGAGGAACAGAGAGGTTAAGTAATTTGTCTAGGTTCATACAACTAGCATCTGAGGTATAATTTGAATCCAGGTCTTCCTAATTCCAAATATAGTGTTCTATCTACTACTCCATGCTCCTTTCCCTTAGAGAGGTTCTTCTGTGTCTTCTACTGGAACTGAGATGGAGAGAGACTTACCACTGCTTTTATTTTCAAGATGATTAGCTTTGTCTTAAGATATGCCATATACTTACCTGTGTCATCTAAGGAAAGCCACTTATATTTTCTTGGCTAAAACTTCCTCATACATAAAACGAAACAATTATACTAGATGATCCCCATGGATCCAGTTCCTGTGATCTTATGACAAAGGAGGTAACAAAGACAAATGACAGGGCCATCCCTGTCAGACCAGTGGAATGGTTCTTTGGTGACAGGAAAAAACAATTCTTTTCTGTCTCCTCCTACCACTGCTCTGATCATTTCCTAGCTTCACTGTACTGGAACCCCAAAGGAAGCTAATGAAATTAATAGGTTGAATCAGAGTCATATCCCTACTCTTCTGTCAGGAAGCTAAATGAGCAGAAAGCCCCATGTTGACTCATTAAGTATAGCTGGAATGTGTGGCAGTGATGGTGCAGAAAGGGCAGTGGTGGTGTTTCTTCTTTGGCCCTTAATAAAGCTGTCAGGGCTGACATCCAAAGCAGCCAGTGTCTCCTTCTTTCTCCATCTCAAGCAGGATGAGGGGATTATGCAGATGAGCTGCTACATTGTGTCTGGCTCCTAAATGCTATCCTGTATGCTTGGCATGCTCTGAATTCATTTATGTACCCCTGAATGCCCACAGTTATGAACTGTCTCTAAAGGATAAACACCTTAACAAAGCTGTTTAGTACCTTGTGTTGTTAAGCAAAATTGTCTCCTTAGTATGGCTTTTGTTTCTTTTGAGTGGAAGTACTTTCAGCTGTTAAGTGCTAAGCCCCAGGACCAAAGCCCTATCAGGTGTGAAACCTGTGTGAGTGTAGATTAATGACTTAAGAGGGTCCAACTCAGGAACCAATGGTCTCTGGTCATTGAGGCAGGGCTTGAGAACGCCAGAGGCTCACCTGCGAGGAAAGGTGAGCCAAGAGACAGTTTCAGCAGAAGCGGAAGCTGCTGCAAAAGCCAGAAGCTGCGGAAGCCAGAAGATGCAGAGGCAGGAAGCTGCGGAAGCAGGAAGCTGCGGAAGCAGGGCTTACCTGTGTGTAGACCCAGGAGTGCAAGCAGGAACTTGAGACCAGTAAAAATAATTTGGCAAAATACTATCTTGTTTTTCTGTGGCCTCCTGGTTACTCTTGTGAGGTGGGCTTTCTGGACCTGGGGTCTTTTTGTCAAGATGTCGGAATGGGGAGGCTGGTTCACAGATCAGCTGTGGTGGGGCCTAAATAAATTTCTTGTTGTTTTCTCCTTAGAGAACCTCTCATACCTTGCAATTTTGAACCATTCAAACATATACATGATTATATTTGAGATTATATATTCAGCCTTCCTACTATATTTCGCGACTAGGTGGATGGGATCGCGAGGTATAAGATCT
>CM053623.1:251026263-251052590 GCA_028646595.1 Phalanger gymnotis
ACACAAACCTACATATACACATGCATAGACACACACATATGTATATATACACACATACACATATATATATACACACACATATATATATATACACACATATACATATATATGCATATTCTTTTCAGCTAATATGATACTGAGGTCTTATGAATCATACACATCATCTTTCCATGTAGGAATATAAACAAAACAGTTCAACTTTAGTAAGTCCCTTATGATTTCTCTTTCTTGTTTACCTTTTCATGCTTCTCTTGATTCTTGTGTTTGAAAGTCAAATTTTCTATTCAGCTCTGGTCTTTTCACTGAGAAAGCTTAAAAGTCCTCTATTTTGTTGAAAATCCACATTTTTCCTTGGAGCATGATACTCAATTTTGCTGGGTAGGTGATCCTTGGTTTTAATCCTAGCTCCATTGACCTCAGGAATATCATATTCCAAGTCCTTTGATCCCTCATTGTGGAAGCTGTTAGATCTTGTGTTATCCTGATTTTTTTCCACAATACTGAAATTGTTTCTTTCTGGCTTCTTGCAATATTTTCTCCTTGACCTGGGAGCTCTGGAATTTGGAGACAATATTCCTAGGAGTTTTCTTCTTGGGATCTTTTTGAGGAATCGATCTGTGGATTCTTTCAATTTCTATTTTGCCCTCTGACTCTAGAAGATCAGGGCAGTTCTCCTTGATAATTTCTCGAAAGATGATATCTAGGCTTTTTTTTTTGATTATGGCTTTCAGGTAGTCCAATAATTTTTAAATTCTCTCTCCTGGATCTATTTTCCAGGTCAGTGGTTTTTCCAATGAGATATTTCACATTGTCTTCTATTTTTTCATTCCTTTGGTTCTGTTTTATAATATCTTGATTTCTCATCAAGTCACTAGCTTCCACTTGCTCCAATCTCATTTTTAAGGTAGTATTTTCTTCAGTGGTCTTTTGGACCTCCTTTGCCATTTGGCTGCCTTTCAAGGCATTCTTCACTTCTTTGGCTTTTTGGAGCTCTTTTGCCCTTTAAGTTAGTCTATTTTTTAAGGTGTTGTTTCTTCAGTATATTTTTCAGTATTTTTTTGGGTCTCCTTTAGGAAGTCATTGACTTGTTTTTCATGGTTTTCTTGCATCTTTCTCGTTTCTCTTCCCAATTTTTCCTCTACTTCTCTAACTTTCTTTTCCAAATCCTTTTTGAGCTCTTCCATAGCCTGAGACCAGTTCATGTTTTTCTTGAAGGCTTTTGATGTAGGAGCTTTGACTTTGTTGACTTCTTCTGGCTGTATGTTTTGGTCTTCTTTGTCACCAAAGAAAGATTCCAAAGTCTGAGAGTGAATCTGGGTGCATTTTTGCTGCCTGGCCATGTTCCCAGCCAACTTACTTGACCCTTGATTTTTTTCATTGGGGTATGACTGCTTATAGAGCAAAGAGTACTTCATTCCAAGCTTGAGGGGATGTGCTGTTTATTTCAGAGCTATTACTATATAGCCAGCTCTGCCACACCAGCACTCCTCCTTCCCCAAGTACGGCCAACCTGGACCTCATGCAAATCTTCTCCAATCTGCCACCTAATTCCTCCCACCAAGTGGGCCTGGGGCCAGAAGCAACTGCAAATGTAGTTCTGTAGCTGCACCATCCCCACTGCCCCTGGCAAGTGCCCCAACGCAAACTCTTTTCACTCTGTCCCAGCATCTTTTCCCATTAACCTTTTCTGTTGTCTTCGGTATTTGTGGGTTGAGAAGTCTGGTAACTGCCACAGCTCACTGATTCAGGGAGCTACAGCCTGTACCACCTGGCTCCTGGTCTGTTTGGTCCTGGTGCTACCCAGGCTGGACTCTGCTCCCTTCCCCTCTGTGTGCAATAGACCTCCTCCAGTGACCATCCAGGCTGTTCTGGGCTGGAGCCCTGCTTCCCTCTGCTATTTTATGGGTTCCGCAGTTTTAGTATTTGTTGAGAGCCATTTTTATAGATTTTTGGAGGGACCTGGTGGGGAGCTCACACAAGTTCCTGCTTTCCAGCCACCATCTTGGCTCCATCCCTCTAGATCTTTGCTTCTAAGTTTGCCCCAAACTCCTAATTACTAGATGCTAAGCCAATGTGGGTATGAAGCTCCCAGGGTCCAAAGGGGAGGTGCTAAGACCAGAGCCAATCATAGGAATTTAAGTTCTGGTTGCTAAGAAGATGTTTAGTGATGTCTGAAACTATATGAAAAGAGAGAACATAGCTTGGAGACTGAGAAAGGCTAAGGCAGGAAAAGCAGCAGTGGCATCAACAGCAGCAGCAACAGCAGCAGCTGAAGCCAAAGCGGAAGGAGCTGAAGCAGCAGGCACTGCTGGTAGCAGGGCTGAGCCAAGTGCAGACTGGAGAGTGCTGAGGAAGGGCTTGGGGCAAGTGGGTAATCTTCTTACCAAAGGAGAAGCATGAATATGATTTGGTTTAATGTCATCGTGTTCTTCTCTAACCTCCTGGTTACCCTTGTGAAGTTGACTTATTGGTCCTGGAAGCTTTTGGCCAGGATATTGAGTTGGGAACACTGGTTCATGGGTCTGCAACTTTGGAGCTTGAATAAATGCTTCAATTCTTCTGCCTTCTACTTAGAGAATTCCTTATATCCTGTGGTTCTGAACCATTCAGGCATATATATGATTTTCTTTGAAATCATCAATTTTGCCTTCATGATACAAGGCTCTCTTTATATACAGTTCTAGCCGGCATCTGATTGGCTAGAACTGAAGTCTCTCATTGGATAAATTCATGCACATTTTATTGGCTAAAGTCAGTGCACATACAATTGGATTTGGTCTTAGCACTTCTCCTTAGGCCCTGAGAGTTTCACACCCCTTGTGACCTAATTAGCAAAAGGTGTTGGCCTGAGGCTTCACACTTAGTAAGTTAAGTGTGTAAGTAAAAGACGATCCTTAATCACATTAACACCACAACTACTCAGTGCTGAAGATGCCAAGCTGATCAGTGATAAGGACGTGATCTTAGAGAGATGGGCTGTGCACTTCCATAGTATTCTAAAAATACTGTCATCAACCAATGTTAAAAGCATTGACAGTATACCTCAGGTTGAAACCTCTCTAGCTGAACTTCTAGTTGAAGAAGAAGTCTTGAATGTCAGTAAGCTCCTATTTTGTGGCAAAGTATCTGGTTATGATTCCATTCCAACAGAAATTTATAAGGTGAAAGGCCCATAGCTCATACAAGAGATGACTGAAGTCTTTTAGGTTATGTGGCAAGAGGAGGTTATTCTCCAGGAGATCAAAGACACCTCCATTGTACATCTCTATGAATGAAAAGCAAATACATTGTTCTGAGACTATCATGGGGGAGGAATGGGGTCTCTTTCTTACTCATTGCCAGCAAGATTCTTTCCAGAATCTCTCTTAATAGGATTATCCTTCACCTGAAAGATAGTCATCTATCCCAGAACCATTGTGGCTTCAGGAAAGACTGAGGAACAGTCAGTATGGTGCTTGTTGCCAACAACTGGAGGAGAAATGACAGGAGCATAACATAGGTCTTCACACAACATTCATCCTTCTAACCAATGTCTTTGACACTCTCAGTCTTGAGGGCTTATGGTAAATCATATAAAAATCATGGTAAAAACTGATTACCCGGAGAAGTTCATCAGTATTGTACACTAGTTCCATGATGGCATGTTTTCATGGGTTCTGGATAATGGGATCTGGATAATAACTCTCACTTTCCCAGTCACAACTGAGTGAAACAGTGCTGTGTGCTTTCCCCCGTGACATTTTTTTCATCACATTTTCAGGAGCTTTTGTTGGATGCCTTCAACAAGGATGAAAACAACATCAAGGTCAGCTACTGCATTGATGGTAAATTATTTAACTTGGAAACAGCTTCAAGGTAACTGTAAAGTGGCAGGAGCTTGTTGCACAACTTTTTGTTTTCAGATATCATACACTCAATGCAGTCTCTGAGGCTGAGATACAACAGAGGATGGATTGATTCTCTGCTTTTCCTGCTCATTTTTGGCCTGACGACGCCAAGAAAACAGAGGTTCTCCATCTGCCAGCACCACATGATCCATATATGGAATCAACGATTACATCAAATGGAGAAATTTTGATTGCTATGGATAAGTTCGCTTACCTTACTTTTCAGGGATGTACACATAGATGATAAGGTTGACACAGGCATTGGTAGAGCTAACTCAGCATTTGGCAGCCTCTCAAGGAAAGTATGGGAGAGTAGAGGTAATAAGCTGAACTGCTAAGCATTCAATGACTCTGATGGGCTGGACACATTGCTCAAATGCCGCACATATATTTGCATAAAAGACTATTTTATGGAGAACTCACACAAGGCAAGTACTCACATGGAGGTCAGAAGAAGTGATGCAAAAACACTCTCAAGGTGTCACTGAAGAATTTTACTATCAATTGTGAGACATGTAAGACACTGGCACAGAACTGTCCTGTATGACACACCCACATCAAAGAATGTGCTATGCTCTATGAACAAAGAAGAATTGCAGTAGCTCAAAAGAAATGTGAGACTCACAAATTTAGATATCTTCATCCCAAATGTACATATAGGCCATTTATGCCTGATCTGTGATAGAGCATTCCAAGTTCATATTGTTCTGATCAGCCCGGTCAGACACACAGTACATTGACACCAACATAGTGATGTCATTTTGGTCCTCTTAGAGTATGAAAGACAACAGCGAGAGTGCAACATCCTCCTCCTAGTCCCTTAGACTTGCAAAAGAGGAATCATCCTGTCTTCCTCACTATCTTTTGCCATACATATCCAAGTTGTTGCCAAGATTGGTTGATGTCACCTGTGCAACATCACTCAAATATTCCCTCTTCTCTCCACTGCCACTGCCACTGCCACCACTCCAGCACAGGCCCTCATTACATCTGAATTATTGCAATAGCCTACTGGTGGTCTGCCTAGCTCAAGTGTCTATGCACTCAAGTCCATTTTCTATTCAACAACTAAAGTGAGTTTCCTAAATTGTAGGCCTGATCACCACACACACATACATACACACACCAAACTCTAGTGGCTTCCTATTGCCTCCGGGGTAAATACAAAATGTTCTACTTAACATTCAAAGCCCTCCATAATCTAGCCTACTTTCCCAGTCTTCTTATACATTACTTTCTGACATGTATTCTCTAATCCAGAGGGATGACCTTCTGGCTGTTCCACAAGCAAGACATGCCATTTCTAGAAAGCATATATTTTCTCTGCCTGTTCTTCATTCCTGGATGCCTTGGCTCTAGATATTGACCTCTCTGTTTTCTGTTAAATACCAACTAAAATCTTACTTTCTCTAGGAAGCCTTCTCCAACCTCTAAATTCTACTTCATACCCACGGTTAATTATTTCCTACTGATCCTGTGTATAGGTTACTTTGTACACATTTATTTGCATTTCTCCCAATAGATTGTCAGCTCCTTGAGAAGGGACAGTCTTTTGCCTCTTTTTGTACATGCGGCACTTAGCACAGTGACTGGAATATAGTACGTACTTAATAAATGTATATTGATTGATTAATTGTTTTACCCACAGTCTCCAGCAGAGGTCTTGGCAAGGATTAAGAACTGAGTATTTGTAGATGAGAATAGTGATGACAGAAAATTATCTAGAATGACCTATGTTGAAAGAATCCAAAGGGAAACAGTCCAACCTGAGATACTTGTATGACTTTAGGGAAATCAGTTCTCCTTTGCAGACCTCACATTCCCTATCTTTATAATAAAAGGATTATAATAGATTACCTCTATGATTTCTTTATATGCTAGATCTCTGACACCTAAAAAAGATGATCTTTGTATCCTAAACCCTTAACACACTACCAGGTACATAGCAAGAATATTTTGATTTCTGATCTCAATAGTTTTATGTAAACTGAATGTATTGATTTTATTTCTTCTTAGTGATTTCTAACAGTCCAGTTACAGAGATGCGTACAATTATGTCTTTTAAGGAATTTTAAGAGAAGAATGACAGGAGTAAGGAAGAATGGGAAATGTTTCCCTGAGAAGAATGAGATATGGTCTTATTGGGTAATACACATCAAATCCTTGACTAGTAAATGAAAAGTGGCACCTCCTCCAGTTTTGACTTTAGTGAAGAGATAAAAGTCCACCAACTTTCATAGAGGCACAAGGAACTTATACTAAGGAGCATCCTCTGGTCTTAGGCATGTAATGACAAGCAAAGTGGGACTATTTGCAGTTTTTTTCTTTTGGAGTCCTTCTCAGGACTCCAAAGGTAATCAAGTGCCTTTCATTGAGTCTTGCTAATGTTTGAATCGAGTCTTTGATTGAATCAAGAGTCTCTGATGAGCTGCTTAAGTCACAAGAAAGCCTAAGTCACATGACTTTTAGTCTCATGGTTTTGATGTCCTCTGTGGGCTGACTGTGAAGAAATGTATATATATACTTTGAGGTAAGCATTTTGCTTTGGGGGCTTATTTGTTGGAAAAGTGTTCAGGTGATTTGGCCAGACAAGACTCTGGGTAGCCATTAAAGAGCCCCCTGGCTTTGAAAACCCAGATATTTGTGCTTTTCTCTCTGGTAACTATGTATGCATTGCTATACACAGCCAGTTAGAAGCACTGTCTGCTGATTTGTGTCATTTGCTGGGTTTATGTAAGTTCTGTTTGTGTTTCGTCTGAAGTTTGGGGTGCTAACTTTTTCTCCTGAACTAAGTGAATGAGATTGTAAACCCTTTAAAGTTGTTTTCCTTAGAAAAGCAGATGAAAGAATCTGTGCTAGCAGCCATCCTGTGTGATGATGTTATTGACCTTATACCTCCACAGTAGCTGCAAATAACATTCTTGTATAGGTATTATGCATAAAAGGTAGAGTGACTGGCAGAAGACATTCCACTCTTACTGCTAAAGAGTTTTAGACATGGTGGAAGATGCAGAGCTAAGACGGTGGAGAGAAGTCAGGAAATTGCCTTAGCTCTCCCCACTTTCCCTCAGAAACAATATTAAATCAAGCCTTTAAATGGATTCTGGAGTGACATACACCACAAAAAGATGGAGTGAAACAATTTTCCACTTAAGACAATTTAGAAAGACTTCAGGAAAGACTGTCACACTTGGGTAAAAATGGGCATGCAGCCTGGCTCAGCTGGTGTCTGGGAAAGCCAGTGGGAGGCTCTTAGCCACAGTACAATTCAGCAACTGAGGCTCCACAGTCCTGGATCATCAGGCTACTGGCACAGTAGGCCAGCTGTGAGTCCTCCAGCCCCAGTGCAGAAGGCAAAATGCCAGCCTGGGAACTCAGCACAACAGGAAATACTAGACTGGGCCACCTCAGGGCAGTGGGAAAGTCACAGCACTGACTCTTTGCCACAGACAGTCAGTGACCAGGCCCCTGGCCACCCAGTGCAAGAAACTTGGGACAGTATTCCTTATATCCCTGGAACAGAACTCAACTTCAAAACTCATGAAATAGGCAAAAATGACCAAAAAACAGAAGAGTCCTTATCATGGAAAGCTACTATGGTGACAGGAATGATCAAAACACAAACTCAGAAGATGACAACAATGTCAAAATGCCTAGATATGAAGCCTTAAAGGGGAATATGAATTGGTATCAAGTCCAAAAAGCCTTCTTGGAAGAGCCAAAAAGAATTTTAAAAATAAAATGAGAGGTAGAAAAAGTGGGAAAAGAAATGGGAGTTATGCAAGAGAGAGTGAACAGCTTAGAAAAGGAAGGACAAAAATTGACTGAAGAAAACAACTTCTTAAAAAGTAGAATTGGCCAAATAGAAAAGGAGGTAAGAGAGCTAACTGATAAAAATAATTTTCTTAAAAATTAGAATTGGGCAAGTCAATGAGACATCAAAGAGCAGTCAAATAAAAACCAAAAGATTAAAAAATAGAAGAAAACATATGATGTCTCACAGAAAAAAAAAAAAACAACTGACCTAGAAAATATATCCAGGAAAGATAATTTAAGAATTATTTGACTACCTGAAAGCCCTGGTTAAAAAAAATGATCCGAGACATTGTCTTTCAAGAAATTATCAAGGAAAACTTTCCTAATATCCTAGAGCCAGAGGTAGAATAGTCATTGAAAGAATCTACTGATCACCTCCTGAAAGAGATCCAAAAGTGAAAGCTCCAAGGAATATTGTAGCCAAATTCTAACATTACCAGGTCAAGAAGAAAACACTGCAAGCAGCCAGAAAGAAACAATTGAAGTATCATGGCACTGCAGTCAGGATTACACAGGACTTAGTAGCTTCTACATTAAAGAATTGGAGGGCTTGGCATATGATATTACAGAGGGCAAAAGAGGTAGGATTATAACCAAGAATCACCTACTCAGCAAATATAATCCTTCTAGGTGAGAGCTGGGGAGTCAGGGGTGGACATTCAATGATATAGACTTTCAAGCATTCCTTATGAAAATGCCAGAGCTGAATAAAAAAATTTGACTTTCAAATACAAGACGCAAAAGAAATATAAAAAGGCAGGTATTAGATAAGATTAAACTATTTATATTCCTACATGGGAAAATTATATTTTATAACTCTTAAAAACTTTATCATTATTAGGACACTTAAAAAGAGTACATGTAGACAGAAAGCAGAGGTGTGAGTTGGTGGTGTGATGGTATAATAATCTAAAAAAGCCCCTACAATTAAAGGATGAGAAAAAAGAATGAACTAGGAGAAGGGGAAGGGATAACAAAAGAAAAAAGATCTATGGGTACAAAAATACGTATAGCAGCTCTTTTGGGGGGGCAAAGAATTGTAAATTGAGGGGATATCCATCAACGGGGGAATGGCTGAACAAGTCCTTGTATATGATTGTCATGAAATACTATTGTTCTTTAAGAAATGATGAGCAGTATGATCTCAGGAAAAAAAAAAAACATGTAAAATCTTACATGAACTGATGTAAACTGATGCAAACAGAACCAGGAGAATTTTGTACTTAGTAACAAAAGATATTATGATGATCTACTATGAATAACTTAACTATTATCAGCAATACAATGATCCAAGGAAATTCTTCAGGAATTATGATGAAAGGTATTATCCACCTTAAGAGAAAGAAGTGGTAGAACCTGAATGCGGATCAAAGATATTCTTTCTTTACTATATTTTTTCTTGTTTTTTTGTCTGTGTTTTCTTTTACAGAATGACTTACATGCAAATGTGTTTTGCATGACTACACATGTTCAACCTATGTCAAATTGCTTGCTCTCTCAATGGGGCAGGGGAGAGAAAGGAATTTGAAATCAGAATTTGAAAAAAAAGAATGTTAAAATTGTTTTTACATGTAATTGAGAAAAAATAAATATTAACTTAGAGGCAAAAAGGAAAGGAAAAATCAGGTGAATTCAACTGGCAAAATAATCACCACAGAGTAGATTTGCATTTGAAAATCTGAATGCTGCTGTATTCGCATTCCAGGTAACTTAAATTTGTCTGATCCACTTCCAGCTCCATTTGCTTCATCCTCCTAATTAAAGACACTTCCCTGCTCCCCACTCCCTTGAATAGCATGAACTAATATTTTCCTCTTCCACATTTTGGCTGTACCAGAAGCATTGTGGGAATAAATTGCCTGCCCCCTTTCCCAAAGATAGAGGAAAGAATGGGAAGTACTCATTCTTTTCTTTTAACACTCATCTGTGTATACCTGAAATGAAACACCATCTTTCTAATTGATCCATTGTCAAAGTAGTGGTAGGGCTTTCTGGGGTCTATAAAACAGCTTGAAAAATTGAAACTCAAAACTACGACTGACTTTCCCAAGGTCAAAGTTCATTTCTTTCCTTTAAATCTGAATTTTCTTAAAAGTGCTTCCAATGTCTTAAAGTGTTTTATTGCTAACTTTTGCCAACCCTGCTTCCCTCGGTAGTCCTTTGGCCTGAAGCTTCTCAGTGCTGGCAGGGATAAAAAGTGATGATTTTTTCATGTCTTGATTTTCAAGACACTTGTGCTATGTCCCCTCAAATCTTCCCTATTTAGCAATATTAGAATTTTTTTTTGATTTTGTAAATCCAGTCACCCCATTCCTTATAGCATTCACCTTTTGATACCTTTCTACTCTTTCTAGCAATCATCTGAAATTTGGAGATAAGGATTTTTCAAAAGCTTTTGTTCTCAGTTTGCTGTCTAAAGAGCCACTCTCAAGAGGCCTACTTCCCACAAGCCATCATGCATAATGTGAAAGAAACCTGCTGAATTATTGATCTAGCAGAGACATAGATACAATGTGTTTAGCTTGCACAGTGTGTTTACTGTCAGTACTCTGATTTATCAGATTCTCTAATAATGCTCTCACTTTAGGCGACCGGAAAATGTAACATATTTGCCAGTTAATAAATACTGGCTTTCAGAAAATTGTACCTCAACATATATTTTATTTCTCAGTCTTCTGAAAAAGCAGCAAGAGGCACTAGTTGCTACTTTATTTTAGGACTGTGTTAAACTATCTGGAGTCATCAATGTCTAACAAAAAAATTATCAATGCACAGAAAGCAGTCAAAATGTATTTGTTGTGCCCCACCACATACTCAATTCTGTAGTAGGTGGTAAGAATAAAAAAAAAGAACAGAAACCATATCCCATTCTTCCAAAATGATTTACTTGAGAAAACAATAATGAAATGTATGAAGCAATAAAGAATTGTTTAAATAAAAAAAACAATTCAGTCCTTTGAATGTTAGATTGAGTGATAAATGTTTCACGCTATTTCATTTATGAGAAGAAAGGAAATAAATTGGGATAGAATAACTGGGGATGTATGATAAAAATACAAGGCTTGGGGGAGCTAGGTGGCACAGTGAGTGGAGCAACAGCCCTGGAGTCAGGAGGATCTGAGTTCAAATCCAGCCTCACACACTTGACATACTTGCTAGCTGTGTGACCTTGGGCAAGTCACTTAACCATGATTTCCTTGCCTTCTCCCTCAAAAAAAATAAAAAAAAATACAAGGCTTCAGCTAGATTTTGAATGATGGATAAAATTTAGTCAGGTAATAGGAAGAAAGGAGGATATTCTAGGCAGAGGGAACACAATTAAATGAATAGACTTGGGAAGCAATACAGAAAGTTCTCAGGCATAGAAAAATATGACCTGGACTGGACTGAAGAATCAATGTTGGGAAGAAAGGTATTTAGACAAATTTAGACAAATATACTTGTACCAGACATTAGAAGAACTTGGAAGTCAGATGGGAAGAATTTACATTTTCTATAGTAGGCAAGGAGGAGTTATTAACATAGAGAAGTGTCAAAGTATGTTAGGTTTAATGAAGACCAGTTTGAAAGGTACAATATGTGAATCTTAAACCATGAAATGTCATCTATTTAACATTATTTTCTTACTGATTTTGCATGACTAAAATTACAGAACATGGTGATCTAAAAATCAAAGGAAAATGGAAACTTGGATTAAACAAGTTCAAGTTCAGAGGTTCACCTCCACTGAAAGAGTCCCTAGTTAGGCCTGCTAGTACTCAGATCATTTTTCTTAATGCGAGGTGTTTCAACAATCTGGCTAGCAGCTTCTGTGGGGGTGTAAGATCCACCTACAGCCAGCACCCAGAAAGCTGCCAACAGCGCAGGTTCTTTTGATCTGCTTAACTTAGGAAAGCAAGGTTTAAGGGATTGGCAAGCTAACTTTAATCCAGCATACAAATATCATTCACTTAGCTCAGGGGAAAAAGCCAGCACCCTGAACTTCAGAGCAAAATAAAAAGTACAAACATCAACAGACAGACCTTGTCTGATTCAAATCCCAATAAACAGTTACCAGAGTTTAACAAAGTCCCAGCACCCAGGTTACAAGCTGGAGGGCTCCTTAGGTACAGCTGCCTGGGAGTCTCTGCATCAGCACACCAGCACAAGTGGGAGCCCTGCGCAAATGGCTCTGTCCTCTCTTCTTATAGAGCTTTAGACGTCATCAAACATCATCTGAATGACCAGAACTTAGGCTGCTATGATTGGCTCTTGAGTTAGCCCTACCTTGGGCCCTACCTTAGTTGCCAATCCACACCCACATAGGTTTTACACCTAATAGGGGTTTGGGCCTGGGGCTTAGCACCTAGTAAGGCTCAATGAAATACACTGAATTACTCAAAGGGAATAAAAGCCAAACTCTTCAAAGGCACTTGGTTGAACTAAGTGCTAAGGAGCCCATTTTGCTTACCAACACAAGAGGGCAAAGGTGACATGTCTTCTCCAAGTTGGACCCCCACAATTAATCCTTGTCCCTTTTCTCATCAGGCAATAGCACCTGAAGCCTGAAAGCCTACTTAATGCTATGGTCCTCCAGAAAGTAGTATATGGAAAACAAAAAGCTTCTCTGATAATGAGATAATACCATACATCTCTCTTACTCCCAAAACAAATTGCTGGAATTCAGTATTTCTCTTCCAATTAAGCAAAAAGGCCCCTTTATTCTGCAAAATAAACACATTACTTCTACATTCTCAAGCTAGCAGCAAGAGAAGGAAGTACTCAACTCCAATAACTCCTCCCAGACAGAACAAATCCTAATGTCTGAAACAATGACCTATAGCTGGGCTGTCCAAAATGCAGCCCGCAGGCCGCATACAGTTCGCTGGGCCGCATGCAGCCTGCAGTATGGATTTTATGGACCCACCTGTCGGTTTTAATTTTTACTGGTGAAAAAATAAAATAATAATTTGCATGGAATATGTATTAAATATTTTAATTCCATCACTAATAAATGATCTCATTGATGCTAATTTTCTTTAGTGTTTTTAAGCAGTATTATGGACAGAATATGGTATGCGTTCTGTCTGTAAGATGCAGACTAGTCAGCATACACCTACCTTATTACCATTGTGTTGTTGTTTTGTTGTTTTATGTTTGCTTTCGCGCTTCCCACCTTCACCTGTCATATTGATGATGTGCTTTCCCCCACTTTCTATTAGTGTACTGTATTTTTTATTCTGGGTGCCTCCCTCGAATAATTATTTTATTTTAATACGGCCCTAAGGTAACCCAAGGTTGGACAGCTGTGACCTACAACATCAGCAACTCTACTCTCCCTAGCTCATAATTATGAGACCTTACTCTTTTAATAATGCCATCTTTCAGCAAAAAAAAAGTGGTAAATGAAGAAGAATTATAACAGTAAAATAAAAGTACAAAATTCAGTCAGAAATGCATATTAAAACAGCAATGCATGAGGTAGGAGGAGTACTGAGCACTAAAGTAAAATGAATAAAAGAACATTAAAAACACATATATACAACAATATATGAAGAAATAATTAAAGAACTCATGAAATCATATCCAATGACTTAACAAAGAAGTCACAAATAACAAAATAAATACAGTCAGAGAAAGGTAAAGAGATAAAAATAATACTAACAAGTTCAGGATATAACAGAATTGAAAAAGCAACTAATTCTATATAAAAATAATAGACTTGGGAGACAATATAATGAATAAAAATATTCAAATATATAGCATCCTAGAAGATACGGGAAAAATATAAAAAGATAGATGTTTTGGAGAATGTAATTAGAAAAAAAAAATCAAAGGAACAAAGCCAGGAAAGAGAAAATAGAAATAATGCACAGTGCACTTTCAGAGAGAAATGTTAAATATGATTAACATTCATTAAATTATAAATTATATACACAAAGAAAAAAAATACTCCAACCATCAAGTGGGAGAAAAAGAGGATCTATTTTTAAAATAAAATAAAACATTTTTATTTTCAAAAAGAACTAATAAAATACATCAAATTTGGACCCAAATATTTAAAGGCCATAATTTTTTTTGTCCTGAATGACAAATCTTTGTTTTAAAAAGCTAATAATACCTGGAAGATTTTGTCAACAAAAATTAAAATAAATTAAGAATTCTATAAGCAGTTAAAGAGGAAATCAAAACTGACTGAACAGGTTCTTAACTTAAAGAAAAACCTTTAAGTCGGCGATTATTATATTAAATGTATTATAATTAAGTATATATATATATATACGTATTTGAGTATGAATAAAAATTAATTCAACTTTACCTTTGTAATAGCTCTCTTCTATACTACCTTGTCTCCTCTGATACTGCTCCCACAACCCTAGTGTAAGCCCTCATAACTTCACATCAGGACTATACTGATAGCCTACTCCTGCTCCCTGAGTCTCTCCCTACTCCGGTTTATCCTCCACTCAGTTATCAAATTTACCCTTCCTAAAGTGTAAGTCTAACCATGTCACTTTCTACCTCTCCCCTCCCTCACCCACTTGCTCACTAAACTTCAGCTGTTCCCTATCACCTCTAGAGTCAAATATAAAATTCTCTTTTGGGCATTTAATAACTTTTAAACCTTCCTCATACTCTGATCCAGTGATGCTGTCCTTCATGCTATCTTTCCTGCAAGATTCTCTAGTCTCTCAATTCTAGGTCTTTTCTTTTTTTAAAATTTTTTGGGGGGCAGGGCAATTGGGGTTAAGTGACGTGCCCAAGGTCACACAGCTAGTATATGTGTCAAATGTCTAAAGCCAGATTTGAACTCAGGTCCTCCTGACTCCAGGACCAGTGCTCTACTCATTTGGCCACCAGCAGCCCCCCATCTCTAGGTCTTTTAATTAACATTCTCCATGCCTGAAATTCTCTCCCACATCTCCATCTCCTGCATTCCCTAGTTTCCTTCAAGTCATAGCTAAAATCTCACCTTCTGCAAAAATTGGATTCTTCAAATTCATCCTCAATACATATATACATATATATATATATATACACACACACACATATATATACGTATGCATATACATACACATATACATATACAAATACACACCTATATACATGTATATATATATGCATATATATATATGTATATATATATATATATATTATACACACACACAGTTGTTTGCCTGTCTTTTCCCCTATTATACTGTAACCTCCTTGTGATCAGGTGCTGTTTTTTTTTAATTTTGCTTTTTGTCCCCGTTTCTTTGTATACTCAATTCTTAGCATAGTTTCTGATACACAGTACACCCTTGATAAATGCTTATTGACTGACAATCAGATTATGATTTGAGTTAAAATATATATCATGAGCACAAAAAAGTAATGAACATTTACTAACAAAAGCATTTAATATGTGAAGAAAGATGCTGCTGCACTCCCCCCTAAAAAGAAAGACAACAGGAAAGAATCCTTCAATACCAAGGGCAAAACACCTCTATAAATACTTTGAGAGGGTAATAAACTCAGAGTATGTAAGAAATCTAAAAATCAGAATTATAACTTATTTTTCATTTAATACCTTTAATGGCATAAATTGATGGGAGCTACTGTGGATGAGGAGATAGCTAGCTAACCTTCAGAATCAGCGAGATCTGGGCTAAACACTTACTGACTCTGGCAAATGACAAGTAAACTCTCAGAGACCCAGGTAAGTTTCTAAAACCATAACTTACAAAAGAATAGCTGAATTGAGCTTGTAGGGGAAACTTTCGATATGCAGCCCACTACTCCACTTAAAAAAGTGCAGTCCGAAAGAAACTGAAATAGCTACAGATGATTAAATTCTATTTCCCTCCCTTTGGACAACATCAAAAAATGTTGGAGAGACAAAGAAAGGCAAAATATGATTCTTGCTCTTAAGTAACTCAAAATCTAATGGGGGAGACAGCATGCAACCAAATCTATAGATAAAAGATAAATTGGAAATATTCAACAATGGAAAGACAGTAGAATTTAGAGGGATCAAGAAAGGAATATTATAAATGCTTAAGGACGTGCTTGATTGAAAAGTAGCAAATGTCATGAGAATTGAAAAGAAATTTGTTTCACAATGATTTGATTAAGTTAAAATTAGAAAAATGGGAACACTTAAATGATAATAATCAGAATATCATATATCAACATCTACAAGATGCAGGCATAGTTATTCTAAAACACAGTTTTTCTAAGTGCCTGTATTAATATGAATGAAATGGAAAAAAAAACAATTGACCTTGCATTGACCTTGTACTATAGAAAACAAAACATAACAACAATCTAAAAGAAAGAAAAGAGAGTTTATAAAGTTGAGAATTATTTAAGTTTTAAATCAACTCATGAGATGGACACTGGAATAAACTTTCTATGGAGCCATCTATGCCAAGACTTTCAAAATCTCTTTTAGTACCCAGCTCTCTCCCAGGATAAATTCAAAGATGTTTACCATGATATATTCTAATCGCTCAACTCTTGTTATGTGAATGCAGCAAATAGTTTTGCCTTCCTATTCTCCTAAAAAATTAGAGGCATTGATGGGGACTTACATTTTGACTCTCTTTGAGATGTAAGATATTTTCACCCTTTTCTGTATGGATTCTGAAGATGTTGTGATACTTGATACATGTCCTCATTTATATTGCTTTGGGCATCACAGCACAAGGGAAATAACTCTGGCTTTGGGGTCAAAGGACCTAAATTCAAATACTGCCTCTGATGCTACCTGAATGGCCATGGGCAAGTCACATAACATTTCTGGGTTTCAGTTTCCTCAACTGGAAAATGAAGTGATTGTACTAAATGGCCTTATATGGTCCCTTCTAGTACTATGTTAATGATGCTATGTCCTAATTAAATACTTCTTGTTACTGAATTTGTGCTTTTGATATGTCTAATATATATCGGCTCATCTACATTTTAAAAATTGTTATCACCCCAAAACAACTATGTTGAATTTGGGAGTAAAGCACATATTTAATCAACTGATCCCAAAAACAGGGTGTGTGTGTGTGTGTGTGTGTGTGTGAGAGAGAGAGAGAGAAACTTTCTCTTCCGCTTTCCTTCATTCTCCTCCTCCCCAAAGAAGAATAACAAATAATTTAATGACCTAGTAATATCAGTAATACTTCCTTCATTAAAGGTAAAGAAGGCAATGAACGTTATTTCTATGATGGAGCTGGTGCTCACCAAGACATAACTTGATGCTGGGAAGGAAGCCACGGAAATCTTATGGATCAATTACCATTTCAACTTAGAATCAACAATGGAGGGGAAAGTTGAGCTTAATCTAACATGCATGGTAACTTTTGGAAATTTGATTTGTGAGGGTTCAAAGAAAAATAGGTAGGATTTTTGATCTAAGGAAGAAGTCATCTCAAGGGGACAGAGAAGTACTTAGGAGTGGAATGATGAAACCGTAAAGAAAAATAATTCTGAAGGAGAGGAAAATTTAGAGTAATCTAAATAGGCTGCACAGACAACCAAAGATTTTGTTGTTGTTGTTGTTGTTGTTGTTTTCACAATGCAGAGATGGAAACAATGGCAATTAATGGAGTTTTCTTTAAAAGAAAAGAAAACATGGCATTATTTCCCTAATGACAATGTCAGAAGTGCTAAAATTAAGAATGAACTAAGGGCAATGGGTGAAGAGAAGGAAAAGAAAAATGTATTTACCTATGTTAGAAGAAAATGGAGATATGACTTTTATTCGTTCTACCTGGGCTTATGATGACAAAGAGAAAGCCACACTAATCAACACTGATTTTGCTTGGTTTCTCTGCCAGGGGGTGATGGTTAGACTAAGAAGGACAGACAAATGTAGCTAATATGTAGCTGATACAGTAGTTGAATAAGAACATAGCAAAAGAATACTCTGTTGCTCTGAATGAAATGAGTCCCTAGGCCTGATGTATGACATATTGGGATACTGAGATTGTGTTGCTAACAAATACTCTTTGGATGTTTCAGAGAATTCAAAAATAAGAATCAGTTTTAGAAGAGTGTTGGCTAGGTAAATCATTCTCATCTCTGAGTAGATTACACAAGACATGTTATTTCATTAGTTCACTTGATAAATTAATACCTTGATAGATATTTCTCTGGGATAAATCTTTGGAAGCCTGTAAGTTTCTCAATTGTGGTTTGTATTAATTAGAGTGATAAATTAGTAAACTCATTACATATTGGCAAGGAGCAATGGGAATTCAGGATAGTGGATTATCACATTTCTCACATATACACACAGTCACTCTCTGTCTCTGTCTCTGTCTCTGTCTCTGTCTCTGTCTCTGTCTCTGTCTCTGTCTCTCTCTCTCTCTCTCTCTCTCTCACACACACACACAAACAAACAGAACCCCAAATCATAACAGTTGTAAGCCTTTGATTATATTTAAATGAAAGGACCATTATTATCTTCCAAATTATCTAATTACTTCATCAAAAGAACAAGAGAAGTTCACCAAATAATTCACTTCAACTCTATTTAAACAATCCTAGCCCCCAACATTCTTTGTATACTTATTGCTATAGCTCTAATCAAACTAGACATTAATATGGGGTTAAAAAAATAAAACTGCATTTTTCAATCTTTTGTAAGAATATTCTAATACACTTTGAAAACTTTTACTTTAAGTTTTCTTCAAAATGAAAAGAAATCCTTTTAATGACTAAAAAATAACAAGTTTATCACTAGATTAAATAGGTAACAATTATAGAAATGATATGAGGAATAGAGTATGTTATCCTTTATAGGGTATCATACCCTTACCTGCTGATACTCTGCCCAAAGAATGTAAATTTTGATTTCTTAAATCTCCAAAGTTATCTTGGGGTTTACGGGCTGGATTTTTTTTGTTTCTTAAGGAATATGCCTTAAACTTAAATCATTGTGACTGTTATGGATTGGCCAACAATAGGTCCCAGGTCAAGCCCTATTAGTCATAGTTTGGGCCCTGATTGGCTCAGAATGAATGTAAATAGCAATTGTTTTTGTTTTGACCAGAAGCTCTGAGGGTCTTTCCTTCCCAGATTGATTTTTTTGACTAGGCAATAGAGACCATTCTCTACCTCATTTCTTAGCTAGTCTTAGTCATTGAAGGGTCTTTGCCTCAGTCAAACTGAGAACTGTTAAAGACCTTAGATTAAAAAGGGCAAGGTCTTCCACTGCATCCAAGGCCATCTCCAGTCATCCTGAAAGGAGAAAGTGAGGCTGGTGATTTTGCACAGCCCTCCCTTACTCAAATCCAATTCATTTGCATGTCATGGATTTACCTCCCTAGGTCACAAGTCTTCCTTGAGAATGAAGGACAAAAAAATGTTATCATTTAATAAAGGATATTATCATTGTCATTGTCTTATAGGTCAGAGAGTAGTGATCAAAGTCTAACATAATATGCTTCCTATTAATTTGACATTCTAAAAAAATCAATGCAAACAAAAGAGTAATAAACTTAAAGCCATTTAAATTATATATTACAGAATTACAGGGAATAAAGCAAACCTCAAATAAGAATTGTGAGAAGACACCTCTCTTCCACACTTTGGCCGAGAACAAGGTGCATGGGTGTGGAACATTGCTTTATGGTTTCATATGTTTCCAATGTATTGATTCATTTTGCTGATTTTTTTCTCTATTTCCCTTTTTTTTCTTTTTCCTTTAAAAATAGTCTTTGTCAAAGAACAGTTTATCTGTCAGATTTATGGAGAATGGAAGAATTTATGACTAAACGAGATAGAAAGCTTTATGAAATCCAGAGTGGATAATTTTGATTACATTAAATTGAAAAGTTTTTGAGCAAAGTCAGTACAACCAAGATTAGGAGGGAAACAGAAAATTGGGAAAGAATTTTTGCAACTAGAAAAGGCCTGATTTCTAAGCTATATTGAGAACTGAGTCAAATTTACAAGAACACAAGTCACTCCCTAATTGATAGATGGTGAAAGAATATGAACAGGCAGTTTTCAGAGGAAGAAATTCAAGCTATGTGTAGTCATGTGAAAAAATGCTTTAAATTACTATGGATTAGAGAAATGAAAATTAAAAGAATGCTGAAGTACCATATAACACCTATCATATTGATTAATATGACAAAACAAGAAAATGATAAATGTTGGAGAAGATGTGGAAAGTTGCAAAACTAATTCATTGTTGGTGGGGCTGTGAGCTGATCCAACCATTCTGGAGAGCAATTTGGAACTATGCTTAAAGGGCTATAAAAATGTGCATACTCTTTGACCCAGCAATACCACTTCTAGGGCTGTATCCCAAAGAGATCATAAAAAGGGGAAAAAGACCCACATGTAAAAAAAGTATTTATAGCAGCTCTTTTTGTGGTGGCCAAAAACTGGAAATCAAGGGGATGCACATAAATTGAGGAATGGCTGAACAACTTGTGATATATGAATGTAATTGAATACTATTGTGCTATAAGAAATAAGAAACAGGTAGGCTTCAGAAAAACCTGGAAAAACTTATATGAACTGATGCTGAGTGAAGGGAGCAGAACCAAGAGAACATTGTACACAGTAACAGTCACAGTGTGAGATGACTAATTTTGGAACACTTATATTTGAAAATATAAGAACCTTGAAGGCTGGAACAATGCCATTTTTGGAGGGGGGAATATATCTTTGGAGAGACAGGAAAGGTATAGAGGAGTTATCTCAAATTATGAATACCTGAGTGCAATCAACCCATGACCAAGTTAGTTTATTTCTCAGTGTGCCCAGGCAAATTTTACAAATGAAATAATCTTAGACCCTCTCTCTCAAAAAAATGACAGTTCTCAACGTGTAGGTGTATTGCCTTTCATAGAGTAGCTGCTTAACAAATATATGTTATTTTTATTCATGTTTATTTATTCACATAGATATGTTGGTAACCAAAATGGGCTCCTTAGCACTTGGTTCAACAAGTGCCCTTGAAGACTTTGGCTTTTGTTTGCTTTGAGTAATTCAACATATTTCATTGAATCTTACTAAGTGCTAAGCCCCAGGCCCAAACCCCTATTAGGTGTAAAACCTATGTGGGTGTGGATTGGCAACTAAGGTGGGAACCAAGGTGGGGCTAACTCCAGGGAGGGCCTAGTTTACATGTCTAGGACAGGAGAGGCTTTTAGACCACTTGGGTTTAAGTCTGCCTCTTTGTGACAATTTTAGGTCACATGGGTGAGTCGCATGTGTGACTCACCCCTGACTCTGAAAAAGATATAAAACTAGGGGTTGGCCTCCTCTTCCTTGGAGCTCATTGCTGCAGCAGTGGTCGCGTGTGTGACTCTGGGCCAGCTCTTGTTCTGAGCTCCTAGGGCTGAACCTAGATGTTGGTAACTATGAATTGTATTGGGTCTGTCTGTTGATGTTTGTAATTTGTTTGCATTTTGCTCTGAAGTTCAATGTGCTGGCTTTTTCCCCTGAACTAAGTGAATGATATTTGTATGCTGAATTAAAGTAAGCTTGTCAACCCCTTCACCTTGCTTTCCTTAGTTAAGCAGATCAAAAGAACCTATGTTGTTGGCAGCTTTCTGGGTGCTGTCTGTGGGTGGATCTTACACCCCCACAGAAGCTGCTAGCTGGATTGTTGAAACAATAGGGGATCTTCTGGAAGGACATTTCTAAAAGTATAAAAAATAAGGATCTCTTTTTCCTCACTCATTTTCGTTCTGCCAAAGGCATTAGCAGCACAATTTGACTGGGGCTTTGCCCAACGCCACCAACATTGGACTTGCATCATGCAGAATATTAGAGATCAGCAATAATGGGGATGTATGGTGGCTATAATAGACTAACTTCTCTGTCCTCATCTCTTCCCCCTACTCACTCTTACACACTGTGGGTATTTTCCACATCCCAGAGCATCTAATTACTACTCTGACTTCCATTCTCAGGTGCACAGAGTAAAATTTGAAAGAATGTAGTATTTGTTTTCTGAAGAGAGTTGAATACAAAGTTATCTAAAAGAACATAAGATAAAGTCAACTTCTAATAACAATATATATCACAAATTCTTCATAGACTACTTCTTGTTGTTCCCTGGGTCTTTATCTTTTCTTTGGTCATTGTTGTTCCCCAAGGACCATGTAGTATATCAGTAAAGGATCTCACAGGGAGAAATAAAAGAAGAGTGAACTTTTCTGACTGTTACACAAAATGGTAATAAGCTCATAAACTTTAAATAAATTTAGATGAAAGGAATTCCCTTTAAATTTTCTTTAAAGAGAAAGACATGAAACACAGAAAATCTTTCAACTAAGACCTTGAGTTCTCATGTTTAAATTGTATACCTGTGAGATTAGGAAATAATTTATAAACATCAGGTTGAAAAATCTTTAAAAGTGCTATATCACATAGATTTAAAGCTAAATCAGTAAAGATGTTTGGATTTAGACACAGACTATCTTCTTTTATTTGACCAAATGTTACTTTTACATAGATGCCTTGTTGCAAAGAAATGAGATTAATTTCAATTGGCCATTGACTATTATTATTGTTCTACTAGTTTGGATAAATGCCCCCTTTCCACAATCCATTTCCTATCAGTGCTGATAGGTTTGCAGCTCATTTATAATGATCATATTGGCAGGGTTTAGCTGATATTTTCAAATACTCAATAGGAAAGGTTTTTTTTTCACCTTCCTGAATGCTTCTCAGTTGCAGATAAAAATGTTACAGTTGGTTGAGAGAGCTAATTAGAGCCAATTACAACCTGAATCAGCAGTAGCATTAAAATACCTATCAGATCTATTATATCCTTGCAAAACAGAGGTCTTACTTATCTACAAATATATTGTATTGAAGCATTAACTATCTTATTGAATGGAAGACAACAACCACCTAGACTTAACAAGACAGAAAAAGAGTTTTTCAAATCAATCTTGAAAGTAATATATCACCAGCTAGATCTCAATAGAGAATCTAATATTTTAAATTAAACTTACCACTGTCTTGAGAAAGGATGACAACATATGACAGGGGGCTGATGCCCTCTTGGAATTAAGTATTGTCAATCTATCATTTCTGAAATTATATGCATTGACCCCAAACTCTTACTGTTTTGTACATCAGAATGAGTCTAAGCTGTCTGAATCTTCTCTGATTTGGCTTCACTTTCAACCTATTATATTCATAGAAGTATGATTGATAACTTTATAAAAAGCATTCTTGCCGCTTCTGCTCTATCACGGGCTCATTAGACAGTAAGCCATATACCATTTACACACCCCAAAACTAACAAGGTTATCACACTCGGGCAAAAAGTATGTGATTATCTCCCCCCTCCCCCATACTTAATATTGGGTGAAAAAAGTATAATGTAGCATCTCACTAAAAAGTGCTCAACCAGCCTACCTGGCATAAACAGAAAGATATTTAAATGAATTTGCTTTACTGTAAATAATTCCCACACTGTTATAGGCCCCAGGAAAGTTGTTAGATTTAACATTGATGTCAATCAATGATTTATTGAATGCCTACAAGGTTCTCAGGAGTGTGCCAAGTATTTTGGTTGAAATGAAATAAATATAATCCATAAACCCTCAAGAATAATACACAACAGAGATAAATGTAAACTCTTATACATGCGTGCAAAAAGTGACTTCATAAGTACAAGTTGGGGAAAGGCATAGACATATAATTGTTTGGAAAATTATATTTCTATATACCTATGTCTTCATCTCTATAGATATGCAAATTCAAAGTGGGTCAACTATGTGGGTTCAGTCACTTTGCTTGGAATCTGTGACATTGATTGGGGAATTAATTCCTGCTGTAGAAACTCCCTTTATTAATATAGATTGATTTTTATTTGACAAAGTCCTAGAGGGTAGCCTACATCACTCAGAAACTGAGAAACTTTTTAAGGATCACAAAGCATGTGTTTCAAGCAGTGTTTGAATTCAGGTGTCCTGACCTACTCACCCAAAGTGCCCTTCATTGGCTTTACCAAACATCATAGTCCAATCAATTGAGGAATTCAGGGAAATAGAGACAAGCTAGTTATCTGGTATCTCATTTCACCTCAAGGATAGCTACTGACAATCTGTGTTGAGATGTAATTTTTTCTCTGGACATGTTTCCTCCAACCTCACTGTTCTCCTTCAATAATGTACCTTCACTATCTCCTAACTTTCTTTTTCCATTATGAACCAGCACCTTTTTAATAGTACAGCTTTCTACTATAGGTTTATCACAAAAATGTCCACAAGGCCAAAGAAACCTCTCTCTATAACCCTACGAAAATCTTGCCTTCTTTTTCTCTGATTCTGCCTCTCTGATCTTGAAATGATTGCTTGAGATATACCCACCTGAGGTTTCCCTTTGGCAGTTTCATTTGACAAGCAGAATGCTGCAGTGCATAGAATGCTAGCCTAGGAGTAAGAAAGAGATGAGTCCAAATAATACCTTGGTCACTTAATTACCTATGGAACCTTGGATAACTCAATAATCCTCTCTGGCTCTGTTCCTTTAGTTTTAAAATTAAGAGGTTCAGCTACATGGCTTTTGAAGACCTTCTAGCTCTAAATCTATGATCCCCCAACTAATATTCCAAGATCTATAGGTATATTTATCTGGAGACAAGGATGTATGTCTTACCACCTCGACTCCTATACTCTTCTTTGAAATAGCCTAAGGTAGAAGTTCCATCAAAATTATATAGGGAGAAACTGTATTAGCAATTTAGATTTGAAGATCTTTACCACTCATGTGACCTGCTTACATCACAGGAAGCCTAAGTCAAATGTGGTGGGAGGAGGTTGTTGAGAGGAAAAGGAAATTGTGTCACAGGAAATGCTGAGAGAGCAGTTGCTACACTTAGAGCTGAGGAAAAGAGAGCAGATCTGGGATAGCTGTGCTGTAAGTTTTGCTTGTTGGTGGCAAGGCTCCAGCAGTGGGTGCAAGGTTGTGGGATGGAGTGGTTCTCTGCTGTGATGTTGTGGAACTATTGGTTACAGGATCTGGCTATTTGGTGTCTGAATTAATGGTTTATACATCTTCTACCTTCTCTGTGGAAAGTCTTGTATATTTGGGATATAGAACCACATAGGCATTCTGACAGTTATCATATACATTTTGATTATTGCCTTGCTGATACATTTGGTGATGAATAGTATGGGATCGCAAGGTATAAGATCTCTATTTGGAGGCAGAAGGGCTTTAGAAGAAGAAATGCTTAACCCAGGATCAGATAATGTAACTTATTCCTTTCTAGCAAGAGAATGGTCTAAAGGTACTGGTTTCTGTGAGGACTGGAATCCGAAGCTACAGGGGGAGAACCTAGAGATTTGGAAAGATGTTTGCAAGAAATTACAGTTAAGCCAGGGAGAGAATTGCTGTTTCAACAATCTGGCTAGCAGCTGTTGTAGGGAGTGAAAGACCAACACAAGCCCAGCAACAAGAACACTACCAGCACGCTGGAAAAAGCACATGTTCTTTTGATCTGCTCTAGTAAGGAAAGCAACCTTAAGAGATTGACAAGCTTACTTTAATTCAGTGTAAAAAATATCACTCACTTAGTTCAAGGGAAAAAACCAGCAATCTGAACTTCAGAGCAAAATACAAAATACAAACATCAACAGACAGACCTTGTCTGATTCAAATCCCAATACATTTGGGATTTGAGTTAAGTTACCAGAGTTTAACAAAGTCTCAGCATCCAGGTTTACAAGCTGGAGGACTCTTAGCTACAGCTGCCCAGAGTCTCCACATCATCTTGTGCCACCAAGAGTGAGAGCCCTGTGCAAATGTCTCTGTCTTCTCTCTTTTTTCATTTTTTCTTTTTTTTAATTTATTTAATATATTTAGTTTTCAGCATTGATTTTCACAAGAGTTTGAATTAAATATTTTCTCCTCATTTCTACCCTTTCCCCACTCCAAGATGGTTTATATTCTGGCTGCCCTGTTCCCCAGTCAGCCCTCCCTTCTCTCACCCCACTTCCCTCCCATCATCTTTTTCATTCTTTTATTGTAGGGCAAGATAAATTTATATGTTCCATTGCCTGTGTATCTTATTTTCTAGTTGCATGCAAAAACTTTTTTTTGTTGTTTTTGAACATCTGTTTTTAAAACTTTGAGTTCCAAATTCTCTTCTCTTTCCACCCATCCCCCCTAAGAAGTCAAGCAATTCAATATAGGCCACATGCATATCATTATGTAGAGCCCTTCTGCAATACTCATGTTGTGAAAGACTAACTATATTTTGCTCCTTCCTAACCTATCACTCTTTATCCAGTTTTTGCCCTTGACCCTATCTCCTTTCAAAAGTGTTTGTTTTTAATTACCATATTCCCTCCCTTCTATCATTCCCCCTGTTTATCTTCTTCCTCATTCTTTCCTGTGGGGTAAGATATCCAATTGAGTGCATATGGTATTCCCTGCTCAGGTCAAATCTGATGAGAGCAAGATTCACTCATTCCCCCTCACCTGTCCCCTCTTGCCTCCAAAAAGAACTACTTTTTCTTGCCAATTTTATGCAAGATACTTTACCCCATTCTATCTCTCCCTTTTTCCCTCTCTCAATATATTCCTCTCTCATCCTTTAATTTGATTTTATTTCTTTTAGATATCATCTTTTCATCTTCGACTCACCCTGTGCGCTCTCTCTCTCTCTCTCTCTCTCTCTACATA
>CM053623.1:251053090-251074299 GCA_028646595.1 Phalanger gymnotis
CTGCTCTGATCAGCCACTTAATTCCTCCCACCAGGTGGGCCTGAGGCCAGAAGCAACTTCAGCCTTGTTCTAAAGCTGCCCCACCTCCGCTGCCCCAGGGGCAAGTGGCTGGAACCGCAAACTCAGTCCCACAGCTTTTCCCACTAACCTTCTCTGATGTCTTTGCTCTTTGTGGGTTGGGAGGTCTGGTACATGCCACGACTCAGTATTTCAGGATGCCAGGGCACTTTCCACTCGTCTCCTGGTCTGGTAGGTCCGCGTCTGGTCTGTTCGCGCCATGCTTGCTGGGCTCAGCTCCACTCCCCTCGGCTGGGGCCTGGGAGGTGTGGGACAGACCTTACCCAGAGACTATCCAGCATGTCCTGGGCTGGGGCCCTGCTTCCCTCTGCCACTTTTTGGGTTCTGCAGCTCTAGAATTGGTTCAGAGCCATTGTTTTATAGGTTTTTGGAGGGATTTGGTGGGGAGCTCACGCCAGTCACTGCTTCCCACCTGCCATCTTGGCTCCGCCCCTCTAGGTAAGTCTTCACAGAGATTTTGTGGTATCTGGCTCTAAGTAGCTCATAAAATCAAGTGAAATGCTTGTGGCAGCCCAGATGAGCAGACATTGCCTGATATGGAGTTGCAGTAATGCATGTCCAAGTAGGACTATACTTTTTTCACACAAAATGTTTTTTCTATTCAAATTTTATGTATTATTTTATGTAATGTGTGGCACCAATAACAAAATGACCATCAGGTTGTCATTTTAGCAGTTGGGGACTTTGGGCACATAAGATCTCAATAGATATAAAAATGATGCTTTATTTTAGATTCTTTTTTTCATTTTTGTCATTTCTTTCTTTTAAAAAAAATTAACATTAAAAGTAATTTGAGTTTTAAAACTTTTCTCTCCCTCTAGTCTCTCCCGTATACCCACTGAGAAGACAAGCAATATGATACTAGTTATACATGTGAGAGCACAAAAAATACATTTCCCTATTAGCCATTTCATCAAAAAGCAACAAAATTGAAGAGAGAAAATTATACTTGAATTTGCACTCAAAGTTATTCATTTCTCTCTCTGGAAGTGGATAGGAATTTTTATCATAAGTTCTTCCAAATTGTTCTGGATCATATATTGATTGGACTAGCTAAATCTTTTAGAGTTAATCATCATTGCAATATTGCTGTTTCTGTGACCAGTGATCTCCTGGTTCTACTCATCCCACTGTCAGTTCATCGGTTGCATTGGTTCATGAGTATTCTCAAGATTTTCTTAACAGAATATTGCATTCCAAGTCCTCTGTTCATTTAACAAAGAAGGTGCTAAATTTTGGGTGAACCTGACTATATCTCCATGATATACAAATTGTTTCTTTCTAGATTCTTGCAATATTTTCTCCTTGACCTGGAAGCATTAGAATTTGGCTCTGGAATTCATAGATCTTATTTTAATTAAGCTTTTTCTGATAGA
Organism: Phalanger gymnotis; assembly: GCA_028646595.1. Classification (NCBI taxonomy): domain Eukaryota; kingdom Metazoa; phylum Chordata; class Mammalia; order Diprotodontia; family Phalangeridae; genus Phalanger; species Phalanger gymnotis. The sequence goes on from CM053623.1 coordinate 251,054,545, forward strand.
TTTTAGGAAATATGGGTGTTTTTGTCAAAAGCTTTTTTCTGTTTATATTGATATAATTATAATTTTTCTTGTTTTTGTATTTATTTGAGCCACTATGCTTATAATTCCCCTAATATTGAACCAGTACTACATTCCTGGCAAAAAACTCTCCCTTGTCATAGTGTATGATCTTTGTGATATAGTGCAGTAATCTCCTTGTTAGTATTTTATTTAATATTTTTGTATCAATATTCATTAAGGAAATGGGTATACAGTTTTCTTTTGTTTTTACTGTCCATGATTTAGTTATAAAAACCATCTTTGTGTCATAAAAAAAAATTCCAGGACTCTTTCTTCCGATTTTTAAAAATAGTTATGTAGTATCGAGATCAATTGTTCCTTAAAGGTTTGGTGGAATTCACTTGCAAATTCATTTGGTTCCCTTGAATTTTTCTAAGGGAGCTCACTGGTGGCTTGTTAAATATAATTTTTTTTTAAAGTTTCAGTTATTTACATATACCGATTCCTCTTCTCTTAATCTGGAAAGTTTATATTTTTATAAATATTTATTCATTTCACTTAAATTGACAGTTTTGCTGTCAATTAATTGGACAAAATAACTCCTATTTAAGCTTCCTGGGTAGTTCATGTACCTTTTTATTTTTGATGCTGTTAATTTGGTGTTGTTTGGACTTTTTTTTTGAAGGGGGAAGGCAGGGCAATTGAGGTTAAGTGATTTACCCAAAGTCACATAGCTAGTAAGTATGTCAAGTGTCTGAGGCTGGATTTGAACTCAGGTCCTCCTGACTCCAGGGCCAGTGCTCTACTCACTGAGGTACCTACCAGCCACACTCTGTACTTTTTAAATAAAATTAAATAATGTTTTATTTGCTTTATTTTTTCATAAAACTAATGCCTAGTTGCATTTATCAAACCAATTGGATTCTTTTCCTTTCACTTTTATCTATCTGTTGATTTTTCAGGATTTTCATTATGTAATTTAATTGGAGATTTTTGATTAGTTGTTTTTAGCTGGATTTCCAATACATTGATCTGCTCTTTCTGTCTTTTGTTAACGTACACATTCACATATATATCATATACATATATACACACATACATACATATATGTGTATGCATGTATATATGCATAAACATATACATGCATACATACTATATATTTTTATATGCGTATATACATGTGTGTACACACACACACACACACACACACACACACACACACACACACACACTTATTTTCTCCCCTAAATACTGCATTGGCTGCATCCTTAAGATTTTGGTATGTTGCCTTATTCTTGTCATTCATTTAAATGAAATTATGATTATTTCTCTAATATGGTCTTTCATCCACTAGTTCTTTAGGATTCACTATTTACTTTTCAATTATTTTTTAATCTACACTTTCATGGCCCTTTAGTAAAGGTATTTTTTATTGTACTATAGACTCAAAGGGGGGGGGGCATTTAATTTCTTTTTCTGCCTTTGTGTGGTTTTAATGACCTAATGCATGTAAAACAGAGAAAAAGATAGATATTTTTCCTATACCTTTTCAATTTTCTCTGGAGAGCTATCATATCTATTTTTCCCTAAGATTCCATTCATCTCCTTGACCACTTATTTATTTTATGGTTAGATCTATTGAGCTTTTATAAACAGTTCTCTACTAGTATAGTTTTACTGTCTATTTCCTCCTGTAATTCATTAATCTTTTCCTTTTAGAATTTAGATGTTATGTCATTGGGTTCATGCATATTTAGTATTGATATTACTTCATTGTCTGTGGTGCCTTTTAGCCAGATGTAGTGGCCCTTCTTATCTCTTTTAATTAAGTCTATTTTTTGCCTTTCATTTGTCTGAGAGCATGATTACTGCCCCCTGACTTTTTTTTTTACTTCAGCTAAACCATATTAGCTTCTTCTCCAGACCTTTCTATTAAGTGTGTCTTTTTTTATTTCAAGTGTGTTTCTTGTAAACAACTGTAATAGCAATAAAGGTGAGACTTTTTGCTGTCGACCTTAATGATTCTGGCCTTTGTTTGAATAGGGCAGATAAAGTGGGAAGTTTTTGTATTTCTCATAACTGAGACCATTGGGAACCATTGATTTGCATCTGATGTGATATTGTGGGTGGGGAACTTCTCCATGCCCAACCTGGGTAAGGTCCTGGCCCTCAACAGGATATATAAGCACAGAGATTAGCATTCTCTCTGGGAGCTCTGAGCCACAGCAGGAGGGGTGCATGACTCTGGGCCAGTCATTATAATGAACTCCCCGGCTGTACGCCCAGATGTTGATAACTACTAATTGTATTTGGTCTATAATTCAGGGTGATGGTTTTTCCCCCTGAACTAAGTAAATTATATTCGTATGCTGGATTAAAGTAAGATTGTTAACCCCTTAATGTTGCTTTCCTTAATAAAGCATATGAAAAGGACCTGGGCTTGCAGTGTTCTGTGAGCTGGTCATTGTTGGCTTTACACCCTCCCAGTAGCTGCTAGCCAGATTGTTGATATAACAACATACTGTTACATTTTGGTTTCTAACCCATTTGGTTAACCACTTCTATTTTGTGGGTGAGTTCATCCCATTTACATTCAGTTATGGTTACTAATTGTGCATTCCCCTCTGTCTTATTTTATTTTTTTGCTATCCTTCTCTCTCTCTCTCTCTCTCTCTCTCTCTCTCTCTCTCTCTCTCTCTCTCTCTCTCTCTTTCTGTCCTTCTCTAAAGTTAATTTTGCTTTTGACATCTTCCTTACTATATCCTCCTTCCATTTTTAACATTCCCTAGTTTGCTTATCCCCTTCCCACTCTGTGTGTATATTTTTCTCTCTTTGAACCAATTTATATGACATTGATGCTCAAGCACTCCACTACCCACATTCCTCACCAATGAAAATTTCTTCTTTGCACACCCCTTTTACAATAGATAAATTTCCCAATCTGTCTCTCCCTTTCCTCTTCTCCCTGGGCATCTCTCTTTTTTGCTCATGTGTTGTTGTTTTTTTTAATCTTCCTAACATAATTTAATTACACCCATACATTCTATTTGGAATCCATCTAACTGCCCTAATAATGATAAAGATCTTCATAATGAAAAGTTATACGTAGCACCTTCCCATATAAACAGTTTAATATGAACAGTATAATTTTATTGAATGCCCTTTAATTTCTCTTTAATGTTTACCTTTTTATGCTCCTCTTGAATCTTGTATTTGATAATAAGTATTTCTATTCAGTTCTGGTCTTTTCATCAGAAATGCTTCAAACTCATTAAATATCATTTTTTTTCTCCTTAAAGATTTATAATCAGTTTTTCTAGAAAAGTTTTACTTGGTTGTAATACTGGCTCATTTGTCTTCTTGAACACCATATTGTATGCCCTCTACTTCAATAAGATAATAACTGCTAAATCTTGTGTTTTACTGACTTTTATGAGGAGACCATAAAATTTTGTGTGATCTTGACTATGGTTCCACAAAATTTGAATGATTTCTTTCTGGATGATTCAAGTATTTTATCTTTAAACTGAACTTTGGCATTTGGCTATAATATTCATAAGAATTTCAATTTTGGGACATTTCAAGTTTTGATCAGTAGATTCTTTCAATGAGATATCTTACATTTATAATAAGAATCAATCTAATAAATCAAAAGAATGAAAAAATGTGAGAAAATGTAGAATATCTCATCAGAAAAATTAATGACCTCGAAAGGAGATTGAGAAAAGATAGTTTAAGAATTTTCTGAAAGCCATGATCAAAGAAAGAAGCAAGAGATCCTATTTCAAAAAAAAAAAATTATCAAGGAAAACTGCCCCATTGTCCTACAGAGAAGATAAAATAGAAATTGTTATATTATTTCTTGATGTCTCATGGAGTCATTATCTTCTAATTGCCCAATTCTAATTTTTAAGAATTTTTTTTTCAGTGAGCTTTTGTATAGCTTTTTCACCCCTCATTTGGCCAGTTCTGCTTTTTAAGGACTCTTTTTTTGAGTGAATGTTTGTGCCTCTTTTAACATTAGGCCAATGTTGTTTTGTAAGGTGTTATATACTATTTTGTGACATCTTTATCAAGCTTCTAGTTCTCTTTTCACAATTTTCTTTAAGAATACATTTCTTTTAACAATATTCTCTTTACCAATCTTATTTCTTTCTTTAACTTATCTAGGAATTCTTGTTGGTCTTATGCCCAATTATCTCTTTAGTCACTGGATGTTTCTGCTTTAGTTTATGTACTAATTCTTTCAACTTTCGTGAATCCTCAGTCCCTACTATCAGCAACTCAACTACCTATAAGCAGTGTGGTACAATTGAAAGAGTAGTGGATTTGTAAACAAAGGGAGAAAATAGCATGTAGGCATTCAGAGTCAGAGGACTTAGATTAAAATCCTGGTTCTGCCACTTGTTGTTTCAACAATCTGGCTAGCAGCTTCTGTGGGGGTGTAATATCCACCCACAGCCAGCACCCAGAAAGCAGCCAACAGCACAGGTTCTTTTGATCTGCTTAACTAAGGGAAGCAAGGTGAAGGGGTTGGCAAGCTTACTTTAATTCAGCATACAAATATCTTTCACTTAGTTCAGGGGAAAAAGCCAGCACACTGAACTTCAGAGCAAATTGCAAAGTACAAACATCAACGTACAGACCCAATACAGATTCATAGTTACCAACATCTAGGTTCAGCCCTGGAGCTCAGAACAAGGGCTGGCCCAGAGGCACATGCCACCACTGCAGGAGGAATGAGCTCCAAGGAAGAGGAGGCCAACCCCTAGTTTTATATCTTTTTCAGAATCAGGGGTGAGTCACACATGCGACTCACCCAAGTGACCTAAAATCATCACAAAGAGGCAGACTTAAACCCATGTGGTCTAAGAGCCTCTGCTCTTCCAGACATGTAAACTAGGCCCTCCCTGGAGTTAGCCCCACCTTGAGCCCCACCTTAGTTGCCAATGGTCACACCCACATAGGATTTACACCTAATAGGGGTTTGGGCCTGGGGCTTAGCACTTAGTAAGACTCAATGAAATACACTGAATTACTCAAAACAACCAAAAGCCAAACTCTTCAAGGGCACTTGTTGAATTAAGTGCTAGGGAGCCCATTTTGCTTACCAACATACTTGTTACCTGTGGAACCATGGAAAAGTAACCAAGTATTTTGCCTTCACATAATGATATGTGTGTGTGTGTGTGTGTGTGTGTGTGTGTGTGTGTGTGTGTATTTCCTAATACCAAAGTCCCAGAAAAGAGGAATCCGATATTTTTGGAGTTCTTTTTTTTCAAAAAGACAATAGCTGACAAATGAGTGTTATAGTAGAGAAAGCTGGAATCTTTTTAGAGTCTGCTTACTTTATTTTTAAATTGGCAGTCAAAATGTTTGTTCTTTTCATTTTTAATTGATCTAATTATTCAATAATATTGGTGTACTTTTCCCATTCAATTTTCATATAACCTTATTATTCTAAGGAGATCCATATGCTTTTTTTAAATATAGTATCATTACTGTACAGAGCAGTCCTCTGAGGTAGATATGTGAAATATATAATGTCTTCAATCTGAAGAGTGAGAATCCTGAGCTTTAGAAATGATAGGTAATATGGTCAACCATATATGTGTTCACAGAAAAAGGGATCTAACAGACAAAGAGCTGAGCATTCATATATCTGGTGAATTTGACAAATGTAATGTCTTAATTATAAGGCACTTCTAGACCCACAGTTGAGACATATATTTGGACAAAGACCTAGATGAAAACTTGCAAAATCAGTTCTGTGCTCTGTTTACTAGTTGATATAATAGTCGAAAAAGAGACCACAGTTCTTGGCCTAAGATGACTTTAAACTTGGATTTAAAGAAGAGAAAACAATGTGTAAATAGAGCTTAAAGTCAAATTTCAGAAAGGAATAAATGACATAAAGAAAAACAAAGCAACACAAAAATGTGTATGGTGGCTTTTGAAAAGTTAAGCTATAAGAGGGATCATACTGTGTGTGTGTGTGTGTGTGTGTGTGTGTGTGTGTGTGTTTGTGTTGCCCAAAAGAAAGAACGTAGATTGAATGGGTAAAAGTTATGTAGAATACATTTCAACTTATTATCAAGGACTTCCCAACAATCATAACCATCTATTAAAGAAATAAAAATCTGGAGATAGTAAGTTTTCCTTCATCGGGATATTCTGTCAGAAGTTTAGTAGGGATAATGTTAATGCTTTAGACCAAATATCTCTCCCCACATTCTGGGATTTTGTGATTTTTGGCTTAGAAAAAAATAATCATATATTCAAAGCTCTCTATTAATGCTGTGTATTATGGGTGACAAATACAAACTACCTCAAATATCAGCCCTTTTAATTAAATTTCATTGATATCATTGAGACTTGGTAGGATGCATAATAAAATTAGAATAGAACAACAGAAGGGCTTATTTTATTCAGAAGTAATACTTTTTGTGAAACAATGGAGAAGTAGAATTTTATGTCAAGAAGATGTATAAATATGTGGAAATTCATAAATCAGAAACTGAAAGCATAGTAGAAAGCAACTAGATACTGATGAAAAGAAACAAAAATAATAATCTTGCAGAAATATAATATAGATTATCTAACCAAGCTAGGAGACACAAGTGATACTCTCCTACTAGGAATGACAAAACTGAGTATTAGGCAAATATATTCCAGTGATTCAGCTATCTAGCAATCTGAAAACATTTTTATTACACTAAAAATAGGGCTCTTGATAAACATGTGGCCTACCCGATTGATAACTGTATTTTTCAAAAGGTTACAAAGCACGAAAAACCCCTATCCTGGAATTAAATCTATCCAAAAAAGTAAGGACTAATGTGTAAAGAGAAGGAAGTGTGATTTTTGGAAGACTAGTCCTCATTTTAATCATAGAGTTCAGTATGACTAAGGAAAGTAGCTCTGGTCATGGATAGATGTAAACCTTGTACCTTTGCAATGAAAGTGGTTAGATACCACCGCACAATTAGAAATTTTATATGGCTATATAGCTCAATAAGATTGGGAAACTCTCAAAGGTATTAGTGCTGCTGATAAGCTCAATGAATAATAAGGAATCTAAAAAAGAAACCATTCTATCCATAATGAGGGTGTATGTTTTCTAATGAGCTCTTATTTTGGAAGAATGCATAACCAAAGATATATTGGAAAAAGTAGCACAAGTCTGTAACATCAATTTCATTGAGACTAAATATTATGGTTGAAAATAAACTTGCAAAACTCTGTACTTGAAGCAAGAAGAGTTTCATTTTTGAACCCAAGATAAATTAGTAGTTTGAAGCCAATAAGTATTGTTGAATAACAAAGAAAATTTGCTTCTTGGTGATTTTTTTTCCTTTTCCATTTTCTGTCATCAATGATAATGATATCCAAACTGGGAAAGGCAGTTCAGAGGACATTGAAGCCCAAGATAAGTGAGGAGATAGGAAGAAATCATCTGTTTATTTTTTTTTTGTTTTGAGTTCTTTTCTTTCATTTGTTTTATTTTGTTTTGGTTTTGATGAATTCAAGTCTCTGGATTCAGACAAATTATATCAGAGGATATTGAAATAATTTGCAAATGTGATTGAATAGTCTCTTTCTGTAACTCCTAGAAATGGTAGAAAGTAGGAGATGTGCCAGAAGACTGGAGATGAACTGATATCTTGATTATCAAAAAGAGGTGGGGTGTATTATTTTCTGGAAATTATACCCTAGTGAGCTTGAAAATTACTTTAAACATTAAAAGATAGGTTTTTAAAAAAATATTTATGGGCACTTAGAAAAGAATAAACTGTCTACACAAATTTTGCTGAGAACAAATCATGTTAAAACTAAACACATTTTCTCCTATTATACAGTCTCACCTGGATTTGTTGTAATAGGCCTCTTCTTGCTCTCTCCTTTTGCAATCTACCCTTCACTCAGGTGATGAATGTTTCTTTCTTAGGCACAGATGTGACCATGCTGTACACTCCTACTCATAATTCTTCAATGGACCTCCATTTCTAGTAGATCGATGAAATGCTTAAAGCAAGTCATGTCAGCACCTTCCTGATGTCATGGTCCTCTTGGAGAACAAAGCACAAATAACAACAACCTTTTAAAGTGTTTATTAAGAATCTATTATGTATAAGTCTTTGAGAATTGGAGGGATACTAACAGATGAAGAAGGGGTGGAAGAAGGGTAATCTATTCCATGTATTGAGATAAACTAAGGCCAGAGACAGGAAAGGGTGGGAAGCAAATAAAGGACAGAGTATTTGATAACAAGAGAAAAGACATAAAGTATTATATCATAACACTCAATACAAAGGTTGAAACCAGCTCATAGATTACCCTCATTGCAAAGATCAGGTGTGTTTTTCAATTGTTTATTTGTTTGTTTTTTACTTTATTCACTAGACGAGGAGAAGTCACTAAAGAGTTTTGAGCAAAGGAGTAATGTGGTCAGAACTACGCATTAAGAACATTACTCAGGCAACAATTTGCATGACAGATTAGAGAAGAGATGATCTGTAGGCAAGAAGACAACTATAGCCTATATCATCGCTGAGGCATCCTTATCCAATTCCCACTCCCCCTTTTGGGTCATATTCCCAGAGCTTGGCTCCATCTGTTCTCAAGTTTCCAGTTAGTGGTAACCTTGTGACTTCCATTGAATGACAAATAAAAGCTCCATCTAAGCCTCTGAGGCTCATTGTTTAGATTTTTATGGCTTAGGATGAGTGTAAATAGAAATGTTTTTCGTTCTACCCAAAAATTTGAGGTTCTTACTCACCCAGACTGATATTTTGCATTGGAAAATTAGGCCATCTTTTGTCTCAATTCTTACCTAGCCTTTAGTCATGAAATGGGCGTTCCTTTAGATAAACTCAGACGTGGCAAAGACCTTCGTATAGAAAGGCCAATGTCCACTACCTCATCCAGAACCATTCTTAGTCATCTTGATTTTTTCTTGTCACTGGATTTTGATGACTCTGGAGGAGGGAGTGAGGTTGTACTAGGCAGCTTTTAGAAAGGTAAATTTACTAAGCTCATACAAATAGAGTAAAAAAAGAAAAATGTGGCATACTCAATTATAAATACATACATAGTGCAGGAAATAGTGGTTTCAAGCTTAAAGAGCACATGGCAAAGGGGTAATTCAAAATTGATTGATGAAGTCCTCTTCACGTAGTGCTCCAGAAGCTCTCCTTTGGTGTGGTATACTTCGTTTGCTGGGTTCCTTGTTGTCCTAGGAGATCAGTGTTAAGACAAAAATAAGAAATTCAAAACCCAACAGATCCTTTAAAATTTATAAGCTGCTTCTCTGGACAAAGGCCTTAGCCAAAGCCGAGATTCTCCTTTCCTCACTAGGTGGTTTCTCCTTAGAGGAGTGCTGAAAGTCTACATTAACTCTAATTTCCAGAAATCAATCCTTTACCAACTTGCTTGATAATTTATAGATGATTGCTGGAGCTTGGCCAAGTTTCCTTGGGATACAGAGCAGCTTGGCATTTGAAGCCCTCCAGATTACAGTTCCAACAGATCTTTGCAGATTTATTTCACAGAAAATCCCTTCATGTACTCAACATCTTAGACAAACCTTGTAACATTATACTTTTCAATGTATCATGCATCACGTATTTGCACAGGCTACATGGACACTTTTCCTAAATAAAATTTACTTTTTCCTCACATGGCAAAGCTGGTAATATTTTACAGACTTTTTAACCCTACCATATATTTCTTTCTCCACTGGCTGCTGGTTACCTACAACTATTCTTTTGTGATATTGTTATTTCATGATTTAAGAATGGCATTACTGGAAGAGTATGACTATTTTTAAAATGGAAATTTTTTTATCTTTTTCCTCTTAAAATGCTAAATGTTAGTTTAGTGGTGGAAGGCAGGAGGAAGGAGAAATAAAGGTTACAGAAAAACAAAAAAAGAGTGCAAGAAAGTTTATTTTTTTTTATAAATATCAACTTTGTATTAAGGATCAGCTTAGGATAATTAAAAGTGCTACAAAGTTTACCTGATACAATTTTATCACTCCCTCTCTCATGTAATTCTAGAACCAGTTCATCCTCCTTCAGCAATGGATATTGTCTTAAGTCACTTAACATCTGTAAGCCTCAGTTTCCTTATCTGCAAAATAGGGTTAATATCACTAATAACAACTTCAAAGATCACATATTATAACTTGCTCGTGAAATTTATTATTGTCTCAAAACTTACACAACAGGCATTCCTCATCATTTCATGCTTTCTTTATAATATGTATTGAAAAGGAAAACTCACATATAGTTACATATCTTAATGAGCAGGCTCTATAAGATTCTGGGGCTTTAACTTACAAGCATTTTGTCCAAAAGCAGGAACAGCTGCTGGATGTTGTCATATATAAGGATTTTTCTCCCATTTGGACTCTGCTTTATATCCTTATAGCAGTACAAACCAATTTGGTGAGTATTCTTTCTTGTTCCTTAAAAATTACATCAAAAGTATCGTTATGGAAATATCTATAAAGGAAACTTGTATGACCTTAACATATACATTAGAGACTTCTTGCTGAAGGAAACCCATCAAAACTGTTTTATGCCCTACTGAAGCAAATGCACACACACACACACATGCACACACCTATTTAATGAATAGGAATCACACTGGGTTCTTATATTCTCTATAATTTTCAGTCAAATGTAACATTGTGAAAAGGCACAAAATTGAATCTCTCTTCCCCTATGTCATTTGCATCAAGGATACTCTTGAAAGGTGCATAGCTAATTCTCATAAAGACTTTCTTGACATGAGAACATAAGTACAAGAGTAAGCAGCTATTGATTTTGTTTGCCTTTTTTTTAAATAGCATTATCCATAATCTTTTCTAATTACTTAATCTCTTCCTTTTTAGAATCAAAGAATCATGAAAATCAGTGCCTTTGTGCTCAAACTGTCACCACTAAATTCTATTCGTAATCTCTTTCAACTATTTGTTTTTCCTATTTTTGACTGTGTTGATATCATGTGTTCCTTATATAGCCCTTTTGGAAACTAGGGTTAGAGCATAAATTTTGTGGATTTCAACATTAGCAAAAAATTGCTTGTTAAAAGAATGCTTATAGATCTTTATTCTTTTTCATGTTTGCTGTACTTCTTCCAGTTTAATCCACAAATGGTCTTGGAATGTTCTGGCAGTGTTAGTTAAATGAGAAGCATCTTGATATTTTTGTTTCCTCTTCACTCTTCTCTGCTCTTTTATCAGGCTTCATTGGATTATTGATCATGATGTTATAATACTAATTCCAAAAGCATAGGTAGAAATCATTTATCCTTTCCATCCTGTATGTACTCCAAGCTTCTCCACAGGATTCCATTGTATGTGTCCATTAGATATGCTGAGGGATTCTCTAGACCAGTGGCATCAAGCTCAAATAAAAATAGGGATCACTAACCTATACATAAAAATCCCTATGGGCCACATGTTGATTTAGTTTTAACCTGTTATGTTATCTGTTTTGTTGTTTTTTTTTTAATTTAATTTATCAAACATTTCCCAATTACATTACAATCTGGTTTAGGATGCATTCAGGAGTTTGGACCAGTGGGCCACATGTTTCATGCTTCTGCTCTAGATAACTTAACATTATGAGGTCATCAATAGAGCTTCATCTATTATCCTTCACTCTTGATATTGATCCACACATTTTGGTTTCATCAGAAATATCTTTGATGACATGCTGTTGCACAAATTTTTCTGTTTTTCTTGATGTGTTCTTGTCAATCATATGACTTTCTATTGCTCTTTGCATGACTAGTAATTTAATAATTCAAAGACTAGAGTATTCCACAATGCACAGTTTCTGATTTTTCTCTCCATAAATATTTACAAGTAAATTTATATTTTAACCGAGTATTGCCTTTGGCTCCTATTTGCTCCAAAGATCAAATATTTGCTGTCTAAAGTGGTTTTGATCCTCTCTTGTTCTATCATTTTCTCTTATTTTGATTGCTTTACAAATTTTAAACATCCACACAAAATGGTATTATATAATAAATGTTGATGTCCTTTTCTTTATCTGCTACCCATTTTTATACTGTTGGTTTATTTGAATAGGTCAATCTGGAGCTGCTGTAATTGCATGTCATTAGTTTTTGCCATCTTTGACTTTTCTTTTAATTATGCACTGATTTTGACCTTTTCCTAACAAGTCAGTCTAACTACACAGAGATACTTGACTCTGAAGTGATTACCACATTGAAAACCAAATATTTGCAGCATGTTAGTATATTTAAATACTTTTTGGTACTATTTCCCCTTGTTCACCATCTCAGTGGTGTCTTATGAAGATAAAGATCATGAACAGCATAAGCAACGGTGTCTTACGATATGCATAAAGAAAAAAAAACATTAGATAAAAGTACCATAAAAAGACTATTGAAGAGAATATTCTTATTGATGATATCACTGATCTATTCAAGTACTGTAAGAGTGGGTTTCTTGGGTCCTATTAAGTAAGGCACATCAAATCCTAGATAAAATTGACCTTCTCCACAGACTCCTCTGGTTTCACTAGCTAAAAATGACCTCTCCATCCTCAAAATTTTCATATTAACACTTTGTGAAAGGATCTCTCCTTTACCTTATTACAACATACTCTGTATCATTCTTATTTGCATATGTCTCTTTGAAAAGCTTCTTGCGCCATCTTTGTGGATAAGACAATAAGTTACAAATGATATAAATAGATCAGCTTAGTAGAGGTCAAATGACTACACTGCATTCATTGTTAAATATAATTAGTACCTTGCTGCCCATCCCCACCTTCTATTGTTTTAGGCCCTCTAATGGAATGTAATTATTTTGAGGGAGGTGACAGCCTTTTTATATTTTCTCCATGGCACCGAACATAGTACCTAGCACATGGAAAGCACTGCATACAAACTTATTGATCAATTGATTGAAAATAGTGAAAGAACTTTGGTAGAATAATTCAGGGAAACACCCTTGTCCCCAACTTATTTAACATTTGTAAAGTGGAAAGAAGAGATGGAAAACATTACATTTTCCAATGATTCAAAACTGGGAGGAACAGCTAATGTATTGGATGATAGATAGAGGAAAAAAATAGACCTCAATAAGGTATAACCAAAGGCTGAATCTAATAAGGTAAAGTTTAATACAGTTAATCTTAAATCTCTATACAATTTACAAAATAATCTACCTCACAATGCAAGAATAGAGAGCAAGGGGAGGTAGAGGCAAGTAATAATTAATATAAAAACATCACAGGGTTTTAGTGGACTTCAAATTCAATTAAAATGTGATAATATTGGTTTTAAAAAACAACCCACTCAAGCTGGGTTTAGAGAACTGAAATGTCCAGGAGTATAATGAAAATTTCATTGTACTCTGTCCTAGTCTGACTGTATCTGAAATGGTACATTCACTTGTAATTGATTTATTTTAGGGTGGACATGTGTAGTTCTATGACCAAAATCTAGAAAGAATATTTCAAGGAATTATGACATTTAGGTTTAAGGAAAGAAAAACTGGAAGAATTATACCTGGCTTCTTATGTATATATGTATGTATATGTGTATACATATATATATATGTGTGTGTGTATACATATATAATATGTACATGCATATATGTACATATGTGTATATATATATATATAGTGGCAGAGATTAGATTCATTCTGTTTACAATGGGAAGGCTTAAAGCAGAAAGACAGGTCTGGCTTATGAGTTGTTAGGGGATAGCTCATTTTTTTTCTTCTGATTTTCTTTAAATTATATTTTTGTTTCATTAAATATTTCCCATATGTTTAATTTTTAGCATTCTTTTTAACAAATGACTCACAGTTTCTCTCCCTCCCTCCCCTTCTCCACCTAAGGAGAAGACAGGTAATGTGATATTGATTATATATGTGAAGTCGTGAAACATATATTTCCATATTAGCCATCTTGAAAAGAAATCACACACATATTAAGTGAAAAAAATTATTTAGTTTGCAGTCAGAGTTGAAGTCTCTGGAAGTAGGTAGCATATTTTTTTTTTATCATGAGTCCTTTGGAATTTTCTTGGATTATTGTCTTGATTAGAGTAATTAAGTCTTTCACAGTTGGTCATCCTTATAATAATGCTGTTATTGTGACAATGTGTTCCTGGTTCTGTTGACTTCACTTTGCATCACTTTATATAAACCTTTCCAGGTTTTTCTGAAACCATTCTGCTCATCATTTTCTACAGCACAATAATTATCTATCACAACCATATGCCACAAATTGTTTAACCATTTCCAAATTGATAGGCATTCACTCAATTTCATATTTTTTGCCATCACAAAAAGAGTGGCTGTAAATACTTTGTACAAATAGGTCTTTCCCCCTTTTATTTGATATATTTGGGATACATACTTAACAGTACTATTGCTAGATCAAAAGATATCCAGTTTTACATTGGGCTTATTTCCAAATTGTTCTTCAGAATGGTTGGAACAATTCAGAATTCTACCAACAGTGCATCAGTGTCCCAAATTTTCCACATCTCTGCCAGAAGTTCTTTCTTTTTCTACCTTGTTATCCAATCTGTCGTGTTTGAGGTGGCATCTCAGATTTGTTTTAATTTGAATTTCTCTAATAAATAGTGGTTTAGTGGATGTTTTATATGACTATTGATAGCTTTGATTTCTTCTTCTGAAAACTGCCTATTCATATCCTTTGTCTACTTATCAGCTGGGGAATAGCTCTTATTTTTATAAATTTGGCTCAGTTCCCTATGTTTTTTTGAGAAATAATGCCTTTATCAGAGAAACTTCCTGTAATTCCCCCCTTCCCCCAGTTTCCTACTCCTTCTAATTTTGGCAGCATTAGTTTTGTTTGTACAAAAATCACCTTTTTTAAAAAAAAATTAATGTAATGAAAATTTTTCATTTCACTTTAAGGAAGAATTACTAAGAACTCTATCTATCTCCATACAGGTTGCCCATGAAATATTTTGTGCTCTAATACTGTTCAAGTACAGCCTAGATAAGTACTTGCCAGTTACATTTTAGAGAAATTTACAACATATATAGGAGGGTAGATGAGAGTACCCCTGAGATCCATTATTTGCTCTATAAGTCTTATTCTACATCTTATTCTCAATCCCTGGGGAAAATTCCCTTGGAAGACAATTCTAAGATTAAATAAATAGGAGTGATACTTCATTAGTTAAACCCACTTAATATACTCAACAGGTTTCCATTCTATAACAGTTTGTTTACATTACTTAGGCTTTTAAAAATCATTAATAATAATCTTGATAAAATATAAGCTATAATTGTGAAGTTACTAGTCATTTATTTTCTTTTACCCTGTTCAATTGTGCTTTGAAATATGCTACACATTTCTATTCCTTGATTATCAAAAAGATTTACCACTATTTTAACTACAACAGGGCAGTGTTCAACACTCACATAGGAGCTATATTTTCCTGAAATAAAGTACACAATATTTATTTTAGTTTTTTCTTAATATTTAGTATGATAGCTTCCATGATTAAGATAGCAATAAATGGAACGTATCCACTTAAGTGTTCACTTATCAAATACAAGCACAAAAAGAAAAACACTTTTAAAATTTGATTTCATTGGCCATTTGTGACGAAATGTGATGAAATTGTGGTTTGGTTGTTTGGCAAAAGAATATGAGTCACTCATTAAACAAGCACAAAGGAGATGAAAGAGGAGATGGTATTTCCAAAAGTTCTAGGAAGCTATTAATTGTGAGAAAGCATCCAGAAAAATCATAAATAACATCAGCAACATCACAGTATAAGGTGAACTAATGCAAACATAAGATTCCAATTCAGCCAGTAGATTTTACTATATTTCCTACTGACTGCTATAATTAAAACCAACTAAAAAAACCCTGAAAGTAAAGGAAATATTTGAATACTAACAGAAAACAAGTATATGCGTAATGGATAGCCCTGAGAATATAGATCAAGAGACTAAATTAAAATTTATTATATCCAATAAGCATTTATTAAGTGATTCTTCAGTTGTAGGAATTGTTTTAGGCACTGAAGATGTAAAGACAAATGCATAAAAATCTATATGGTCTTAAGAGGCTTAAGTTCTGCCAGAGGGAGAGAAATACAGCATATATATAGGTAAGGGAATTTAAAAGAAAGACAAAGTAATTGGGAATGGGAAGTAGAAAATCAAGAAAGGACTCTGGTAAGATGTGATGGTGGAGCTGAAAAACAGAACACTCTAGAAGGTCCAAGGATGTGAATACAGAGGGCATTTCATCCTTGGGGACTATACAAAAGCCCATAGAAAGGAAATGAATTGCTTTATGTGAGAAACAGCAAGTAGGTGAAATAAGGACTAAGTAAGGGAGGGGGGGGAGAGAAATGTTCAATTAAATTAAATTAACAGTCTTAAGCCAGATTGTGAAGGATTTCTAATTCTAAAGAGAAGATTTTGTATTTTATCCTACAGGAAATAGAGATTCACTGATTTTTTCTAGGAAAGGGAAATGACATGGTCAGATATGTGCTTTAGAACTATCCATTTAGCAGCTATTTAGAGAATGGGTTGAAAGGTGGAGAGGCTGGAAGAATAAGAGATTAATTCAGAGGCTATTGCAGTAGTTGAAATGAGAGATGAAGTAGTCTTGCGCTATGGAGAAGTTGTGAGAGAAAGTCTCTCCATGTGAAACAAGTTAAGGTCATTGCCAAGATTTGGCAATTGAATAGATACAAAAATTGATTGAGGGTGAAGAGTTAAAGATGGTTCCAAGACTGTAAACCTGATGGTCTGGAAGAATTGTAGTGCCCCAACCAAAGTAGGAAAGTTAGCAGTAGAGATGGGTTTAGGAGGAAAGAATGTTTTTGTTTTTGTTTTTATTTGGACATATTGAATTTGCTGTAATTTCCAGATAGGGATAGATATCTAGCAAGTAGTTGGAGACGAATGTCTAGAGTTTTGGAAAGAGACCCAGGTTTATATAAATTTGAGTGTCATCTATAGAGAAATTATATCTGGAATCCTGAGAGACAATGAAATATCTAATAAAGAGATCATACCTGGATTGAAGAGAACATGAATGAATGATACCTGAAGTTCAATCGTAATTACCTTTCCCATAGAGAATGAAAGAAGGCTACTACAGATGCTGCTTTTGATCTTCATTTTACATAATGAATAGATAGGAAATTGGAACTGGACAGCTTCATGCATAAATTTATTTTTTTCCTGTTATCTAAAATAATTCAGAGATATTTTGCTCAGCACACCATGTGAAAATGAAGCAAAGAAAAACCATGGGCATCTGGGAGTCTCGAGGAAAGCTTGGATGACATGTCATTTATGCCATTGTAAATCTACAGAGACAGCTCATTATAAGTAATCACAAGGCAAATAACATTTTTACTGGTGGACTAGAATTACTTACCATCTAAAAGTTATTAAAAAAACTATTATAGTCAACTTTTGATTATCTGTAAACATATTTTCTTTTCCCCTCAACTATCAAGGTTGTTCTATTCCATATCAAATTATTGCTGTTACTGGTCTTGGTGTCATGTAGTCCTCTCTTAATTGAATTTAATGTAGATACAGTACATTAGGAAATATAGATTTTTATCCTTTTTGGCAACTGTGGAAAAGAAATTCCTCAACTAAAGTCCTACTTCAATTCCTCATCACAGTGTGAAGGTGACACTTTGTTCATAAAAGCCTCTCACCAGCAGAGTAAATTCTGGGACATCTGACCAAGTTATAAAAGCTTTGCATGAGTGTCTCATTATAGTTTATACACCTATTGACCAAGGACTGATATAACTAAGTTCAGAGAGGGAAGTTATTAGGTTGCTCAAAGACTGATGTAATTGGGCACCACAACAAATCTTGAAGATTATTCACTAAATTTTAGAAAAGTTACCATGTATATAAATGCAAGAAATGCTGACAGCAATGAAATCAAAGTTCCTCAGAGTACTGAAGAAACATAGAGCTAAATAGTCACCAAATGTATATTAAACATGCAGCAGATCCTTAGGTATATGGTCAGGCCTCAAGGAGATATATAGTGAACAAGAGATATAACATCTTCTCCACAAAAAAATAATCACTAAGAGTAATAGAGGAAAAAAAAACCTCATTAAACATCACATTTGGAGGACAGAGCCAACACGGCAGTTGGAAAGCAGGAACTTGCTTAAGGTCTCCCCCAGGTCTCTCCAAACACATGTAAAAAATGGCTCTGAGCAAATTATAGAGCTGCAGAACCCACAAAATAGCAGAGGGAAACAGGGCTCCAGCCCAGGAAAGCCTGGTTGGTTGCTGGGAAGGGTCTACCACAGGGATCTGGGAGTGGAGCTGAACACAGCCCAGCATGGGCCATGCCAGGACCAACCAGACCAGGAGCTGGGTGGAATAGGCTGTAGGGGCTTGAATCATTGAGCTGTGGCACTCACCAGACCCACAAACTCACAAGCCCACAAACCCACAAACACCAAAGACAACAGAGAAGGTGAGTGGAAAAACAGCTGGGACAGAGTGAAAGGAATGCAAGGTAGGCCCCAGCCCAGGGGTGGTAGAAGTGGTGCAGCTTCAGGGCTGCTTCTAGGGCTCCAGCTGTGGTTGCTTCTGACCCCAGGCCCATCCAGTGGGAGGAATTAAGTGGCAGGTCAGAGCAGGAGTGCAAAGCCTACTTGGATCTGGGTTGTAGCCCTGGCTGGTGGCTCTTGGGGGAGGAGGAGTGCTTCTGTGGCAGAGCTTGCTGTGTAGAAGTAGCTAGGGAAACAGCAACAAAAGGACCATAAACCTTGGGACAAAGTACTCTCTACTCTACAAGCAGTCATACACTGACAAAAAGCCCAAGGGTCAAGCAGTTGGCTGGGAAGATGAACAGGCAGCGAAAACAGACTCAGGTTCAGACTCAGACTTTGGAATCTTTCTTTGGTAACAAAGAAGACCAAAACATACAGCCAGAAGAAGTCAACAAAGTCAAAAAGCCTACATTAAAAGCCTCCGAGAAAAATATGAATTGGTCTCTGGCCATGGAAGAGCTCAAAAAGGATTTGGAAAAGCAACTAAGCATCATCTATAGAGAAATTATATTTGGAATCCTGAGTAGAGTAGAGGGGAAAATGGGAAGATAAACGAGAGTAACGTGAGAAAATCATAAAAAACAAGTCAATGACTTGCTAAAAGAGACCCAAAAAATACTGAAGAAAATAACACCTAAAAAAGAACTAACTAAAATGGGAAAAGAGCTCCAAAAATACAATGAAGAGAAGAATGCCTTGAAAGGCAGAATTAGTCAAGTGGAAAAAGAGGTCCAAAAGACCACTGAAGAAAATGCTACCTTAAAAATTGGATTGGAGCAAGTGGAAGCTAGTGACTTTATGAGAAATCATGATATTATAAAACAGAACCAAAGGAATGAAAAAATGGAAGACTGTGTAATATCTCATTGGAAAAACCACTGACCTGGAAAATAGATCCAGGAGAGATAATTTAAAAATTATTGGACTACCTGAAAGCCATGATCAAAAATAGAGCATAGACATCATCTTTCAAGAAATTATCAAGGAGAACTGCCCTGATATTCTAGAGCCACAGGGCAAAATAGAAATTGAAAGAATCCACAGATTGCCTCCTCAAATAGATCCCAAAAAGAAATCTCCTAGAAATATTGTTGCCAAATTCCAGAGCTCTCAGATCAAGGAGAAAATACTGCAAGCAGCCAGAAAGAAACCATTTGAGT
>CM053623.1:251074799-251100484 GCA_028646595.1 Phalanger gymnotis
AAAGGGGGGATGATGGAAGGGAGGGCAGATGGGGATGAAGATAATCGAAAAACAAACACTTTCAAAAGGAGACAGGGTCAAGGGAGAAGGTTCAATAAAGGGCGATAGGATAGGAAGAAGCAAAATATAGTTAGTCTTTCACAACATGAGTATTGTGGAAGGGTTATACATAATGATACGCATGTGGCCTATGTTGAATTGCTTGACTTCTTAGGGTGGGTGGATGTGAAGGGAAGAGGGGAGAGAATTTGGAACTCAAGGTTTTAAAAAAAATAGATGTTGAAAAGTAAAAAAGGTTTTTTTTTCATGAAACTAGAAAATAAGATGTACAGGCAATGGGGCATAGAGATTTATCTTGCCCTACAAGACAGGAAGGGAGAGGGGGATGGGAGGGGAATGGGGCGACGGAGGGGAGGGCAGACTGGGGAACAGGGCAACCAGAGTGTACACCATCTTGGAGTGGGTGGGGGGAGGAAATGGGGAGAAAATTTGTAATTCAAATGCCTGTGAAAATCAATGCTGAAAACCAAATATGTTAAAAATAAATTAAAATTTAAAAAAAAGGAGATTCACTCATTCCCCCTCACCTGCCCCCTCTTCCCTCCCAACACAACTGCTTTTTCTTGTCACTTTTATCTGAGATAATTTACCCTCTTCTCTCTCTCTCTTTCTCCTTCTCTCAATATATTCCTCTTTCATCCCTTAATTTGATTTTTTGATATTATCCCTTCATATTCAACTCACTCTGTGCCCTCTGTGTATATAAATATATGTGTGTGTGTGTGTGTATGTGTGTATGTATGTATGTATGTATGTATATTCCCTTTAGCTACCCTAACATTGAGGTCTCATGAATTATATGCATCATCTTTCCCAGTAGGAACGTAAAGATAACAGTTCAACTTTAGTAAGTTCCTTATGATTTCTCTTTCTTGATTACCTTTTCATGCTTCTCTTGATTCTTGTGTTTGAAAGTCAAATTTTCCATTCAGCTTTCGCCTTTTCCCTGAGAAAGCTTGAAAATCCTTTATTTTATTGAAAATCCACATTTTGCCTTGGAGCATGATACTAAGTTTTGCTGGGTAGGTGATTCTTGGTTTTAATCCTAGCTCCATTGACCTCCAGAATATCGTATTCCCAAGCCCTTTGATTCCTTATTGCAGAAGCTGCTAGATCTTGTGTTATTCTGATTGTGTTTCCACAATACATAAATTATTTCATTCTGGCTGCTTGCAGTATTTTCTCCTTGATCCGGGAGCTCTAGAATTTGTTGACAATATTCCTAGGAGTTTCCTTTTGGGGATCTTTGTCAGGAGGCAATCAGTGGATTCTTTCAATTTTTATTTTACCCTGTGGATATAGAATATCAGGGCAGTTCTCCTTGATAATTTCTTGAAAGATATCTAGGCTCTGTTTTTAATCATGACTTTCAGGTAGTCCAATAAGTTTTAAAGTATCTCTCCTGGATCTGTTTTCCAGATTAGTGGTTTTTCCAGTGAGATATTTCACATTGTCTAGCATTTTTTCATTCCTTTGGTCCTGTTTTAAATTATCTTGATTTCTCATAAAGTCACTAGCTTTCACTTGCTCCAATCTAATTTTTATGGTAGTATTTTCTTCAGTGGTCTTTTGGACCTCCTGTTCCATTTAGCTAATTCTGCCTTTCAATGCGTTATTCTCCTCATTGGCTTTTTGGAGCTCTTTTGCCATTTCAATTAGTCTATTTTTAAGGTGTTATTTTCTTCAGTAGTTTTTTGGATCTCCTTTAGCAAGTCATTGACTTGTTTTTCATGGTTTTCTCACATCACTGTCATTTCTCTTCCCAATTTTTCCTCTACTTCTCTAACTTGCTTTTCCAAATCCTTTTTGAGCTCTTCCATGTCCTGAGACCAGTTCATGTTTTTCTTGGAGTCTTTTGATGTAGGCTCTTTGACTTTCTTTACTTCTTTGGGCTGTATGGTTTGGTCTTCTTTGTCACCAAAGAAAGATTACAAAGTCTGAGACTGAATCTGAGTCTGTTTTTGCTGCCTGGCCACGTTCCCAGTAAACTACTTGACACTTGAGTTTTTCATTCGGGTATGACTGCTTGTAGAGTAGAGAGTACTTTGTCCCAGGCTTGAGGGATTTTGCTTTTGTTTTCAGAGCTATTTCTGCACAGCAAGCTCTGCTGCACCAGTGTTTCTCCTCCCCCAAGAACTGCCAACCTGGAGTAGACTTAGATCTTAAGCAGTCTCTGCACAGCTGCTCTGATCTACCACTTAATTCCTTCCATCAGGTGGGCCTGGTGTCAGAAGCAACTGCAGCTGTAGTTCTGTCCTCATAGCCACACCACCTCTGCTGCCCCTGGGGCGGTGGCTGAACCATGAACTCCTTTCACTCCCCGCAGCTTTTCCCACTAACCTTTTCTGTTGACTTTGGTGTTTGTGGGTTGAGATGTCTGGTAACTGGCACAGCTCACTGATTCAGGGCACTAGGGCTTGTTCTATCTGGCTCCCCATCTGGTTGGTCTTGGTGTAGCCCTCACTGGGCTCTGCTCCCCTTCGCTCCCAGCTCCGTGGGATAGACCTTACCCAATGACTATCCAGGCTGTCCTGGACTGGAACCCTGCTTCCTACTGCTATTCTGTGGGTTCTGAATCTCTAGAATTTGTTCAGAGCCGTTTTTATAGGTTTTTGGAGGGACATGGTGGGGAGCTCAGTCCAGTCCCTGCTTTCCAGCTGCCCTCTTGTCTTCGCCCCTGCTGTGGACAAAATCTTTCAAGCAATTATCAAAGAAAACTGAGTTGATATCCTTGTATTAGAAGGCAAGAGAGTCATTGAAAGGATCCACTAATCACCGTAAATTATTTTACATGAAGAGGCATAGGTTGGAGGGGAAGACAGACAGGTGGGTGATGAGCATTGCCTTAACCTTACACACATCAGTATAGACTCAAAGTGGGAATTATATACACAATCAGTTGAATATAGAAATCTATCTTACCCAAAAGGGAAATAGGAGGGGAGGAGATCAGGTAAAAGCAGGTAGAAAGTTCAGTGAGGAATGACAGAATGCAGTGTAGATCAGGGGAGGTGATAGACAGAAGGGTAACACTGTTGATAGAGGAAAGGGTGAAAGGAGAGAGGGGACAGACAATAGGAATAATAGGATGATGGGAAATACACAGGTAGTAATCATAACTGTAATGTGAATGGATTGAACTCTCTCATAAAACAGAAGTAGATAGCAGAGTGAATCAAAAATCAGAATCCTACAATATGTTGTTTCTAGGAAACACATTTGAAGCAGAGAGACAGAGTAAAGGTAGGTGGCTGGAGCAGAATCTATTATGCTTCAGCTGAAATAAAAAAAAGGCAGAGGTAGTGATCCTGATCTCAGACAAAATAAAAACAAAAATAGATCTAATTAGATGAGATAGCAAAGGAAACTACATCTTGGTTAAAAGGTATCATAGACAACGAAGCAATATCACTACTAAATATGTATGCACCAAGTGTTATAGCATCCAAATGCATTGAGAAATTAAGTGAGTTAAAGGAAAATAGCAAAACTATACTAGATGGATGCCTCTACTGCCCCTCTCAGAACTCAATGAATCCAACCAAAAAATAAACAATTAAGAAAATGGGAAGCAAAATGAATATTAGAAAAGTTAGATATGACAGACCTGTGGCATCATTTAGACATAAAGGTGGATACCATAAGCAAATTATAAAAGCAGGGAGTAGTGTACCTGTTAGATCTGTGGGGAAGGAAAGAATTCGTGACCAAAGAAGAGACAGAGAGCATTATAAAATGTAAAATAGATAATTTAATTGTTAAATTGAAAAGCATTTGTATAAACAAAACCAATGCAATCAAGATTAAAATGAAAGCAGAAAGATTGAAAATTGAGGAAATGCCTGTCAATTGGGGAATGGATGAACAAGGTGTGGTATATGAATGTAATAGAATTCTAATGTGCAATAAGAAATGGTGAACAGGCAGATTTCAGAAAATCCTGGAAAGACTTGTACAAAGTGATGGAATATGAAATGAGCAGAATGAGGAAAACATTATACACAGTATCAGTAGCATTGTGTGATAATCAACTAAGAATGATTCAGCTCTTCTCAGCAACATAATGGTCCAAGACAAGTACAAAGGACCCAAGAAAGAAAATGTTATCTACATCCAGACAAAAAAGTTGAATTAAGGGGTGAGGGAAGAATATATTGAGAGAGGGAGAAAGGGAGAGATAGAATGGTGTAAATTATCTCACATAATATTGGCAAGAAAAAGCAGTTCTGTAGGAAGGGAAGAGGGGGCACGTGAAGGGGAATGAGTGAACCTTGCTCTCATCAGATTTGACCTGAGGAGGCAATAACATACATACTCAATTGGGTATCTTACCCCACAGGATAGAAGGATGAAGGAAATAAAAAGGGGGGGCAATAGAAAGGAGGGCACATAGGGGGAGGAGGTAATCAAAAGCAAACACTTTTGAAAAGGGACAGGGTAAAGGGAGAAAATTGGTTAAAGGGGGATGGATAAGAAGGAGCTAAATATAGTTAGACTTTTACAACATGAGTATTATGGAAGGGTTTTGAATAATGATACACAAGTGACCTATGTTGAATTGCTTGCCTCCTTAGGGAGGGAAGAGGGGAGAGAATTAGGAACTCAAAGTTTTAAAAGCAGATGTTCAAAAAAAGTTTTTGCATGCAACTAGGAAGTAAGATATGCAGACAATGGGGCATAAAAATCTATCTTGCCCTACAGGAAAATAAGGGAAAGCGGTATGGGGGTGGAGTGGGGTGACAGAAGGGTGGGTTGACTGGTGAAAGTGGCAATCAGAATATATTCCACCAAAATACTGATGGCCTCTGAATGCAGATTGAAGCATATTTTTTCAATTATTTTATTCTTTCTCATGTTCCTTTCTTCCTTTTTATCTGTTTCATCTTTCACAACTCTGACTAATATGGAAATATTTTTACATAATAGCATGTGTATAAACTATATAATTTTCAGAAGGTGGTAGGAGGTGGAGAAAAAATTGGAACTCAAATCTTCTAAAAATGAATGCTAAAATTTTTCTTGATATGTAACTGGAAAAAAAATCAAATGGTATTTGGAAAAAAAAGAAAATCCTACCAACTTAAAAAAAAAAGGAAAAAAGAAAAGTAAACTGTGGCCCAGTGAAGCAAAATTACTTTCCTAAGTTGCACAGTTAGCAATACAACTAGAATTTGAACCTCGATCATCTAAGCCAATTCCAATACTCTTGTCACTGTATCAAGTCTTTTCAGATCTTAATTACTCCTTACATCTTACCTGTTTATTGAAAGTGAGTTAAAATATGACCCTCTTAAAAGGATGCTTGCATTTTTGGGTTTCAAATTCCAGAGAAATTAATGTTTTTTTGGAAAGAGAGACCCTTTCCACATGTTATATGTCTAGCATTATTCCTCCTCAAGAAGCTGACCATGAAGATATCAATTCACCTCCTGATTTAAGAAACTACTGACAATGTTCATGTGATTTGACTGAAAGGTTTGAAAAAAGAATGTATGATTAAATACAACTATATTTTGCTAAGTTTATTGGCCAGATCACTACAAATAGAGAATTTCATTGATAAAATGTTTGTTAATTTCAATAGGCAAAAATATATGTGCACAATGATGTGTCTGTGACATGAAGGTTATAATGATCACAAGATCATTTTTGTGTCTCTTTAAACTATAGCACAAAATGATTAATTTCATATATTTTAGAACATTTCTAGTACAGATTTTGTTTAATAGCGTCTACTTCACAACTCACTAATATTTCTGATTAAGAATAAGGAAATATATTTAATTGCAATAAGAAAAATTGCTAGTAGTAATTTTTAGTAATATCTTCTTGAGCAATTTGTATAGCAAATGAATACCTAAAATACTTTTTAGAGGTGTCTGGGGCTAATAGGTGTCTTTCTTAAAAGGCAGTAAATAAGTAATTTAACTTTAATATATAGATAACACAAATGGATGAAATTGGTAATTTACATGTTCCATTTCTTTTTTAATGTGTTTGTAGTTTTTCAAAAGGAAAGGAGCCAAATTTCTTTTTCAAAAAATATTCTTGCTTTTCCTTGAAGATTCTCCCTTGAACCTTATGGTTATACCTGGCCTCCCCAGCAGAATAAATAACTAAATTAAACCATTAGGTGTACTTAGATAGTTATGATTTTGGCAATTTGAATATCGAAAAAAAGAAAACTACTTAAGGAACCTGTACTGCCAAGAAAGGAATCTTCATCTTGAACTCTAGCTGAGTTATATGACCTCAAACACTGGAGTCAAATTGTTCGTCAGAAGGCAAAAACAAGCAACAACAACAAAAACTAAGCTATTATTGTTAGTAGTATGGGCTGTCTTTTATTTTAAAGAAATGTATCCCCAATACTATGCACAATGGCTTAGCATATAGTAGTTACATTTCTCTTTCCACGTTGTTATGATGTCTGTATGATCCCCATTTCCTATAGCACAATAGTATATCATTACCTTTTGTAACACGTATTATTCAGCCATTCACCAATTGATGGGCATCACCTTGATTTCCAATTCTTTGCTCTTACAAAAAGAGTCACCATAAATATTTTTGTACATCTGGGTCCTTTTCCCACTTGTGTGATCTCTTTGGGATACAACCCTAGGAGTGGTACTGCTGGGTCAAAGGGTATGAACATTTTTATAGCCCTTTGGTTATAGTTCCAAATTGCTCTCCAGAATGGCTAGATCAGTTCACAACTCCACCAGCAGTGTAACAGTGTTCCTATTTTCCAACATCCTCTCCAGCATTTATCATTTTCCTGTTTGTAATTTTAGCCAATCTGAGAGGAGAGATGTGGTACCTAAGAGTTGTTTTGATTTGCATTTCTCTAATCAGTAATGATTTTGAGCATTTTTTCATGTGCCTATAGATATCTTTAATTTCTTCCTCTGAAAACTGCTTGTTCATATCCTTTGACCACTTCTCAGTTGGGGAATGACTTGTATTCCTATAAATTTCTCCCAGTTCCCTGTATATTTTAGAGATGAGGCCTTTATCAGAGACACTGGTTCTAAAGATTTTTTTCCCAATTTTTTGATTACCTCCTAATTTTTGTTGCATTTGTATTTTATGCAAAACATTTGAATTTAACATAATCAAAATTTTCCATTTTGCATTTTGTAATGCTCTCTATCTCTTGTTGTGTCATGGATTCTTTTCTTTTCCATAAATCTGACAGGTAAACTATTCCTTGCTCTCCCAAATTGCTCATAGAATCAGCCTTTATTCCTAAATCATGAACCCATTTTGACTTTATTTTGGTATATGGTATAAGATATTGGTCTATGCCCAGTTTCTGCCCTACCATTTTCCAATTTTCCCAGCAGTTTTTGTGAAATAGAGAATTCTTAGCACAGAAGCTTGCCTCTTTGGGTTTATCAAAGAGTAGATTGCTATAGTCATTGACTTCCCATCTTGTGTACCTATCCTATTCCACTGACCTATAACTCTATTTCTTAGCCAGTACCAGGTAGTTTTGATGACTGCTATTTTACAGTACAGTTTAATATCTGGTATGACTAGGCCACTTCCCTGACATTTCTTTTCATTAATAGCATCGATATTCTAGACCTCTTGTTCTTCCAGATGAATTTTATTATTGTTTTATCCAACTGTACAATAATTTTTTGATAGTTCTATTGGTATGGCACTGAATAGATACATTAATTTAGGTAAAATTGTCATTTTTATTATATTAGCTTGGCCTAACCATGAGCAACAGATATTATTCCATTTATTTAGATCCGACTGTATTCATGCGGAGAGTGTTTCATAATTATGTTCACATAAGCCCTGGTTTGTCTTGGCAGATACACTCCCAAATATTTTATAGTGTCTACAGTAACTTTGAATGGAATTTCTCATTCTATCTCTTGCTGTTGGGTTTTGTTAGTAATGTATGGTAATGCTGAGGATTTATGTGGGTTTATTTTATATCCTGCAACTTTACTAAAGTTGTTTATTATTTCAAGCAGTTTTTTACTTGATTCTCTAGGATTCTCTAAGTTCTCATCATATCATCTGCAAAAAGTGATAATTTAGTTTTTTCTTTGCCCATTCTAATTCCTTCAATTTCTTTTTCTTCTCTTATTCCCACAGTTAACGTTTCTAGTACCAAATTAAATAGTAGGGGTGATAATGGACATCCTTGTTTCACCCCTGATCTTATTGGGAATGCATCTACCTTATCCTCATTAAAAATAATGCTTGTTGATGGTTTTAGGTAGATGCTATTTATAATTTTAAGGAAGGCTCCATTCATTCCTATGCTCTCTAGTGTTTTTAATAGGAATGGGTGTTGTATTTTGTCAAAGGCTTTTTCTGCATCTATTGAGATCATTATATGGTTTATGCTAGTTTTGTTGTTGATATGGTCAATTATGCTAATGGTTTTCCTGATATTGAACCAGCCTTGCA
The DNA here is from genome assembly GCA_028646595.1 of Phalanger gymnotis. Lineage (NCBI taxonomy): Eukaryota > Metazoa > Chordata > Mammalia > Diprotodontia > Phalangeridae > Phalanger > Phalanger gymnotis. The sequence continues at coordinate 251,083,299 of CM053623.1, forward strand.
TTTCTGGAATAAATCCTATGTGATCATAGTGTGTTATTCTCATGATAAGTTGCTGCAATCTTTTTGCTTATATTTTATTTAAAATTTTTGAATTAGTATTCATTATGAAATTGGTCTATAATTTTCTTTCTCTGTTTTGTCTCTTCCTGCTTTTGCTATTAGTACCATATTTGTGTCATAAAAAGAATTTGGTAGGGCTCCTTCTTCACCTATTTTCTCAAATAGTCTACAAAGCATAGTAATTAATTGTTCTTTAAATGTTTGATAAAATTCACATGTAAAACCATCTGGTCCTGGTCTCTAGGGAGATCATTGATGGCTTGCTCAATTACTTTTTCTGAGATTGGGTTATTTAGAAATTTTACTACCTCTTCCGTTAACCTGGGCAATTTATGTTTTTGTAGATATTCATTCATATCCCTAAGGTTGTCAAATTTATGGGCATACAATTGCGCAAAATAATTCCTAATTATTGTTTTGATTTCCTCTTCATTAGAGATGAATTCACTGTTTTCATTTTTGATACTGGTAATTTGATTTTCTTCTTTTTTAATCAAATTGACCAAAGTTTTATCGATTTTATTGGTTTTTCATAAAAGCAGCTCTTTGTTTTATTCATTAATTCAATAGTTTTCTTGGTTTCAATTTTATTAATCTCTCCTCTGATTTTCAGTATTTCTAATTTGGTTTTTAATTGGGGATTTTCAATTCATTCTTTTTTTTAGCTTTTTCAGTTGCATGCCCAATTCATTGATCTTCTTTTTCTCTATTTCATTCGTGTAAGCATTTAGAGATATGAAACTTTCCCTAAGAACTACTTTTGCTGCATCCCATAAGTTTTTGTTTGTTGCCTCATTATTGTCATTCTCTTGAATGAAGTTATTAATTGCTTCTCTAATTTCTTCTTGCCCCCTCATTCTTCAGAATTAGATGATTTAGTTTCCAATTAATTTTTCGTTTATTTTTCCACAATTCTTTATCACAAATAATTCTTATTGCATCGTGATCTGAAAAGTATGCTATGACTACTTCTGCCTTTCTGCACTGGATTGTGAGGTTTTTATGCCCTAGGACATGGTTACTTTTTGAGTATGTGCCATGTACCACTGAGAGGAAAGTATATTCCTTTTTATCCCCATTCAGTTTTCTCCAGAGGACTATCATATGTGCCTTTTCTAAAATTCTATTCACCTCCTTAACTTCTTTCTTATTTATTTTGAGGATGTAGTGTCTTTCCTTCTCTCTTTTAATTAAATCTATCTTTACTTTTGCTTTGTTTGAGATTAGGATTGCTACATCTGCTTTTTTTTTACTTTAGCTGAAGCACAATATATTTATCTCCAGCCTTTTACCTTTACCCTGTGTGTATCCCCCTGTCTCAGATGTGTTTCTTGTAAACAGCACATTTTATGATTATGGCTTTTAATCCATTCTGCTATCTGCTTCCGTTTTATGGGTGAGTTCATCCCATTTGCATTCAGAGTTATGATTTGTATCTGTGTCTTTTTCTCCATCCTATTCCCCCCCCATTTATGCTTTTATTTCTCCTTTTCCCTTCCACTCCTCAACAAAATTTTGCTTTTGACTGCTGCCTTCCTCAGTTTACCCTTCCTCTTGATTCCCCTCCCTTATCTTACCATTTTCCACTTGCTACTTCTTCCTTGCCTTCTGACCACCCCCTTCCTTTTTTCTCTTTCCCCTCCTACTGCCTGTAGGACAAGTTAGATTTCTATACTTATCAGCATATGCTATTCCCTTCTTGAACCAGATCCAAGGACAGTAAAGTTCAAATACTGCTCTTTTCCCTCCCTTCTTTCTCTCTACTATAGTGTGTTTTGTACCTCTTCATTTGATGTAATTTACCCTTTTCTAGTACCTCCTTAGTACCTCCAATAATTCTCTCTTTCCATCTCTTAATTATGCTTTTTATCCTTATATAAGATATTTTATACAGACATCCACAATCTATGTGAATCCCTTTCAATAGTCATAATAGCTGTATTATTCTGAAGATTCACATATATGTATATGTATATTTATACATATATATCATACATAAGATCACATAATCCTATATAAAGATGTAAATAATTTTGCCTTTATTGATTAATAAGGTTTGTGGGGTTGTTTCCCCCTGTTTGCCTTTTTATGTCTCTCTTGAGTTTTGTATTTGAAGATCAAATCTTCCATTGAGTTCTGGCCTTTTCATCAGGAAGGTCTGGAATTCCCTTATTTTGTTGAATGTCTATCTCCTTGCCTGAAAAATTATGCTTTAATTTTGCTGGATAGTTGATCCTTGGTTGTAGTACCAGCTCCTTTGCCCTTTGGAATATCATATTCCCATTTCTCCTGTCATTTAATGTAGAGGCTGAGAGATCCTGTGTGATCCTTATTATAGTTCCACGATATTTGAATTGTTTCTTTTGGGCTGCTTGCAGTATTTTCTCCTTGACTTTGTAATTCTGCATTTTGGCTAAAATATTTCTTTGTGTTTTCAATTTGGGAATCTCTTTTGGGGGGTGGATTCTTTCAATGACTATTTTACCCTCTGGTTCTAGGACCTCTGGGGATTTAGCTTTGGTAATTTCTTTGAGGATACTGTCAAGGCTCTTTTCATCGTGTATTTCCAGTAGACCGATAATTCTTAAATTGTCTCTCCTGGATCTATTTTCTAGGTCAGTTGTTTTTCCAATCAGATATTTCACATTTTTTTTCCTGTTTTTTTCCTTCTTTACATTTTGTTTTACTACTACTTGATGCCTCATAGAATAATTCCACCTTCCACTTGCTCAATTTTAATTTTTAATGAGTTGCTGTCTTCATTTTGCTTTTGAGTCTCCTTTTCCAGTTGGTTGATTTTACTGCTCAGGGTGTCATTTTCTCTGTTTAGATTCCAAATGTCCATAGCCATTTTGCCAATCTTATGTTTTAAGGACTTGATTTTGTCAATGTTTTTTCCCATTTTTTCTTTTATCCCCTAATTTGGTTTTTAAAATCTTCCTTTAGTTCTGCCAGTAATGCTTTTTGGGCTTGAGACCAGTTCTCATTCTCTTTTGAGGTATCAGATGTGGGTATGGTGTCATTGCTATCCTCTTCCAAATTGGTGTTTCGATCATGCCTGTCTCCATAAAAAGAATCAATGGTCCTCAGGTTTGTGTGTGTGTGTGTGTGTTCTTCTGCATGTTTGGTTAGCTTTATCCTGGCTTTACAGTGAATTTCTGCTTTTGGGGCTCAGGGCTCTCTGTCCCAGGTATCTTATTCTGAGGATCGTGAGTCTAGTTACTGGCTTTGTGTATTATAGCCTTGAGTTTCCTGAGGTATAGGGGAGGGGTCTGGCTGCCTGAAGTCTCCTCTTCCCCTGGGGCTACTCTCCAGCACTGTTGCTCTTCAGCAATGGTCTTAGCTGTTTGTTGTTTGTGCTGGTGTCTGCCACTTCCCCTGGGGATGCAAGGGTACATCTGGGCTCCTGGTGTTGACCCCTGCTGGCTCTGACCCTCTGGAACTCAGGAACTCCCACTGCATTGGCCACTGAAGTCCCACTTCTGTCTCCTCTATTCCAGCATTATTTCCCGAGGAATTCTCTGGGTGGGGAGGGGAGGGATTAGAGCCATTTACCTGGCCATTATGTCTCCCAGAAATTCAAGAAGATGCATTTCATACCTTTGGGCTGCAAGCCTCAGGAGTCGATGTCTCAGCCGGTGGAGCTGCTTCCTCTCGTTGCTTCCGTAGGCTCTGGTCCTGTGTTGGGAGGCCTGGGGAATCTCCTCAAGTTTCAGGCTCCCAGATTTTTCCCAGCCTGTCTCGCACATTAGTTTCTGCAGCTGCTTCCACTTTGGTAATGTTTAGTGCAGCTCTTCAGGCTGAGCACTGTCCCAGACTATAGATCAGTCCCATCGACATTTTGGAGTCTCCTGGCTTGGAAATTTGCCCCACTCAGACTGCTAGCAGCTTCTATCTCTCTCAGATCTTCTCGGATTCATTTTTTAAGGGAATCTGACTGAACTTGTGAGAGAGTACTGGTAAGACACTGTTTTCATGTGGCCATCTTGGCTTTGCCCCTAGCAGGTTCTTAATAAATAATTGTTGCCTGACTGCTCCTCTTTATTAGAGTTGGGGAAACAACTTGTACATCAGTTTCTGTAGTGTACCTGGAAGTGGCACAGAAGAAGGGGATTGTACTTTTATCTGCTTCTCCTTCTCTAGGATCTTCTCCAGACAGGCTGCCTACATCTTTTTCAGCTTCTCCTATTATCTCCCCAAGGTCTCTGATATCTTGCCAGAAACATGAGAACCCAAAAGGAGATCACAGGAAGCTTCAAGTCCTTTTTAGCAGGATGCATTTCGATCTTCTTCTCTTTCAGTCTCTGCCCTCCTAATTCTCTGGCCTCAAGAAGGATTCTATTGCTTCCCAACCTTACCTATATGCCAGCCCACCTCCACCAGACCATGTAGAAAAGCTGACCAGAAGTCAGCTTATTGCCACAATCTCCTGCTCAGATAGCAGGACAATAGCCCAAGGGATAGCCCAAGACAATACAATAATCAGGTCTAGAACAAGAACAAATTCTGGTCTAGAGGAGGAAATACATGAGAAGAATGAACAGAAAGAATCCATGAAAAAGAAAAAGTCCTGGCCAGTGTAGGTAAACCTCCTGCATCCAACATGAGGGGTCACTTTGGCCTACAGATGGGCATATTTTTGATGCAGTTTATCCTAGCACTCAGCCCCCATGCCACTGCATTTTTGCAGTTCCTTTTGTTATTTCTTATGAAGTTCAAAGAATCCCTTCAACCGCTACAGCTGCTCCAAACTATTTGTCTGCAGTACTGTGGAACCCAAACAGCACAGATGTGAAGTGGAAGATTGACACAGCTGGTCTTGGCTATAGAAAGTATTTGTGCATCTTTAGGAACAAGCAAGAAAGATGACAGTGAACTAGCCAAAACTAGTAATAGATAAGATATACTACTTGTGACAACTGTGAGAAGTTTTGTGTGTACCAAAGGATGATGAAGCAATTCATATGTATTAAATATTTGCTATGAGTCAGAAACCATGAGAGATAGGATCACAAAAATTATGAAGGGTCTACCTTCCAGTATCTTAGTGAAATTCTTTTTAAATGCAATATGTGGGGAGTTTTAACAGGAATAAAATGACATTTTCCTTCCCAAAGTTCAAGGTTCTTGAAACCACTTTTATTTTACAATTTTAATTTTGTTTTATTTCATATATATTTTTTAATGTATCACTTTTCAGTCAAGTGAGGCTTGCCTCATAACAAACAAAACAAAACAAAAATATTCTTTAAAAAAGATAGCTTTCGTTACTTCAACAAAAGTAACCAAAATATTGAATGTGAACTGATACTTTACATCTCATTTAGCTGTTCAATCAAGCCATCTTGCCATTTTACCTGCCACTATTATCCTGCTTCCCTTTATTTGAACCAATATTGCTGGAATCCTAATAAAGCTTCCCCCAGACCCAATAATCCAACTTCATTATGGGCCACACTGAACAGCAGGGACATCCTGATTTAACCACACAATATGGCTTTAACCACACCTTGGCCTCCCAGACCCAATATAGCCACTGCCCCTAGCTTACCATTGCCCTCAAATCCAATTCATGTATTTGAAAAGGTATGTTCTTGCACTCAACCACAATCACATCAACCATTTTGGCCAAGACCATATCATAATACCTTACTATCCACCTTGACTAGACAGGACCATGATAGCCAAATGGAGGGCAGCATGATCAGGATACTTGACCACCAAACCATAGAAGGGGCTCCTCCTCTATTACCTAATCCCTTGACAAACTCCTCCTGCCTTTTGAATATTCATATTTTCTGTTATATCATTGCATCTTTACCCTATAAAAATCCATCTTGCTTTCTCTGAAGTTGCTGGTTCCACTTGGAACTTAGCCTGCTTCTTGATAGGCATCACTCTCAATAAATTCCTATACTTGGATTGGAGGTGGTCTGACTCTGAACATATCATGAAACTGCAATAGTTTTTGGTGTACCTGGGCGGGCAGAGACTAAACCCCAACAACATGCTATATACAACACCTTTGAATTAGAATGCTAATGCAATCAGTTTGGGAATACATGCTCCCTCCCTGACCCTTTTTAATCCGTGACTCAGTGCAGACTTATACAGCATACTACATTTAGATGATTCCAGGTAACCAGACCAAACTTCACATGCCATCAATCACAGAGATACAAAGGAAAATCCTTTCTAATAAATTTATTTATAATATAATAATATATAAAATATATTATATATTATATATATAATAATAAATTTATTCTAATAAATTTCCATTCTATTTCTTGCCATCTTTGACAGCATACCATTTGTCTCTTCAATTAACCTGAAAAATTTGTTCAATCATATAGTGTTGCTTTTCACATATTTTCAATGTGATATTTTCAAGAGATGGAGGAGGCCTAATGAATGCTGTCAGATAGGTAGGTGAACATGAGAAAGCCCTTGTACTTCTGATGAGAAAGAAGTATTATATTCTATATTTATTTTGAGACTATATAGTTTATATGTATTTCCATCATGCCATTTTTCTTTTCCAGTTCCATAATGAAGCTCATCTGAAATCCAATGATGGATTTTAGGTTGTAAATTGTATAAGATAAAGTAGAAGATCCAAGTTCTTGTTGTTGTTTCCATCTCTCTCTCTCTCTCTCTCTCTCTCTCTCTCTCTCTCCCTACACACACACACACACGCACACACACACACACACACACACACACACACACACACACACACACACACTCACGTCCTGGATCTTCCCTGGGGTTTCACACACAACTACATGTTACATTGGGGAGAAAGAGAGAGAGATACATATATACATATCTATATGTGTGTGTGTGTGCATGTGTGTAAGTATATCTATATATATGTGTGTGTGTGTGTGTATATGTGTATATACACACACACACATATATATATGTATATGGAGAAAGGGAGGAGGACCTTCACAAAAGTTTTTCTCTAATGCCTCATTGGGGAATGGAGATGACATTGGATTCATAAAGGTCTTGTGAGTGGAGTTTAGTTTTAGCAAAGCCTACTAAATTGTAAAGGCTGACGGTATAGTCCCAGTGATTGATTTTTTCTGTGACTTAAGGACCAAACTAGTTTAATGGGAAGAGTTCATCACTAGCTTACTTACAGATTCTTGAAAGTACCTGCTAACACAATTCTCAAAAAATATCAAATGAGCCATAAAGGACTGTAATCAGCACTGTAGGAGGGAGTACTACACTGAAAAACCTCACAGATCTGTGACGTATTGGAGCCCAAAATGAAGAAAAGCTACTGAGAAATGAATCTGGCATTAGGAAAGAATGGAGATCAGGTAATGCTAACACATTATTTAACATTACAACTCTTTGTTATCTCAAGATGAAGAGGCTCAAATTACTTAAATAACTCATAAGTTGCTGCATATCTCTGAGCTGTCAGAGTAAGATCCAAACAGTTGCTGGTGATACTCATTTTATAATTTTGTAAGTTGCAGTTTTTCTTGTAGAACTATTAAAAAAAGGAGTTTGCAAGAACAAAATGAAAACAAACAGGTTACTGTGAAAATGATGGATAGACTACAGTCATTCTCCCATGAGAGAGATGTGTTTTTTTCCACTTTGAGAGATAGTTCAGACTCAAATCCCCTTACCTTAGAGAAATATGTACTGCGTGAACCTCAAACATAAGTGCCTTTACACTCCCATGGCCTGGATCTTCCCTGGGGTTTCACACACAACTGCACATTGGGGTCAATTTATTTCACAGCTTCCACTGTCCTATGTGTTTGAGAAAAAGTGAAAACATTTATTGAACTGGTTAATGGTTATGGTTTGCAAATACTTGCACCAGCATATATATTTCTCTTCACACCCCAAACTCTGAGAGGTGTCTCTTTTTTTCCTTTTTAAAAATAATGCTATTCACTGTCTTTTTCTAACTTGTGTTTACCTAAACAGGTTTATCTTCCCTTCTCTGTCATCTCAGGATCTATTTCACCCTATTCCTGATTTGTACCTGACATGATGGGAAAAGAGTGAATGTATGCCAATGATTTTCGGACTATATTAATTTATCCTTGCCACAATTTCACTTACTTTGTCATTGTTGTTTGTGGTTTCGGTTGTTTGGTTTAATTCAGGACTGTGATTTCATCAGTTTAGAGGACTTCTGGTAATGAACTTTCTTTGCCAATAAATGGTTCTGCTACATATTGTCTAAGAGTTGCCTGAAGTACTGAAAGGTTAAATCACTGGCCCATACCACTAGTATTGTTAGAGGCAGGATTCAAAGACTTGTTTTTCAGATCAGAGGACAACTCACATCCAGGACAACAGTGGTTCTCAAACTTTTATACAGTAGTAGGACCCATCAATTTAAAAAAAAAAAAACCTTTGGTAGAACTCTCATAGTAAAATCCCTTAAAATTATGATTTTAAGATTGATTTAAAAATTGGGGTATTTCAGGGTTCTTTACAGAATACTTTGAAAAACTGTGTCTTTGTTATTACATACATCATTATCTTTTTCACTTGGTTAGGACTGATAAATGAGAGTTGATCCCAAAAGTGCAGGAAGCATTACCAACTATCATATATTAACTAGCTAACTACTAGTCCTTAGTACCCTAGGGACAGATGAAATTTTGGGGGTCCACAGCCTGTAATACTATGATGTATCATAGTGATTGATCAGCCCTAATACATAAAAAACTAAACAAAATCACAAATGCCATCTCTTAGAAAATCTTCAAAAGATTTCTAGAAGTAAATTACCAGTCTATGTAGCCATAATTTCCTGACCACATATAAGCTTATCTTAATTCATAAATTAAGCAGGGTTAGGACTGGAACATGATACAGCCTCTTGCAAAAGATCCAGAGCCACTCAAATTCATTTGACCTAACCATCTACTCAAGAAGAAAACAGGAAAATGAAGAAAGACTATGATATGAAGTTAAATAGATAACCTATAAAGTTTATGCATTGGTATATATAACTTGCAATAGTGTTTGTTTGTATGTATGTGTGTGTGTGTGTGTGTGTGTGTGTGTGTGTGTGTGTGTAACACTTCAAATAAGCAATGAGTTGAGCCCGTGTAGAAAAGTAGGTGGGGTTGTCTTTGGGGAACTGAAAAGTTATTTTCATGGCCCTAAGTCTTTTTTCTTCCTAAAACAAAAGTCCATCATTTTATTATCAATATTCTGCTTGTGTCACTGAAAGGCTGAAACACGAAATGCAAAAATCTCTAAAGAATTAATGATAAACCACATAATGGGTAATGGAGAGATGCATAGGGAAGGTGAACAAAGTTCACACACAGTAAAAAGGGAAAGAAAACAAGAACCAGAGCAAAAGATATAGATAGATAGATAGATAGATAGATAGATAGATAGATAGATAGATAGATAGAAATGTATAGACAAATGAATATAGATACCTATATAGATATATAGATGTGTGTATATCACTGAAAAATGGCAGACCATATACATTTTAAGACTGAGGAATGACCAAAACATGGCTCCCGATATCTTCATGATATTAAGAGAAATCAGGAAAGTTTCAACACAGTTGTCTTATGGCAAAGTTATTTTAATTTATGAAAAAGATATGGCCAATTTATTGGACTCTCAATTATAAAATATCAAGCAAGGAATATCAGGTATCAATATGTTGTAATTTACATTATTCATGAGAATATCCAAATCAGTGTTATGTGAGGATGTAATCATGGCTAAATTTCAGTGGCTATGTGATAGCTGTAATATCCAGACAAACGGATATCGCTTTAGAAGTCCGTTTTAGCATATCAGCTAGGTTTTAGGGCATTTTTATCCCCACCAGCCAGGAAAAAAATACAAAAGTTGCTTAATAAATACTTATTTATTCTGCTCAATTAACCAGAAGGAACTGAAAATTAAGGTAAGGATCTTGATGAGGAGGGACCTACAACTAAAAGTGAAAAGGCAAGTTGTTAAAAGATAAGAGTTATAAACAAAGTATTGAAGAAAGAGGCAGTTGTCTCTTGAAACTGCCCTCTTTCCTCTCAACTCAGACAAGACTCACACAATTTAGCCAACTGAAAAAGTTTCCTAGCAGATCAAGAGATCATTATGAATAGTTCATAAGACTTTGCCTAGAGCTAACACTATATGAGCTCTTTATGTCATTGGCAAATGATTCATAGGATCACAAAGCTAGAAGTAGAAGGGACCTCATAAGGCATCTAAATCAACCCTCTCAGTTGATAAATGAAGAAAATGAGGCCCAAGAATGTTAAGTGACCTGGTCAAGGTCACAGAGATTACAAGCCTCCAGGGCAGTTTCTGAACCCGGGGTCTGACGAAGATGATTTTAATTAGACCCCTATTTGGCTCCAATCACTATTTACCAGTTCAGTGTGATTCCATAGGCATAATGATTGTTAGCAATCCTTGGTGTTATATATTTAGTCAGTTTAGTCAACTAATATTAAGAATAATGTACATGAATGCATGACATATATATATATATATACATATATATAGAGAGATATACGTATCTATCTATCTATCTATCTATCTATCTATCTATCTATCTATCTATCTATCTATCTATCTATCTAGATATATCATATAGGGATAATTAGGTAAGATAGCTTGTTTCTTTTAGTTGGCCTCAAACTTTATGTTCTATGAATTCACTGTTCAACACTTAATTACCAGTCATGAAGTTCACTTGCTTAACCAAAAGAATGTTGATGACTAAACCCAGCATGGATGAGAAGTCTTGATGTGATATGAAATTCCCTAGATTTATGTTTGCACATCCAGATCACTCTCTTGCCAAGCATGAGCATGTGAACATCTTATGACCATTTAATTAGTGGTGATAACTCTTGTCTTTCCCATCCTGTGAGCACCCATACTGATGTATCATTTCTGGTCTGGCTGGAGGGTCAAAAGCAATGTTAATCAACCAATAAAACTCTTTCCCTCTTTTAGTGTCTGGATATCAATCCCTTATAAAAGTAAGGCTTTGGGGAAAAAAGTGGGTATTTCAGATCATAAGAAAGATCTGAGGTCTCATTCAATGAAGGGGTCCAGTCCCTTTAATAAATGGCTAATGGCTCAGAGCTCTGCTTCAGTGTTTTTTTTTTTTTCTTGCAGATTGGATGATTTTGGACTCCACAATTCTCTAACTTCAGATATATGATGTAATAGCAAGCAAAGTGGGACTTTTTGCTAGGTTTTTTTTTTTTTGGAAATCTTCTCAGCACTAATGGAACCAAATGCCTTAGACTGAGTCTTCCCTTTGATTGAATCAAGAGTCTTTGATGACCTGCTTAAGTCACAAGAAAGCCCAAGTCACATGAGTTTCAGTCACACGGCTGTGATGCCCTGTGACACTCAAGAAGTGTTTGTATACTCTGAGATTAGCATTTTGCTTTGGGGCTCACTCACCGGAAGAGTATTCATGTGATTTGACCAGATGAGACTCTGGGTAGATGTTAAGGAGCCTTCCAGCTTTGAAAACCCAGATGTTTGTGCTTCTCTCTCTGGTAACTATGTATATATTGCTATGAACAGGTAGTTAGAAGCCAGGTCCGCTGATTTGTGTTATTTGCTTTGTTTATATAATTTCTGCTTGTAATTTCTGTTTGTATTTGCTCTGAAGTTCAGGGTGCTGACTTTCCCCCCTGAACTAAGAGAATAATATATGTATGTTTAATTAAAATATGATTGTTAAACCCCTTAAAGTTGCTTTCCTTAGTAAAGCAGATGAAAGAACCTGGGATAGCAGCCCTCCTGTGTCCTAGTGTTATTGATGTCACACCTCCACAGCAGCTGCAAGCAGTATTAGTGCTACACATGGGTATACCACATTTTGTTGTGCTTCACTTTATTGTGATTTTTAGATACTGTTTTTTTTAACAAATTAAAGGTTTTCTTTGAGCAAGTCATTTTTCTAATAGCGTGTGCTCGCATCATGTCTCTGTGTCTTTCAATAGTTCAAACTTTTTCATATTAATATATCTGCTATTGTGGTCTGTGATCAGTAATCTTTTATGTTATTGTAATTGTCTTGAGATTGCAACAATAGTGTCCACATGAGACAGCAAACTTAATCAATGAATGTTATGTGTGCTCCAACTATTCCACTTACTAGAAGTTCCAGTCTCTCTCCCTATATCCTGAGACAAGGCGATGTTGAAATTAGGCTAGTTAATAACCCTGCAATGGCCTCAAAGTTTTCAAGTGAAAGGAAGAGTCAATCTATGTTGTAAACTTTATTATTTTTTTGTTCTGAGAAATTGCCACAATCACACTCAGTAACCTTGCCTTCAGCAACCACCAACCTGATCAATCAGCAGCCATCAACACCAAGGCAAGAGTTTTCACCAGCAAAATGATTACAGCTTGCTGAAGGCTCAGATGATGGTTAGCATTTTTTAGTAATAAAGTATTTTTTTAAGTAAGGCATGTATATTTTTACATAATACTGTTGAATACTTAATAGACTACATTTTAATATAAAATAACGTTTTTTATGCCCTAGGAAACAAAAAAAAATCATGACTTGTTTTATTGCAATATTCATTTTATTGGTGTGATCTGAATCTACAATGTCTCTGAGGTATAGCTGTAGTGTTCTTTCAACTCTATCACAGAAAGAAAGACTGCATCATGCCAAATCTTTTTGCAATTCATGTATGAGCACTTTAGTCTCCAGAACCATTCAGAGTTTCTAAACTCCATACTTCCTGCCCCTTATTAGTGAGACCAGTGGCTAGACTTCACAGAAAGGATCATGATAAAGACAGAGATAGCCAAAAGCCCTCAAATTTTTTCCCTAGAAATTGATACACAAAGGGATATAAGGATATAGAGCCATATAAACACAATTACTAGGCTTTATTTCTAATGCAAAAGATTGTGAAAATTTGAAGGAAGAAATTGTCTTCTGACTCGGGTGAAAGCCTCATATATTGCAATTGAGGACCTTTGTTAAGCTCCATAAAGGAAGAGAACGTTTCAATTTTGTCTTCATTCCTCTTAGTACCTAGCACAGTGCCTAGCAAATAGTGGATGTTTAATTGATTGGTTGATTTAGCATTTTGCAGATTTGAATCTCAGATCAACCTTTTCTTAGTATTTCACTGGCAACTCACCTTCCCTCTCTACGTCATTGGAAACTTGCTTCCTGTATTTGGGCCCTAGATTTTCTCTTTCTTTTTCTTTGTAAAATGAGTTCATTAGATTCAATAATTTCTTAAGCTCCTTCTGGATATAATTTCTATACTTCTATAAAGTCTATGATCCCAAAATTTGTCATTAATCACATCAGTAGGCATTTCCTTTTGTAGTGTGGTCACTCCCTATTAGAATATAACCACCTTGAGGGCAAGAATTTTATTTGCTTTTATCTATGTATCTTCAGGACTTAGCATATAGTAGAGGATGTGGAGAATTCCATTTGTAACAAATAATCTCTGTCTCTCTCTCTCTCCATATAGATACAGATGTGTATGTGTGTATATATATGTATGTATATATACATATATACACATATACATAAACATATACATATATGCACATGCATATATACATATGTGTGTGTAAATATATGTGCATATATAATACAATAAAAACAATGAGCAAATAAGACTAATATTCAAACCTAATAACAAATTTTACATATAGATTTCTATGCACATATTTAGAAACATCTCAAGAGTCTTCTCTCTGTGACTGTGTGGTGTTTTGTCTTACCTGTTACATGAGTATGTATTAGAATTCTCAATTCTCAGCTAAACCTAGATGAATAAGAATTAGAATTTTTAAATATAATGCAGTGATGAATTAAAGGTGGATAGATCAAGAAAATAAAATTTATTAAAGAAGATTAAAGTAAATCAATATTAAAACTATGTCTATGTTCACTCTACATGTATTTTAAGCTTATTAATTTGCGCTGCTTTACATTACTCCCTAACAGTTTTCATCCTTTGTTTTATGTGAATTTCTTCAGAATTCACAGTTAAATTTTAGATTCCTTGAGATTGAGGCATCCGGCCTTAATTAATCTTTATATTCGCACACTGGCTTCTAGCAGAGTGGTGCAATCATTAGGTGAATAAATGTTGTTGACTGGTTGAATAATGTCAAAAATATCAAAAATGAAGTACTTTTTCTATCTACAGGATGCCAAGTGTTCCAATTGTCATCTTGTTTTTGTTACCATCCAAACACTTGGCGTAATGTTAATGTTATTCCAAACTAATGACAATAACAAGGACAATAATAAGAACCTGGAAACCCAGGGGCACAAGAAAAGAACAAAAAAAAACCTACTGAAATAGGAAAGAAGAAATCTAATAGTAATAGTCACAAGTCAAAAAAAAATAAACACAACTGAGATTTGAATAATTCATTTAGCTTTAGCATAGAGAAAAGTCTAGATTAACAATTTTTCCTGTTTTGGCATAAGGTAGAAAAGTTTTTGCCATCCCATCTCCTTCTGTAGATTGTACTAACTGTCTCCTCTTTAATCTCTCCTAATTACTGGCCATTTCCCCACTGTCTACAATCATGGCCATGTCCATTCTCCATATCCATTATTCAGCAGCAGCTCTGCTTGTCTTTGTTTTCAAGAACAACCTCACCCCACCCCAGGATAAGCTGATCTCCTGAAATCTCATCGCCACCAAGATGGACTCAGGCTTTGATATTCAGCATTTTTCAACTCATCTCAAATTGCTTTTTCCCTTCCATTAAAAGACTGGAGAGCAAAGCATTAATTCCTCTCAAAGCCTTCCTTCACTGAGGACTCAAAACCTTAATGGTCACTCCGTTCTCCATCAGCATCTCTTCTTGGCATTAACAATATACCCCAAGCTCCACCACACACACAATCATCCACCCATGCTTTTTAGCTTCCATTTATGTGTTATTCCCACCCCCCTCCATTTAGATTGTAACATCCTTGAGGGCAGGAACTTTAAAAAAAAAATTATACTCCTCCTTGATTAGCACTGTGTGTGGAATATAGTAGTCACCAAATAAATGTTTATTGAATTAATGAATTTTTTGAGTGTCTCTCCAATTCTTCCCCAAAACCTTAATTGATCCTACCGTCCCTGGCATCTACAGTTCTACATCTCTCCCCCATTTCACTATTATACTCTTTGAGATACTTCATTACATCTCCCTCATTCTAACCCTTCCAGACTTTTCTCTCTCACTTGTTCTCCATTTCCAAAGTATTACCAAGTCTTATAATTGCTGTCTTCACAACCTTTCTCATATATTCTTTCTTCTTCCTCTATTATTACCACCACTCTGGTCCAGGTGACCATGACATTATGCCTAGACTACTACAAAATCCCTATTTTTGGATTCCTTGATTCAAATTTCTCCCAACACTTTCTTCCATTCAGCTGCCCAAGTGATATTCCTAAAGTGAAGTTTAACCCTATCATGATACTGCTAAATCAACTTTAGCAGCCCCCTACCAACTCGAAGGATCAAATATGGCTAGGCGGTACAATGGTTAGAGTGCTGGACTTGGAGTAAGGAATATTTGAGCTAAAATCTGGTCCTAGACACTTACCAGGTATGTGACTTTAGATGAGGCACTTAACCTCTGTCTTCCTCAGGTTTTTTTGACTATAAAATGATAATAATGGTACTTACCCCTCAGAGTTGTTGTGAGGATCATCTGAGATATTATTTGTAAAGAACTTAGTATAGTGCCTAGTACTTAGTAGCTCACTAATAAATGCTTCTTCCCTACCAATTTTGTACTCCGTGGTTCATTAACTCTGACATTCTTGTTGTTCCTCACACACATGACCCTTCATTTGCCAACTTCACCATAACTTTTCATTGGCTGTTGCCCTTGCCTATAATGGCCTCCCCCTTCACCTTTGTATCTTCAAGACTCAGCTTAAAATCTGCATTCTATATGAGGCTATTCTAGATCATCCCCATCATAACATGCCTTCCTTCTCAGATTACCACTCATTTTCATTCTATATATCTTATAGTCTTCCCCTTAGTTGTTTATAAAATGTCATCCTCTTAAGAATGCAAGCGCGTTTAGGCCATGAATCTTATGTTTTTCCTTCCTTGATATTCCCAGGGCTTATCACAGCACTTAATATGCAGTAAGTTCTTAATAAATGTGTATTGATTAAGAATGAAAATGATTGGGAGGCAGAGCCAAGATGGCAGCTGGGAAGCAGGGACTAGCCTGAGCTCCCCTCCAAGTCCCTCCAAAAACCTATAAAAATCGTTCTGAAACAATTCTAGAACAGCAGGACCCACAAAATAGCAGAGGGAAGCAGGGCTCCAGTCCAGGACAGCCTGGATGGTCTATGGGTAAGGTGTATCCCACTTGGAGCTGGGAGCAGAGCAGAGCTAAGGAAAGCCCAGTATGGGTGGCATGGACCAACCAGACGAGCACCCGGGTGGAACATGCCCTAGTGCCCTGAATCAGTGAGATGTGGAAGTTACTGGACTTCTCCACCCACAAACACCAAAGACAACAGAGAAGGTTCGTGGGAAAAGCTGCTGGGGACTGGGAGTTTGTGGTTCTGCCACCTCCCTGGGGGCAGCTACAGAACTACAGCTGCAGTTGCTTCCAGCCCCAGGCCCACCTACTGGGAGTAATTAAGAGGCAGATCAGAGCAGGAGTGAAGACCCTGCTGAAGATCTAAGTCCAGTCCAGGTTGGGGGTTCTTGGGGAAGGAGGAGGGCTGGTGTGGCACAGCTAGTGTATCCCCCCAAGATTAGAACATAGAACTCTTACAAGCAATCATACACCACTGAAAAATTCAAGGGTCAAGTAAGTTGGCTGGGAACATGGCTAGGCAGCGAAAACACACCCATATTCAGTCTCAGACTCTGGAATCTTTCTTTGGTGACAAAGAAGATCAAAACATACAGCCAGAAGAAGTCAACAAAGTCAAAGAGCCTACAAAAAAAAGCCTCCAAAAAAAAACATGTACTGGTCCCAGGCCATGGAAGAGCTCAAAAAGGAATTGGAAAAGCAAATTAGAGAAGTAGAGGAAAAATTGGGAAGAGAAATGAGAAGGATGCAGAAAAACCATGAAAAACAAGTCAATGACTTGTGAAAG
>CM053623.1:251100984-251119206 GCA_028646595.1 Phalanger gymnotis
GGAAATGGGGAGAAAATTTGTAATTCAAACGCCTGTGAAAATCAATGCTGAAAACCAAACATGTCAAAAATAAATAAATAAATAAATATATATATATATATATAAAAGAAATATAAATTACTATTTGGTCCATGACATACATACTTAAAGAATTACATATGTATGAATCCACCCTCATAAGGCAATACAGTAAAAGTACTATTCAACTGAATGAAATCATATTTTAAAGTAATCTTCAACTTAAAAATTGTTGATGATGATGATGATGATGGCTACAATGATAATGAAGACAATGAGATAAAACTCATTTAGGACTTTGCTATACAAAATCCATTCAGAAAATATTTTTGAGTAATGCAGACATCTAGGAAGAATGACATCAAAACCTTTTTTGGAGGTGATTTGAGTTTTGTTTTGATAAGATTAAGGCCCTTAGTATTATGTTCACATAGATTAAATTTTTAATTTGTGAATTAGCATCTTATTGAGTTTATTAATTCAGATTTGATATTCTCTAAATATGCTATGCTGTTATGGATCGGTTAAACTTCTCTGTCTAAAGAATTTGAATTTACTCCCTCCATAAACTGAAGATATTTTCACTTTATCTTTGTGTATTGCATAATATTTCTGTCTCCAAAATTATTTCATCTGATTTGTGGAGCTTATGTTTTACTTTAATGAGTTCAATTAGAATTTCTCCATATAGTGAGAAAAGTGCATTGGATTCATGTATTGTATCCTTTATATTGTCAATGGACAACTAACAACTATAGAAATATTTATGCATGTATTTCGTTCTACAATCATCAATAGAAAGTATAGAATAACTCTTTCATTAGTTTTAGTAGTTCTCTCATTTTCTTCCTCCATCTTGCTATCTTAATTATTTTTCTTACTCATTAATCTAGATTAAAAATTATTCCTTTGGGACATACCAACATTGGCCCTATTCATCAGGGTTTTCCACTATTTTGTGATGCCTGCCACTTCTTTTAATCTCTAGGAAATTCAACTTTTCTGTAGATTTCTGCAGATATATTGTTGAGTTATAGTTTTCCATCCATTCACTTATATTAACAAAATGTCTTCTGGTCTAGGGAGGCTTTGCTGAAGTGTAATCAATAAATCGTCGCATACTTTCAACTTCTTGCTCTACTTATGATAAGAATTTTCCACTTGTATAGAGGCATGATCCAGTGCAGGATTATTCCTAAAATTATTGACACCTGTATGATATTTTAGACATAAAACAAATTAGATTGCTAAGAAACATCATTTGAAAAGACCTTCAAATGGAAATGGTTTTTGAGCAACCACTGGGGATACTTAAAAGAAAACTGGTCACTCTGCCAGGAAATGAATGGAAGATAATTTTACTTAGAAATGATGGGATCAATGAAGCATTTTATCATGAAATATCTTCAGGTAGGAGCTAACTCTATTTGTCTAGGAGAAGGTTAAGCATTAAGAATAGATTTCCCATAACTTTGTTTTTCAAAACTCTAGCACATTCAACCCACATGAGCAGAATAGAAGAGATGTACACATTTCCTAGGTTTTGTTGTTGACAAATCTTAGGATGAATATTAATGTGCCTACAACCTTTCAGTTGATTTTTATAGTTCCCAGACAGATTTGATACTGTTAATTAACCAGGTGTGTTTTTGATTTTGTGTTATTTCCCATACTGATAAGGACACAATTTTATAGTATTAAGCAATTATTTTTTAAGCCACATAAAAGAAGGGATAATATTAATTATATAAAATAAAAAGGTACATCAGACCTTATAATTACCACCTCTCCCCCAAGAAAGTGACTGGAAGAATATTAATAACCACTGGCCCCTTTTATCTACTTTCCCATATCTACAAGAAAAATTTTATAACTTTTTTATTTAATTTATTTAACATTTTTAGTTTTCAGCATTGATTGCCACAAGAGTTTAAATTACAAATTTTGTCCCCATTTCTAACTTCCCCACCCCACTCCAAGATGGCATATATTCCGGTTGCCTGGTTACCCAGTCAGCTCTCCCTTCTGTCACCCCGCTCCACCCCTATTTCCCATATTTCTTGTAGGGCAAGATAAATTTCTATGCCCCAATTGCCTGTAAATCTGATTCTGCATGCAAAACCTTTTTTTTGAACATCTGTTTTTGAAACTTTGAGTTCCAAATTCTCCTCCCTCTTCCCTCCCCACCCTGGCTCCCTAAGAAGGCAAGCAATTCAACATAGGCTATATATGTATCATTATGTAAAATCCTTCCACAATACTCATGTTGTGAAAGACTAACTATATTTTCCTCCTTCCTATCCTATCCTCCTTTATTCAATTTTCCCCATTTACCCTATCCCTTTTCAAAAGTGTTTGATTTTGATTGCCCCCTCCCTCATCCCTTCTATCATCACCCATTTTTATCTCCTTCATACTTCTTTCCTGTGAGGTAAGATACTCAATTGAGTCTGTATGTTATTCCCTCCTCAGTTCAAATCCGATGAGAGCAAGATTGACTCATTCCCCATTACCTGCCCCATCTTCCCTTCCTACAGAACTGCTTTTCCATGCCACTTTTATATGAGATAATGTACCACATCCTGTGTCTCCATTTCTCCCTCTCTCAATGTATTCCTCTTTCATTCCTTAATTTTGTTTTTTTTAAATATCATCCCCTCAAATTCAACTCACCCTGTGACCTCTGTCTAGATAGATAGATAGATAGATATACACGCACATATGTATATGCATACACATGTATATAGGCATATAAATATATATTCCCTTCACCTACCCTTAATACTGAGGTCTCATGAATTATACACATCATCTTTCCATTTACATCCAATGTAAACAAAACAGTTCAACTTTAGTAAATACCTTATGATTTCTCTTTCTTGTTTACCTTTTCATGCTTCTCTTGATTCTTGTGTTTGGAAGTCACGTTTTCTATTCAGCTCTGGTCTTTTCACTGAGAAAGCTTGAAAGTCCTCTATTTTATTGAAAATCCAAATTTTTCCTTGGAGCAAGATACTCAGTTTTGCTGGGTAGGTGATTCTGTTTTTAATCCTAGCTCCATTGACCTCCAGAATATCATATTCCAAGCCCTTTGATCTCTTAATGTAGAAGCTACTAGATCTTGTGTTGTCCTCATTGTCTTTCCACAATACTCAAATTGTTTCTTTCTGACTGCTTGTACTATTTTCTCCTTGATATGGGAGATCTGGAATATGTCTATAATATTCCTTGGAGTTTTATTTTGGGGATCTCTTTGAGGAGGTGATCTGTGGATTCTTTCAATTCCTATTTTGCCCTCTGGCTCTAGAATAACAGGGCAGTTCTCCTTGATAATTTCTTGAAAGATAATATCTAGGCTCTTTTTTTGATCACGGCTTTCAGGTAGTCCAATAATTATTAAATTATCTCTGCTGGATCTATTTTCCTGGTCAGTAGTTTTTTCAATGAGATATTTCACATTGTCTTCCATTTTTCATTCCTTTGGTTTTGTTTTATAATATCTTGATTTCTCATAAAGTCACTTTCTTCAGTGGTCTTTTGGACCTCCTTTTCCATTTGACTAATTCTGCCTTTCAAGGCAATCTTCTCCTCATTGTCTTTTTGGAGATCTTTAGCCATTTGAGTTAATCTATTTTTTAAGTTGTTATTTTCTTCAGTACATTTTGGGTCTCCTTTAGCCAGTCATTGACTTGTTTTTCATGGTTTTCTCAGATTGCTCTAATGTCTCTTCCAAATTTTTCCTCTACTTCTCTAACTTGCTTTTACAAAGCCTTTTTGAGCTCTTTTATAGCCTGAGACCAGTTCATGTTTTTCTTAGAGGCTTTTGATGGAAGATCTTTGACTTTGTTGACTTCTTCTGGCTGTATGTTTTGGTCTTCTTTGTCACCAAGGAAATATTCTAAAGTCTGAGTCTGAATCTGAGTCTGTTTTTGCTGCCTGGCCATGTTCCCAGCCAACTTATTTGACCCTTGAGTGTTTTGTGGAGGTATGATTGCTTGTAGAGTATAGAGTTCTTTGTCCCAAGCTTGAGGTGCTGCACTGTTTTTTTCAGAACTATTTCTACACAGCCAGCTCTTCCACACCAATGTTCCTTCTTCCCCAAGAACCATCAAACTGGACCTGACTCAGATCTAAGCTGCCTCTGCACTCTTGCTATGATTTGCCACTTAATTCCTCCCACCAGGTGGGCTTGGGGCCAGAAGCAATTGCACCTGTAGCTGTGTAAGCAGCCTCAGAGGTGCATCACCTCCGCTGCCCATGGGGCAGTGGCCAAACCATGAACCCCTTTCACTCTGTCCCTGCAGCTTTTCCTACTATACTTCTCTGTTGACTTTGGTGTTTTTGGGTTGAGAAGTCTGGTAACTTCCACAGCTCCCTGATTCAGGGTGCGAGGGCCTGTTCAGCCCAGTTCCTGAGCTGGTTGGTCCAGGCATGGCTCATGCTGGTCTTTTCTCTGCTATGTTCCCAGTTCTGTGTGCTAGAATTTACCCCACGACCACTCATGCTGTCCTTGGCTGGAGCCTTGCTTCCTTCTGCAATTTCATGGGTTCTGCAGTTCTAGAATTTGTTGGGAGCCATTTTATCGGTGTTTGGAGGGACCTGGGTGGGGGGCAGCTTACTCAAGTCCCTGCTTTCCAGCCACCATCTTTGCTTCATTCCCACGCACCAAAAAATTTTAGGAGGAAATACCCCTCACACATTGATGACATCTTTAATAACCACAAGGTATGGGAAGGGAACAGTCAGACTTTTGCAAACAGTATTACACAATATATTACATCTTTACGATAACATAATTTACTAAAAGGCAAAGTGACTACAGAGTCCCCTAATGCTCATTGTTTCTTGACTTAAAAAAATTGTTCAAGAAAGAAAAATATCATGGTAAAGTCTGTTCTCCAGTAAATTATCTTGTACACATATATCAAAATCTTACAAGGTTCTTTTTAAAATATAATAGATACGGCTTATGACTTTTAACTGTTAATAGCAAGGGACATGTAAAAGAAAATTTGTGCTGGCAAAGGCGTTGCTACCGTCGTAGATGACATCCAGGGTAGAATCCAAATCAGAGGGATTTCCTCTAGATGATGAGGTTATCCAGACACAACCACTTAAGGATGATATTACCCTGATTATATCATCAGAGAATGATGCAGAGACTCAAATATGATCTGTAATCACTCGAAAGAATTCAGCTTACTCATACGCATTTTGAGGAAAAATGAAATTTGAATGTCTGTTGCTGCAATTATGGAATGCAGTTGGATGGATAATCCATAGGGCTCATCCACCAATACATCAAATACAAACAAATATTATAGATAGCCATGGCTGGACAATGATCTAAGCACAGAAGCTGAACAGAGCTAGGACAGTGGGGCTGGAATGTCTTATAGAAATTATGTAGTTCTGCTTTTATTTTTATAACAATAAACTTCTCCCTTAAATAAAGGCCCATCTCTTTAACACCACCTTGTGGTGTTAACAATACCTTATGTAGCTGCAAGTCATGGAATACTACAGTTTTGGAAGAATTAAATTTGCATATCATATGAAAAGTAGTAGAAACTATATGATAACCTTAATCAGGCCAGAGCCCATTGCAATTGAGGGAATTTGTAGCATAAGTATAATAAAGGTTTATCAAAAAGTTAAAGACAAATAAAAGAAACTAGTAGAGTTACATAGCTAGAGTAAGGAATAATCATGTGGTCTGGATGTGGTGGTGAAGGCCTGTAGACTAAGCTGCTAGGGTGACTAAGGCTTTTGAGTTCCACAATTTTGAGATGCTGTAGGGAAGAAATCAATGAAATATTCACACTTAATGCTACCAATATGGATATCTTTCAGGAGTAAGGGGTCACCAAGTGTGTTAGTAAGCAAAATGGGCTCTTAGCACTTAGTTCAACCAAGTGCCCTTGAATAGTTTGGCTTTTGTTTCCTTTGAGTTATTCAGTGTATTTTATTGAGTCTTACTAGGTGCTGAGCCCCAGGGCCAAACCCCTATTAGGTGTAAAACCTATGTGGGTGTGGATTGGTAACTAAGGGGGGACCCAAGGTGGGGCTAACTAAGGGGAGGTGCTAACTCCAGAGCCAATCATAGCAGCCTAAGTTCTGGTCATTCAGATGACTTTTGGTGATGTCTGAAATGCTTTAAGAAGAGAATACAGAGCCATTTACACAGGGCCCTCACTCTTGATGGCATGCAGAGACTCCTGGGCAGCTATAGCTAAGAAGCCCTCCAACTCCTAATCTCGGATGTTGGGACTTTGTTAAACTCTGGTAACTATGTATTGGGATTTGAATCAGACAAGGTCTGTCTGTTGATGTTTGTACTTTGTTTATATTTTGCTCTGAAGTTCAGGGTGCTGGTCTTTTCCCCTGAACTAAGTGAATGATATTTGTGTGCTGAATTAAAGTAAGCTTGTCAACCCCTTAACGTTGCTTTCCTTACTAAAGCAGATCAAAAGAACCTGTGCTTTTGCAGTGTGTTGGCAGCTTTCTGGGTGCTGGTTGTTGGTGGATCTTATACCCCCACAGAAGCTGCTAGCTGGATCGTTGAAACACCAAGCTGCTTAAGGAGAGCTAAACTGGCCCAGGTTGGAAAAATGGAGCAGCCTACAACTTCTTGGCCAATTTGTATTGAACAAATAGCAATGCATGAAATAGTAATAACACCCTTTTCTTCCCTCTCCCAAAAAAAGGAATAATCATGTGCTCTGGTGAGAAGCCCTAAGAAAGCTGAGAGAACCCCCAAGTAGGATTTCTGGGCAAACAGACGAAAGTACCATATATTGGGCAATCATACATTGGTTTTCAACATTAGAGGTAGTTCACATATCATTGAGGTCATGGAGAAAGTTTATCTGATTTTTTTTTAAGTATAGGAAAGGGGATATGGGCCAGAAAGATGAAAATAACTAATTATTTAATATTCCTCATCATTACCGTCCTTGCATCAGGGAATATCCAAACTGTTATTGGCCCAGCATGACTGGCTAGGACAATATTCAGATGTCAGAGTAGGGAAGATGATTTACACTACCTTCTGTACCCATTTTTCCCTTCTGGGAACATTATTAAAGAACAGAAAAAGACAGAGCTTATGAAATATGTCCATTTTAATTTATTTTTAAGCATTTTGAAAGCCTCATTGAATTTAGGAAACATTTTAAAACTGAAAAACCTTCTGAATTTTCAATTAAGCATGATTAAATGAAGAAATGGCACATCATTTGAGAAATATTCCAACCTCTAACTTAAACTGCTTCAGACCAGGTCAACACCATGTATGAAATGAACTGGTTTTAGATTGAAAGATAAGCATGTAAATGCTTCTGTCAAATGATGAAATTTATGTGGTCAAATCAGTGTTATATAAATGTAGGCTGTGAATCCATTTTCCCTAACTGCTATCCATAGAAAATAATTCCTTACTGATTTATAAAGGAACATTTAGAAATACAAGTAAGAGTTGTTATAAAAACTATTCTTATTTTCATCTATGCCTTTAGAGAGTCCATGAAAAATAAATAGCATGCTTGTACATCTAGTACTCCTTAGAGCATGGTTGTTTTCTGTTTTTGAATTATCTGCCTTTTTCTGGAACCAGGAGGATTGGTAACGAGTATTTTCATCTGTTAAAAAAAATCTTTAGATTAATCCGGATGCCTCTGTATGAAAACACTTTGTCCAACAAAACCAATGAAGACTGCAATGAAATGGGATTAATGTGCAAAAGTATATACCCAGTGCTTGTAAAATATTGAATACAGACAAGAATATATAGTAAATTTTAATTTGATGGCTTCTATTGCAATTTTTAGTTTGGCAAAGCAGGGCATTGTAATGATTTGGGAAATCGGATTCAAAACCTCATTTAAAGATATACTCAGAAAGAAAAAGACTGCTATTCAAGTAAAGATAATCTCTGTCTTCACAGAAACCTTTGAAAATCTTTTTTCCCTTCCATCTTATTAGTGATTTTTCATTTTTATAAGGAAGATTTTGCAGTTAAAATGTGGTAATGTTCTTCTGATTCCTAAACCAGTACTAAAGCCAAATGACAATGTATCTGTAGTCCTTGGCATCAAAGTCCCAGGCTGTCATCGTTGTAAATGATGCCACTTTTCAGCAAACTGCTGATCCAAGGAGAAGATTAGAAACATGAATTTTAACTGACAAAGTATGAATTTGAAGATAACACCTCATATACATTTTGGGTACAGATATTCACAGAATACTTTTGGTAGAAAAATTCAGATTTGATGTTGCATCACCTGACTCCCAGTGTAAGAGAAATTAACTCACTTTCTCCATTGATAGGTCATAAGGCTGCAATATAATGAGGAAGACCTTTTCCTCCACCAGGAGCTTCTGAATCATCCCACCTATGTGTGTGCCACTATCTTAACTGAGTAGAGCCTTCCCCTCTCAATCTGTCTACTGTCTAAATCAGAATTCCTATGACTTTGTATGATTCACCATTTCATTACATTCACTCTTATTAAAAAAGTTTAATAACAACAAATAAACAAAAAAAATCTTTATTAATGATAGGCAAATTATCCATGATGCACATTATTCTAGGATTTTTTTTCTTTCATAGAAAATTCACTTGCTTAAAATAAATAACTTAGATAACATCAATATTTAAATATTTAAAAATTTAATCATCTTGTTAATGGAATCTACTCCTCCTAATTACAGATATTGCAACATCAGCCCTGTTTTTAAATTAATTTGCTTTAATCTTAAATATGCAATGAGTAAAAAAGAACATTATAAGGTTAAATACTAAAATTTCAATACAAAAGATGAAAAGTATTGCCATATGCACAGCAAAATGTAAGGAAGGATCGAAAATATACACCAACGGATTACCATTTGGAGAATGTCTATATAACAAATACTACACATTGTGTTCAGAGCTGTCCAGATTTGCTTCCTTGTCAGTATTTTTTTTTGTTCTCTGCTGTGTACTTTTTATTTTGTTATTTTTTTCTCCTTTTTCCTCTCTTCCTCCAAGGAGGCTACAATTAAGAACACCCACACTCACATATGCATTCTCACACACATGCATGCACAACACACAACCCTGATTACGTATGCTATGCATGTGTGTGCATATATACATGCAAAAACATATACAGACATATGTACAGACAGACACATACACCTATATATACTCATATTTCTATAATCATACTCCTATATAGATGTGTACATTCATATGCATCTATGTAAGACTGTACTATACTTGTTTGTCATCTGTTTCACTGAGGGTGGATAACATCTCCTTTTGTATGTGCCCAGTCTTTTCACATTTTGTTAAGTCCACTAACTTGTGAATTCCTACACCACAGCAATATTGCATCCTTATATTATATGTTATTTTAAATATTCTAAAAAATATTGATTAATATGACTGACATATAGTATGGTTTCCTTATTTTTCTCTTTTGATTATATGTATTTTAGCTTTAATTTTGTCTCAGATCATGATTACTGCACCTGGTGGTTTTTTCCCTAATAAATTCTACTCCTGGTCTTTATTTTATGTTTGTGTGTGTCTCTTATTTCTTATTCTTGACTCCTCTATTTTGCTTCTACGTGCTACCTTCCCCTCCTATCACTTAATGGAGCACCCCTCCAAAGATGGCTCCCTTCTCCTCTCCCCATATCTTTTCCCCTTTTCCTCTTGTTTCTATCTGATTTCAACAGATTTGTAAAACTTTCCAGATATATATTATTCTCTCTTTATCCCATTCCTATTAATCTAGACATCCTTGTATACCACCCCCATCCTATTCTCTCACCCCAATTTATTTATAAATTTAGAAGACTTTTATTCCTTTCTAACTAATTAAATAACTATATACATACACATATACATATATGTGTAAATGTATATACATATATATACACATACATACATACATGCACACATATATACACATATATGTTTGTATACAGATAGATATAGATATATGTGTATATATGCATATATAAATATATACACACATGCATGCATATATGTATATACGTGTGTGCATACATATACACATACATATGTGTGTATATGTACGCATGTGTATATAAACATACATATACATATACACATACATCCATGCATGCATATGTGTGTGTTACTCTTTAACCTAGATCTGATGTGAATAGAGTTCCCTCTAAAATTCCCTCCCTTAACTTTTAATCTTCTTCCCTCTCCCTATGCCTTCAGCCTTTTATTTCTTTCAGAAAATAGAAGATTTTTTGTAGCCATATATATATATATACACATATATTACATATATATACACATACATATATATGCATACACACATATATATATGTATACACACATATATACACATACATATATATGTATACACACATATTACATATATATAATGTATATATATTTCCTTCTCTAATCCATTCCTCATGAGAGCAGAGTTCTGAAACTAACATTCCTCCTCTCCCATCAGATTCCTCTGTTTTGGGGAAGCTAGGTGGTACAGTGAGTAGAACACCAGCCCTGGAGTCAGGCGGGCCTGAGTTCATAATCCAGCCTCAGACACTTGACATACTTACTAGCTATTTGACCATGGGCAAGTCGTTTAACCCCAATTGCCCTGCCTTTCCTCCTTCAAAAAAAAAAGAAGAATATTAATTCCTCTGTGTTAGGTCCTCATTTCACACTGCATTTGTATAATTACTCTTTTTTACCTTTTCCTAGTTGATATTACTTTTTTAGAATCACATCATACTCAAATTTACCCCAATCTTTATTTAGAACTACCCAATTACTAAATACAATCTTAGAGGCAGAGTTTACATTTTTTCATATAAAATGAAACAATCTAACCTTATTGAGTCTCTTGTAGTTAGTCCTTGATGTTTCCCTTATATTTTTCTTGCATATTGTATGCCAAATTTTCTATTGAGTCCAGGTCTTTTTGCCATAAAATACTGAATGTCTGGGAATTAGTTGAATGTTTTTTTTTTCATTCAGGGTTATGCTTACCTTTATTTGGTTTGATATTTTTTGGCCACAACCCCTGTTCTTTTGTGCTATATATAGTATTCCAAGACCTGTAGTCTTTCAGTGTAGCTGCTGCTAAGTCTTATGTGATTCCACTTGCTGCTCTGCCATATTTGTTTTTTTTTTCTTGTGTCTTATAATATTTTTGCTTTGAGTTGAGGGTTTCAGAATTTAGCTATATTCCTTTAGATTTTCCTCATAAGATCTTTTTCAAGAGGTGATTTTTCTCTCTTTCTACTTTCTCTTCTCGCTCTAACCCTTCAGGACAAATTTATTTAATTATTTCCCATATTATGGTATCAAAATTCTTTTTTAAGCTTAGCTTTCAAGTAGTTCAAATATTCTTATGTTTTAACTTCTTTATCTGTTCTCTAGAGCAATTGCCTTATGTTTCACATTGTCTTCTATTTTTTTCATTCCTTGTATTTTGTTTAATTGTTTCTTGGTCTCTTATAACTTTGCTGCCTTCCCCTTGCCCAATTCTCATTTTCAGGGAGTAATTTTCATTCTTAAGATTCTAGATCTCATTTTCCAGTTGGTTAACTTTCTTTTCATAATCTTGTTTTTGTTGAGTTTTTCTTTTTTTAGATTTTTTTCCCCCTCAATCTCTCTCATTTTGTTTTAAAGTCTTTTTTAAGTTTTTCAACAAATTCTTTGGGCAGGTGACCATTTCATGTTACTCTTTGGGGTAGGAGAGGATTTTTTGGTTTCAGTGTCCCCTCTGAAGATGGAGTCTGGTCTTCTATATTCCCATAGTAACTTTACACAGTTGGATTCTTTCTCCTTTGCCTGCTATTTTTTAAATTACTAGCATCTTATTATTATCACATATAATCCTGGGGTTAGGGGGATGGTGCCTCTGGCCTCATGTCCTCCCTATGTTCTTCTTTCTGGCATAGAAAAGAAACCAAAAACTCCACCCTTTTCTGAGTGTCCACAGCCAGTGGGATCCCTGCCTCACTGCTTCTCTATTCACTGAAGAAATGAAAACCCAAATACGTAGCAGCTTCTATGTTAAGGGTTCTGAGAACTTACAATATGATATTCTGGAGGTCAAAGGAGAAGATATTACAACCACAAATCACCTACCCAGCAAAACTGAGGGTAATCCATGAGGGGAAAATTGCTATTAAATAATTTAGAGGAATTTAATGAATTCTTGAGAAAATAAAACAGAGCTAAAAATAAAATTTTATTCTCAAATATAAGACTCAAGAGAACAATGAAAAGGTAAACAGGAAAGAGAAATCATAAGAGACATATTAAAGTTGAACTATTTACATTGCTACATGGAAAGACAATATTTGCAATACATGAGACCTTTCTCATTATTAGGGTAGTTGGAGGGAATATATATATATACATATATATATATATGCACATTTGGCACATAGTGAGTTGAATATGAGAGGATACTATCTAAAAAATAAATTTAAGGGTTGGGAGAAGGATGCATTGGGAGAAGGAGAAAGGGAGAGTTAGAATGAGGTAAACTCATATAAAAGAGGCAAGAAAAAGTTGTTATGCTGTAGGAGATATGGAGGAGGTGAGAGGGAATGAATGAGACTTACTCACATTGGATTTTCCCTAAGGAGGGCATAACATACACACTCAGTTGAGTATGGAAATCTATCTTACCCAACAGGAAAGTAGTGGAGAAGGGGATAAGAGAAGGAAGTGATTGTAGGGAGGGCAGATTCAGGGAGGGGGAATCAGAAACAACCACTTTTGAGAAGGGACAAGGGAAAGAAAAGAACATGACTCTTATGGAAGTATTTGCATGACTACACATGTAAAACCTATATGGTATGCTGGCCTTCTTAATGAGGGTGGCTAGGTAGGGAGGGAGGGAGGAAGGATGAGAATTTGGAACTCAAACATATAAAAACAGATGTTACAAAATTGTTTTTATATGCAAAAACATTACATTGAGAGCAATGGGGTATAAAAATGCATCTTACCCAAAAGAGCAAAGATGGCAGCTGGAAAGCAGGGGCTTGCCTAAAGCTCTCCTGCAGGACCCTCCAAACAAATTCCAGAACTGAAGAACCCATGAAATAGCACAATGAAGCAGGGCTCCAGCCCAGGACAGCCTGTATAGTCACTGGGTAGGTCTAACACACCATGCTGGGAGATGAGCAGAGCAGGGTCCAGCATCAGCCACATCTTCACCAACCAGATGGGGAGCCAAGCGAAACAGGTTGTGGTACCCTGAATCCGTGAGCTGTGGCATTTACCTGACATCTCAACCTACAAACACCAAAGACAACACTGAGGTTAGTGGGGAAAAAAAAATAACTGCAGGGAGAGAGGAAAAGGAGGTTGTGGGTGGTCACCACCCTGAAGGTGACAAACATGATGCAGCTCTGAGACTGCTTCCAGAGCTACAGCTGCAGTTGGTTCTGGGCCCAGGCCCAGGCCCACCTGGTGGGAGGAATTAAGTGGTGGATCCAAGTGGGAGTGCAGAGCCTGCTTTGGTCTGAGTTGCAATCCAGATTGGCAGTTCTTGTGGGAGGAGGAGCATTGGCGTGGCAGAGCTTACTGTGTAGAAATAGCTCTGAAAACAACAGCACAGCCCCTCAAGCTCAGTATAAAATACTCTACTCTACAAGCAGACTTGCTAAAGGAGACCCGAAAAAATACTGAAGAAAATAACACCTTAAAAAATAGACTAACTCAAATGGCAAAAGATCTCCAAAAAGCCAATGAGGAGAAGAGTGTTTTGCAAGGCAGAATTAGCCAAATGGAAGAGGAGGTCCAAAAGACCACTGAAGAAAATACTGCCTTAAAAATTATACTGCAGCAAGTGGAAGCTAGTGACTTTATGAAAAATAAAGATATTATAAAATAGAACCAAAGGAATGAAAAATGGAAGACAATGTGAAATATCTCATTGGAAAAACTACTGACATGGAAAATAGATCCAGGATAGATAATTTAAAACTGGACTATCTGAAAGCCATGAGGAAAAAAGAGCCTAGATCTCATCTTCCAAGAAATTATCAAGGAGAACTACCCTGATATTCTAGAGCCAGAGGGTAAAATAGAAATTGAAAGAATCCACCAATCGACTCCTGAAAAAGATCCCAAAAAGAAAGCTCCTAGTAATATTATCAACAAATTCCAGAGCTCCCAGATCAAGGAGAAAATACTGCAAGTAGCAAGAAAGAAGTAATTCGACTATTGTAGAAACACAATCAGGATAATACAAGATCTAGCAACTTCTACATTAAGAGATTGAAGGGCTTGGAATATGATATTCCAGAGGTCAATGGAGCTAGGATTAAAACCAAGAATCACCTACCCAGCAAAACTGAGTATCATGCTCCAAGGCAAAATATACATTTTCAATAAAATAGAGGACTTTCAAGCTTTCTCAGTGAAAAGGCCAGAGCTGAAAAGAAAATTTGACTATCAAACACAAGAATCAAGAGCAGCATGAAAAGGTAAACAAGAAAGAGAAATCATAAGGGACTTCCTAAAGTTGAACTGTTTTGTTTACATACCTACATGGAAAGATGATGTGTGTAATTTATGAGACTTCAGTATTAGGGTAGCTGAAAGGAAATATACATACACACACACACACACACACACACACATACACACACGTACACACACACACACAGGGCATGGGGTGAGTTGAATATGAAGGGATATATCTAAAAAAATAAAATTAATGGATCAGAGAGGAATGTATTGAGAGAAGGAGAAAGGCAGAGATAGAATGGGGTAAATTATCTCACATAATATTGGCAAGAAAAAGCAGTTATATAGGAAGGGAAGATGAGGCAGGTCAGGGGGAATGAGTGAATCTTCCTGTCATTGGATTTGACCTGAGGAGGGAATAACATACACATTCAGTTGGGTATCGTACCCTACAGGATAGAAGGAGGAAGGGGATAAAAAAGGGGGGATGATAGAAGGGAGGGCAGATGGGGAAGGAGGTAATCAAAAATGAACACATTTGAAAAGGGACAGGGTCAAGGGAGAAAATGGAACAAAGGGGGCTAGGATAGGAAGGAGCAAAATATATTTAGTTTTTCACAAATTGAGTATTGTGGAAGAGTTTTGCATAATGATTCACATGTGGCCTCTGTCAAATTGCTTGCTTTCTGAGGGAGAATGGGTGGGGAGGGAAAAGGGGAGAGAATTTGGAACTCAAAGTTTTAAAAGCAGATGTTCCAAAAAAAGTTTTTGCATGCAACTAAGAAATAAGATATACAGGCAATGGGGCATAGAAATCTGTCTTGCCCTAGAAGAAAGTAAGGGAAACGGGGATGGGGGTTGGAGTGGGGTGACAGAAGGGTGGGTTGACTGGGGAATGGGGCAATCAGAATATATGACATCTTGGAGTGGTGGGAGGGTAGAAATGGGGAGAAAATTTGTAATTTAAACTGTTATGAAAATCAATGCCGAAAACTAAATATATTAAATGAACGAATAACAAAAAAGGGAAAAAAATCCTACCATGATGTGTACACAAGATAGTTGTTTTCATTAGTTCTTCTTAACAGAATATCAGGTAAATAGAAATTAGAGTTGTCAAAATAAGCTATAATAATTGTCCTCTAAGAGTACTTGTTAACCTTGCTGGACGAAGCAATAAGCCTGCTTTCATGAAGAAAGCCATACATTTTCCAATGAAAATGGAAAAAGATATTACAAAAAAATAGCCTCCATGTACATGAGACAATGTGATAGAGTGGATAGAAGGTTGGCAACAATGTCAAGAAATTTAAGGTTCAATTGTCTCCTCTGATGCGTCTTGGCTGTATGGCCCTGGGCAATTCATTTAACCTCTCATTGCCCCAAACAATTCTCTAATATCACAAGTTTCTGGACTGTTTGGTAGAGAGAGTTTCCTCCCACAGAGTGGACAAAGCTTAAACACAAGAAGTGGCACAAAGGCACATCATTCAAGAAAAAGATAATTAGTGAAGGTTGTAGGCTGGTCAATTAGCAAGGGAAAAAAAAGAGAAGGATAGCTCTAGTCTTACCATATTAGATACTAGATAGGTAGGTAGGTAGATAGATAGATAGATAGATAGATAGATAGATAGATAGATAGATAGATAGATAGATAGATAGATAATCCTCCAGTCCTAGCATTGATGTAATATTAAAAGACCCAGAGAGCATATACATATACATTGTGGAGGATTTGTAGGCTGAGTTGGACAAGAGGAGCAAAGAAGCTATTTATTTCTTTGGAGAGAGGTCCTACATTGATGAGAACAACAATTCATTCAAGCGTCAAATCATATGAAACAACATAAGTATGATGGAGTAGTTGGCACAGGGCCAGCCTTGGAGTGAAGAAGTACCAGGATTCAAGTCTTGATGCTGACAGTTATTTGCAAAGTAGCTATAGTCATCATTTAAGTCCTTGATGCTCCTGGAAACTCCCCTATACTATAAGAGATGAACAATGCTGATCTGCATCAGTGGATGAAGTTTTCCTATGGGTATGTTCTACAGCAATGAATTTTCAGGTTAGCATACCCACCTAAGAAACACAGACATCCATGAGATGTTCACAAATTATTATGCAGGCAAGATCCAAATACTTTAGCTATGCTTTTGCATGGTTAGTCCCTGTGCTTGGAATTCACTACCTTCTTAGTTTCTTTTAGAATCTATATTTTCTTTTAAGCTTAGCTTGATATCACTTTATATGGTCTAACTCTCCCTCTCCAAGGAAGTATTTTATATTCATTCTTGAAAGATGTCTCATATTAGGGAATGTAAGTGCCTTAAGGGCAGTGACAATTACATTTTTATCTCTACATCACCTGAACATAGCTCAGTGCCTTGCACCTAGTAGGCATTTAATAAGTACTAGTTTGTGGATTTATCAAATTGCAAATGTAGCCTGACTTGCTAAACTACACATATACTTGTTTTTTCATCTTCAAAATTATTTTCTCTTCATTTATTGCATCTTGGACAGCAAGTCTTTTAGAGATGTTTTTGATTCTGTCATTCTGTCAGGATAAAATGTTTGACCATCATTCTTTACTGAAATGATGATAGTCATTCAAAATAGAACATATGCAAATTTTCTCTTAGTTTATTGTATCTACAACTTTACCTTACTGATTTTGATTAGTATCATTATGGAAGTCTGCTTTTCTATAATAACAGATTCATATTAAGTTTCTTATCATTGGTTTGGAAACTTCATAGCTTTACAATGATTTTTTTTTTTGCTTTGTCATTTGTTTTCCTAATCTGAAATATTGAAAAGCTGTCATGTGGAAGAGAGATTAGATTTGTTCTACGTGCCCCTAGAGAGTAGCACTAGGACCAATGAACAGAAGTTATACACTGGCAGATTGCAGTTCCAAATGAAGAAGAATAGTGGCAGCAGGATATAGTGGTTGGAGGGCTAGGCTTGGGATTAAAATGATTGTTCAAATCTCATTTGATCCTAGTAATAACCTAAATTTTTATGTGCCTCACATTAATTCTTCGCCCTCCAAACTGGACTGTTGACCTATCTCCCTTGTATTTTTTTCTACCATGCTATAGAAACCTCTTTGCCCTGGAAACTAAGTCCACTCTTGGATTTCTTCTCACATTGAAAATATTCTTCATCCCTGAGGCCTCATCTTCTGCTTGGTCAGTTCCTTCCAGAATCTCCCACTTTAGGAAGAGGCCTAGACCAAAGATGTCTTCACCTCTCTCTCTAGGTGCACTGCTGACTCATCTCCGTGGGATTTCTGTACGATGCACCCTCACCTGGTACCTTCTCTCCAACTCCCATTCCCCTTTTAGTTCCCTTTTATGCATTAGTCCTTAAGGACAAAGGACTATCTTTTTCTCGGCTTCTTTTTGTATTCCCAGCACTTAGCACAGTGACTGGCACATAGTAAGACATTATTAATTTTTTTAACTGACTGTTTCCACAATCTGGCTAGCAGCTTCTGTGGGGGGTCCAGATCTACTCACAGCCAGCACCCAGAATGCTGCCGGACAGCCAGAAAGTCCAGGTTCTTTTAATCTGCCTTAATAAGGAGAGCAAGCTTAAGGGGTTGGCAAGCTTACTTTAATTCAGCACACAAATATCATTCACTTAGTTCAGGGGAAAAAGCCAGTGCCCTGAACTTCAGAATAAAATACAAGCAAATTATTAACATCAACAGACAGATCTT
>CM053623.1:251119706-251137556 GCA_028646595.1 Phalanger gymnotis
CTCCCATATCAAAGAGAAAATACTGCAAGCAGCCAGAAAGAAACAATTTGAGAATCATGGAAACACAATCAGGATAACACAAAATCTAGCAGCTTCTACATTAAGTGATCAGGGCTTTGAATATGATATTCTGTAGGTCAATGGAGATAGGATTAAAACCAAGAATCACCTATCCAGCAAAACTGAGTATCATGCTCCAAGGAAAAATATGGATTTTCAATAAAATAGAGGACTTACAAGTTTTCTCATTGAAAAGACCAGAGCTGAAAAGAAAGTTTGACTTTCAAACATAAGAATCGAAAGCAGCATGAAAAGGCAAACAAGAAAGAGAAATCATAAGAGACTTACTAAAGTTGAACTGTTTTGTTTACATTCCTACATGGAAAGATGATGTGTATAATTCATGAGACCTCAGTATTAGGGTAGCTGAAGGGAATGTACATACACACACATATACATATATATACATATGTATATGTACATACACACATATATATGTATATGTGTGTGTATGTATGTATATATATATGTACACACACACACACACACACACACACATATATATACACACACACACATATATATATATATATAGACAGAGGGCACAGGGTGAGTTGAATATGTAGGAATGATATATAAAAAATACAATTAAATTAAGGGATGAGAGATGAATATATTGAGAGAGATAGAAAGGGAGAGAGAGAATCAGGTAAATTATCTCACATAAAAGTGGCAAACAAAAGCAGTTCTGTAGAAAGGGAAGAGGGGGAAGGTGAGGGAGATTGAGTGAATCTTGCTCTCATCGGATTTGAACTGAGGAGGGAATAACATACACAATCAATTGAGCATCTTCTCCCCACAGGAAAGAAGGAGGAAGAAGATAAAAGGGGGGACAACAGAAGGGAGGGAAGATAGGGGGAGCAGGTAATCCAAAGCAAACACTTTAGAAAAGGGACAGGATTAAGGGAGAAAATTGAATAAAGGGGGATAGGATAAGAAGGAGCAAAACATACTTAGTCTTTCACAACATGAGTATTGTGGGAGTGTTTTGCATAATAATACTCATATGGCCTATGTTGAATTGCTTACCTTTTTAGGCAGGGTGGGTGGGGAGGGAAGAGGGGAGATATTTTCAAATTCAAAATTTTAAAAGCAGATGTTCAAAAAAAAGTTTGTGCATGCAGCTAGAAAATAAGATATACAGGTAATAGGGCATAGAAATCTATCTTGCTCTACAAGAAAGTAAGAGAAAAGGAGATGAGGGGGAGTGGGGTGACCCAAGGGAGGGCTGACTGGGGAATGGGGCAATCAGAATATATGCCATCTTGGAGTGGAGGGAGGGTAGAAATGGGGAGAAAATTTATATTTCAAACTCCCGTGAAAATCAATGCTGAAAACTAAAAGTATTAAATAAATAAATAATATACTTAAAAATGGCTGGTCATCTCTATGATCAAAAGTCATCAATACAATGAAAGTTCAGTTAGTATCAAATAACTGTGAAGTGGAAAGGTTCAGTTTCATTGACTTTATAAAGAATGGAATCATTATATCAAGAGAGGTGACTTAACATCCAGTTTCTCTGCAAAAGCTTTAAACAGTGGGACTGGATGAAATCTTCAATTATTGTTTCCAATGTGTTTTGGTGGCATGCTAATTGCTAGCAATACACTTAACCAACTTCTCAGACTTAAGTCTAATATCACATATTTCATCATCTTGATTATATTTTATTTTTACTTTTGTTTTTTTTTCATGAATTAATTAATTTATTTTTAGTTTTCAACATTCACTTCCACAAGTTTTAAATTTTCTCCACCTCCTTCCCCTCCCCAAGATGGTGTGCAATCAGCTATAAGCTCTACATATACAATCTTATTGAACATATTTTCACATTAGCCATGTTGTTTAAAAGACTAGTCTCATATTTCTTAACAGAGTGGATTATATGTAATATCAAAAAATAAGGAGACAAATGACCTTCCTAAGATAGGATAATTATTTGTGTATGTACATCATATAATACTTTTATAACTTGTTGTACTACAAAAAAAAATTTGAGGTGAAAGAATTTAAAGAAAAGCTGAGAAACCAAAAGGCTGTGCCAACAATAGGCTATAGGGAACAACTTATAAATGATGTGGCAATTATTGAACAAGCCACTTAAACGTGTTGTAACATCTACACAATCATTATTGATTACTGCAAACCTCAGTTCCACATTTATGACTCATTTAAAAGTGTTTTAAGGAAAGACTTGCAGATTCCTTCTCTAAAACTATATGACATGCAAATGTGAAGTTGGAAATTTTGGTAAAGTCAATTTTTAATTGATTATTGGGAAGAAGTGGCCCAATGTGGATCAATCACTACAAAAGAGGATTGGAAAGCATGACATTTCAGAGCTTTTATTTTGTGCAAATAGAAAATAACATAAGTATTTTCTTAGGGGAAAGGACAAACTACCAGTTCGGAAAGACTCTTCAGAGACAGACCAGGTAGAAATTTTATACTATCTAAAAATTTACTTTAAAAAAGCCATTTGGTTGCCCTCTAGTTTCAGAGTCTGTGGGTAAAGAATCAGCCTAAAGTTTCCATGACAATAGCTTATTCTGCATTACTTCATAAGGATATCAATGCCAGAAGCTTCTGATAAAACATGATGTTGCTAAAACTTTGAAGAGACTTGGCAGTGTGGTATATAGCACTAGCTGTGCAACCTTGGACAACACAGGCCACCTCTTGGTATTCTGATTTCCTTATTAAAAATGAACATGTGAACTGGATTGTCTCTAAGGTCCCTTTAAGCTTGAAGATGTCATGATTCAATGGCAGAAAATAGATCAAATATGCCAGTTATTTGACAGGGGACTAATTTCATCAGTGAATACAGAAGACCACTTTTGGGCACTAAAATCTCAGCCCCTGATATGTTCTATGAGAAAACCGAGCTTTCTTTAGTAAGAAGATTTATCCGATATGTTGTAGTCGGAGGATGGAATGGAGTCAAGTATCACACAAACATCTCAAACTAAATATTTCTGAATCCAAACTCACTATCGTCAAAGATTAAAAAAATAACAACGTATTGTGCATTTTAGGAACAAATGTTTCAGAAACAGCTTTTGCGGACTTGTCATTATTTGAAATCTAAGGATCATTCCACTTGGAGAGAAATGACCAAACTAACAGAATCTCTTCATGCCTTTGGATGAGCCATTCTAAAGTAACATTTATAGGAATCCTGTTCAATGAAAATGCCATAATATGACAAATCACAGTATGTAAGAGCACTGCAGTATCAGATGACAAAATAGTCCATGAAATAATGTTTCTCTTCACTTTTGGGTTTGTAATAAAATCACTTTCATCAACAAAATGTGATTTAGTTGATATTTTTTGTTTGGACTTGTAAAATCAGTATAAAAAGAAACTCTCAGAGAGGAGATTTCATCCATCAATACAGATCTACAACTTAGAATCTTAGATATTTGCCTGTGGCACTGACAAATTAAGTGGCTTGCTCAGGATCACATGTCATATGTATCTGAGGTATGATTGAATTTAGGTCCTCCTGGGTCTGAGGCCAGCTCTCTACTACACCAAGCTGCCTTTACTATAAAAAGATAGTTTGTGACTAAAATGAGGTAGTCTGATCATGCAATGAGAATAATGGATAGCAGCTGCTCAGTTTACTTGCTGTATTGACATTCAGGTAATGTCAAGAGATTTAGAAGATAGTCTACAGTACTTTGTGTAGATCCTTGTTGAGGATTTATAAGGAGATAGAGATGAGAATCAGTCAGTAGGAAAAATGTGTTAATAGGTTATGGTGTGCATGACCGGAAATGGAGAGTTGAGATCAACTGAATTGTAATAAGCCTATGAACCCCATTTAAGGCATGACACCAAATAAATTTTGTGGCTATTCATCTAATAGATCCATGGTTAAGGAACAAAAAAGTAAACACCAAACCTGTCATTTAAAAATAAAGAGGTTACAGAAGCACTTGTAATTTTACTTAGTAGCGAGATAGTTATTGATAGAAACTGGAGCAAAAGGTCTTAATAGTTAACAACAAGGATTGCAAACTTTTTTCCATGAACTATTATACAATCTAAATTGTTAGGTTTATAAGATTAGTGATATCAAATTCTGTATAAGTAATAAGAACAAGATAAGTATCATTAGACTTTGCAAAATTAGGTTCATTCAAAGTAGTAGTGAAATAAACAGTATTCTCTAAAATGTAAAAGTGATAATCACATGGTAAGTGGGAGAGGTTCTAAGAAGAATTTTAAACATAAGAGGTAAGAGTAACAACAAAAAATCAAGTTTAATGTCCCTGAAGAAATGTTATGAAAAAAATGGGGAGACTAAGTAAATGAATTTTAGAAATTCAAAAAAAAAAAACTTTTCAGAAAACTTTATTTAAGCTTGTTTTTTTTGAAACTTTGTAAGTACTAAAATATACCACTAACTTGCCCCTATTTTAATATTTTTAACAATAACTGGTTGTAGTAGGAAGGCCGAATTAATAATCTCAAATATAATCATGTATATGTTTGAATGGTTCAAAATAGCAAGGTATGAGAGATTCTCTAAGTAGAAAACAACAAAAAATTTATTTAGGCCCCACCGCAGCAGATCTGTGAACCAGCCTCCCCATTCCCACATCTTGACAAAAAGACTCCAGGCCCAGAAAGCCCACCTCACAAGAGTAACCAGGAGGCCACAGAAAAACAAGATAATATTTTGCCAAATCATTTTTACTGGCCTCAAGTCCTTGCTCCCACTCCTGGGTCTACACACGGGGAAGCCCTGCTTCTGCAGCTTCCTGCCTCCACAGCTTCCTGCCTCCGCAGTAGTTGTCTCTTGGCTCACCTGTCCTCGCAGCCGCAGCCAAGCTTCTGCCATTCTCAAGCCCCGCCTCAACGACCAGAGACCATTGATTCCCGAGTTGGCACCTCTTAAGTCATTAATCTACACCCACACAGGTTTCACACCTGATAGGGCTTTGGGCCTGGGGCTTAGCACTTAACAGCTGAAAGTACTTTCACTCACAAGAAACAAAAGCTATGATAAGTAGACAATTTTGCTTAACAACACGCTGGTGCTTATACAAAATGGGGTCATCAACATCAAAGATGAAATATTATAATATGAAGATAATAGTTGCTCTAGGAGTTAGTAAAATAATTTTGTGTATCATGGACTCTTTGTCAGTCTAATGAAGCCTATGAACCCCATTTCAGAATAAAGTGTTCTCTTTTTTCAATGATAATTGAAGGAAATGCTAAATTTCAGTAATAGGTTAATGAAAATGAATTCATAATATTTTTCCTAACAAAGTTTATGTATCCTATGAAATCTGTCCATTGACAGTAGATTAAGAAGCTCTGTCCCAGAAAAAGGTACACAGAAGAATAAGGAAGGAAAACAAAAAGATTACAAAAGAGGTCAGATAGGAAGAGTATAAGTTCAAACTAAAAATGTGTTTTTAAGCTAAAACAAAAAAGAAAGAGAGAGATATGTTGTCAGAACCTTCCTAGACCCTGAATGCAAGAGGAAGATTGCTTTATTTTATAGCACATTCATTTTTATTCTCATTTTTCCCCCAATGACAATTGCGTTTGCTCTTCTACTTTGCCCATAATGCCATCTAAGTGTTAGATTCTAGCTTTTGGAGGTCATGTATTCGCTCATTTTAGCATGTATATTTCACTAAATTTATTCATTTTCCTTTGCTGCTTAAAACCAAAGAGATTGTCCATTGAATATTTTCACAACAATTTTGAGACCTATTTTTCTTGAATTAGACATTAAATGGCATACCTATTCAGCATCATCAGTCACTCTGGAAAGGCATTTTGTTACCTTCATCACATTTTAAAGTTGTAACTGAGAACTCACTACCCATCAGATGAAATGTAATATGTTAAATGAAATTGTAAGATCTGTAAAAATAACCAAAAGTCCTTAAACTTCCCACACTTTAAAGGACACATCAAACATAATGGCTTATTAAATACTGTTGCAAAAATCTCCTTACTTCTTCAATACTTATACTTATGATCATGGAGAGGGATGGGAACAGTGAGGGGAAACACCCTCCTTCAGTACAGAATATAAACTATGAATTTTTGTCCCATGAGATTCTTGTCTACACCCTTCACTCATTTTTTTTTTTGCGGATTATCCACCCAATGCACTAAAGGCCACCTTTCTCTACATCTGTTAATATTTTATTGATTCCAGTGCAATATCTGGGATGTCCATCTGCTATATATTTTATTCTCAGTATACACCCATATCATCTGTTTATCTGGTCTTCCATGTCCTTAATGGTATCTCTTAAATCCCTTCTCATCTACAAGTCTTCACTGATAATATGCTGACTCTTCCACATGTTCATGGTGTAAATTTCCCTTACATTAAATTTTCATTCTGATATTAGATAGATGCTTAATAATTGCTAGGCACTTAATAAATTCTCATTGCTTTGTGTGTTGTGTAAGGAAAGGTGTCAAGTCTTTGATATTGCATGTATTCCCTAAAACAATTATCTTAGTGCCTTTCTCACGATAGACATTCAATAATATTTCTTGATTCATTAAATGATAATTTCTAGTATGTGGTTCAGTATTCTGCTCAGAAAGGGGTTATTTAATGACAGTAGATGTTCAACTCAGTGTGAAATGCCACAGATCATGATTCTCTTCAAGTAAATTGAACTACACCTAATATAAAATAAAAAGGCCTTTTCCCCAGAATGACAACATCAAGAGGAAACCACATTTCTTCCCCCTGCCATGGCCCAAGATCATGTTTTTCCTGCTTCATGGTCCTTTGAGAGCCTACAATGACCTAGCTAATGCATCCCCAGAGTACAGCTGTCATGCTGTTTCCTTCCCAGGACTGCCCTCCTTTCTACTCAGACTTCAGGAAGAATATGGGTAACTCTGTCTGAGGGAGAGACTAGGCCTTTTCCTGAACAAGTACTCTAGCAAGTGGAACATACTTTGAATTATCACTAACTTCCACTGTGCTAGAGCTGCTCCTTCCTTGAAACTACTGCTCCTAATAGCTCCTAATATGTATATATATTATATATATATATATATATATACACACACATATATATGTATATATATATATATGTGTGTGTGTGTGAGTGTGTATGTGTGTACATATATACAATATGTATATATTTGAAAATCTTCCTGAAGATGAAGGATCTCTGCAATGATCAAAGAATGAATTAAAACTAATTGAAAATAGTATTACAAAGTTTGTTGAATATTGAAAGTAATATTACAAAGTTTGTTCAAAAAATTAAAGATTATGCACATGTACCAAGAAATATTTATAACAGATTTTTGTGGTGGCAAAGAATTGGAAATTGATGAGATGCCCATCAATTGGGGAATGGCTGAACAAGTTGTGGTTTATGAATGTAATGTGGTACTCGTGTGCTATAAGAAATGATGACCAGACAGACTTCAGAAAAACTTAGAAAGACATATATGAACTCATGCTGAGTGAGGGGAGCAGAACCAGGAGAACATTGTATACGATTACATCCACATTGTACAGTAACTAAATTTGATAGACTTGACTCTTCCCAGTAATGCAAGATTCTAAGATAACCCTAAAAGGCTCATGAAGGAAAATGCCATCCACATCCAGAGAGAGAATTATGGAATCTGAATGCAGATCAAAGCACACTATTTGATCTCTTTCTTTTTTTGGTTTGCTTTATTTGGTTTCTTCTTTCTTGTGGTTCATTCCATTGGTTACAATTCTTCTTTACAGCATGACTAATGTGAAAATATATTTAATGTGAATGTATACATAAAGCCTGTATCAGACTGCATGCTGTCTTAGAGAGATGAAGAGAAGAGAGGGGGAGAAAATTTAAAACTCAAAAGTTCATGGAACTGAATGTTGTAAAATAAAAATAAATAATTAAAAAATTAAAGATCTCATCACCTTGCTAGTGGGATCAATATTCCTGTAGGAAATTTTTGAACATCTAATAATATCTTGCACAACTGATAAATTAGTCAGTCAGTAAATCATTTATTATGTGACTACTACGTGCCATATACTGAGCTAAGAGTTGTCAGTATTAAAGACAAAATTCAGACTCAAGTCTCTCCTTATTATAATCTAGAGCTCTTTTCGTTATGTGATACTGCCTCAAGGCAACTTTCTTCAGTAGAAAGAAACATTGAAAAAAAAACACTGAGAAATTCCTAAGAAATGAGTCAATAGTATATGTGTGTTGGGGGAGGGGTGAGGGGAGTCCAGGAGATAGAACAGATATTAAACATAGACTGCAAAATTTAAAAAAAAAAACGAACATTTATTTCTTCATTTTCCCCCAAAACTCTCTCCTTACCTGATTATAAAATTAGGAATTTTTCAAATAGACCAAAATATCCTTATACAACTAACCCCAATATGCTTCATTTTCAGCTACCCTTCTTACCAGTCCCTTCTTGCTTATTAAGAATATGACTGATGATATTGTAGAGCATCACCAGCAATAGTCACCTCATGCAGTTCACCTGCATGATGCCAAAATAAACTGAAAGTGACTGAGCATATATTATTCCTATGACGAAATATCAACAATAGACAATTAATTGCATTTCAGATCCTACAATTAGTTCTTCATAGATCTGGTAACCCAATTCATGGATATTCTATTGATTTTTATGTGTGGCTAATTTATTTCATTTCACTGTGACTGGAGATAACGTAGAACATGTGTTTCTTTTCTTCCCCAGCCGCACCCCCACCACTACCCCAAGCAATGTCACTCACTGATATAGTCTTTTTTGGCTTTATGTAAAAGAAATGATTTGAATTATTTATGAATTCTGATATTTGCATCTATGTGAATACTTTAGTTCTTATTATCACATAAAGCCATCTAAAGGAATCCAAATGAATGAGTGTTACTTATATAAGAAATTTAAAAAGTGGTACATTTTAATGTATACCCATAGAGTCCTACAGATGCCCTTAATAATAACAAGCACAAAGGTCTCTGGGAAAAGCAGCCCCTGGCCTTTTCTTTCATGTTTCCTTAGCACAAAAAAGCTGTTGAGGGGGCTTAAGATTGCTCAGTGCAGCAGAAGTATTTGCTTTCACGGATCTTGTCAC
The DNA here is from genome assembly GCA_028646595.1 of Phalanger gymnotis. Lineage (NCBI taxonomy): Eukaryota > Metazoa > Chordata > Mammalia > Diprotodontia > Phalangeridae > Phalanger > Phalanger gymnotis. The sequence continues at coordinate 251,128,882 of CM053623.1, forward strand.
CTTCTTAGTGAGGTCAACATTCCTGTAGGAAATTATTCAATAACTAAGAAAGTGAAGTTCTTTGGGAGAAGGAGAAGGGGATCATGTGCAGAAATATACTTGAAAACTTTTGTTGTTTTCTCTTTTTCAGTTTATCTGCATTAGAAAGTGCAAGACTGAAAGAGGGGCCACTTGTTCCTGGTTTAAGCTCCATCCTGAAGGGGAGCTGGAAGGAAATGGTTAAAGAAGGAGCTAGTCCTCTCTATGAAGAAAATAATGGAAACCTTTATGTGTGCACCCTGCCTGCACCAAAGTAAAGTTTTAGAATCTAAGGGTCACCTTTTTAACAACTTTGCTAAATGCCCCCAAATTGCCTCTTTCTTTTTTTCCGTTATTCACTGGTATAGTCACTTGATAAAGTTCTTTAAAAATCTGCTTCATGAATGAATTGAAATTCTTCCTCCACATATCTAAGGGAAAAATAACTCCCACTACTTTGTTGAACAAGAAAGATGATTTTGTGCATTGTATTTCCTACCCTCTTTTCTCATATGCTACAGAAAAACACCTTTCAGTATTCTCAGAGGAACATAGGCAATTGCATATTAATTTAATTGTGTGTGTTCAAGCAAAACTATTCAATTCACAGAAAACTTTCCAAAGCTATTAAAATTAATTTTCAAAAGAAGAGCTATTGTTTTCAAATATAGGAGTTGTCAAAGCTTGTGTGCTTCCATACATTATCTGCTTCCTCTTAGTAGTCTGGAGCAGGTGTTTACAACAGGGCGCCTGCACTACAAATAAAAGAAGATGTCTTGTAAAATGCTAAAATATTAACTTAGGAAACCTACTGCATCTTTGACAAAGATGCCATTAGTCTTGTATTCATGTAATTGGCACTTATTCTCTTTGAAAATGGAGAGAAAGTTCTAGATATTAAGAATTTACTGACCTTAAAAATAGTAGCATTCTTTATTCCTGTGATGCTAAAAACTTTATCAGCTGGATATCAGCAGTGAACAAAGGTAGAGAGAGTCTGTGTAAATCTATACCTCTGTCTCCAGGGGAGACTATATTGGATTGTGTGACCCTTTAGGAGTATATGTGTGTTTTTAAAGAATTGGATTTTGGCAAATATCACAGCTATTTTTTAAAACTTCTTAATGGTACTACTGAGTTATAGAAATTCAATGGGTTATTTTCGAAATAACTGTTTTTTTTTTCTAAATGTAACCTCTTTTTTCCCTTTTCATTCCAAACTGTTTTCTGTGAAAAGATATAATCCACGAGCTTTTTTCTTTAATTCTAACCTGAATCCTTCCAAAATGCAAAGGCAAAAGAGGTAGTAACTAGCATAGGAAAAAGGTCCATGAGCAATCCAATACAATTCAACATTGGTTGCAAGCTTATTATGTGCAAGGCAGAGCTAGCTACTATTAATATGAAGTCAAGAAGGAAAAAGCCCTTGAACTCAAGGAGATTACATTCTATTTTTTATGAATTTGGGAGTGTGTTTGGGGAACAGGATCAAAAATGTTAGTTCATTGGCTCTGGGAACTCCCAAGAGGAAAATCTCTCTATCAAGGCAGATCTGCATCTGTTCTGCAATTTATAGTCTTAGTTGCCTAGGGGCAGCAAGAGGTTAAGTAACTTACTAGGAATTACAGACAACCAGAATGAACCAGAGGCAGAAATTTAACTCTGGTCTTCCCTGACTCCTAGGCTAGATTTGGCTTCATTACTCCCTACTATCTCTTACACTTCAGTGAATATGGGAAAGAAAGAGAACTGGAGGGTATGTCTGGAGAAGCCTGGTTAAAAGTAATTTCTCGTTTAGCAGCTTTGCAAGGTTAAACAATGGAGAACTTATTTTGGTATTAAAGATGACTCCTAAGTAGGATATGAAATCTCCTTTCACTGGGAACTCCTTTGCCCACTAACACCCCAATCCTAATAAGAATGACTAGTGGATGGATGGCTAATTTATACAGTTAGCCTATACTCTTGGACTTCACCTATAAAAAGGATATACAGAGAAGGCCAGAGACAGAAAACTGCCTACAGAGAGCTACAGAGGTTCATATGGAGTCCCCTGGAAAGGAAACCTATTTTTCTATGAAATCCCTTTAGTCAAATGAGTGGTCCAAGGAGAAGAGAAACCATATAACCATAGAGATGGTGGTAGCCAGATGTAATAGGGGAGAAATACAGAAATTGTTGGACAATATTGAAATCCAGGACCAATTATAGAAGTCCCAGGATTAAGCAGGCATTGGAACCAAATTGCGTTAACTTTGTTGAGGATTAAAGCTTGACCTTACCTTTTGCTGGAGTTATAAGTTTCATACCTATGCACAAGATAGAGAGATAGGAGATACTACAAGTATATAAGATTTCCTGGAGGAAATGGGATTCATCAACAGAAGAGAGGGTGATTCTCCAGTGGTTTCCCTTCTAGGAACAATTCAATCCTAGAGCAGCAACAAATGTCTGGAGGATTAACTATATCCTTGGAATAGGTGGGGCTTGGCAGCATAAGGACAAGAGTTTTCTTGATTGTATGACTCAGGTATGGATCCTTTCTGGTTTTTCTTTGTTTTTCTTTCTTTTTTGATAAGATGAAATAAACTCTTATCTAGTATTTGCTGTACCTTTTGCCTGAATGCTTATATGGGGCCAAAGAAACCAGTTTAACTTGTCTTTAGAGATAAAAAGAAACTAGATATATTCTGATATTCCCAAGAAAAACCTGGAGAGGAGGAATGAGTCAAAGTATGTGAGATGTCCCAAGATTGAACCTAGTAACAAAAACAATTTGAAGAGAGAGAGACAATATTAACAATCAGAGTGGACTGGGGTGATAAGCAAATGCTTCATATAAGAGGTGGCATTTCATCTAGTCTTCAAAGGAATATAGGGATGCCAAGGGGAAAATGGTGAATGAAGAGTGTTTTCCAGGCTTTTGTTGTTGTTGTGTATGTCCTTCATTTTCTAAGAGGACCATGATGTCAGAGAAATGACTATATGTCTTGCAGTTGACTTTGATTTGAGTGAGGGAGGTCTGTGCAAGGTCACCAGCCTCACTTTCTCCTCCACAGCTGTCTGGATCCAGTGACTAGATATTCAACAGGATGACTGGAGATGACCCAAGATGAAATGGGAGACCCTGGCACTTTTAGGCTCAGGCCTTTTCATTCACTCACTTAGAGTTGAGGTAATGCCCATCCACTGAATAGGCCTCTTTAAAAAGTGAGTCAAGGGATAGCCTCTTTAATTTTTTTGTTTGTTTTCCAGGCACAGAGAGAAGAAATAAGTAGGAACTAGATTATGGAGTTTGGCTTTATGTACCAAGATGCTCAATATAAAGTTGACTTTGTCTGCACTTTGGAAATCAAAGGATTGTAGACAGAAGAGAACCTCTTTTACAATTTACTTCTGGAGTTCAATCCTTCCCTTACCCCTTAGCTGGATACCAGCAAATCTCCCTGATTTCAAATCTGGCCTCAGACATTTACTAGGTTTATGACCCTGAGCAAGTCACTTAACCCTATTTGCTTAATTTTCCTCATCTATAAAATGAGCTGGAGAAGGAAGTGGCCAACAACTCCAGTATTTTTGCCAAGACCAAATGGGGTCACAAAGAGTCAGATACAACTGAAATGATTGAACAACAATAAAAACATAAATGGGAGAAAAAATTCTCTCTTTAACCCGCTCGATTGAAAATTGAATACACAGTGTAATTAAGTCTATACAGTCTGTTTGGGCTTCACTTATCTATCATAGGACTTATCCAAAATTGAACTTCTTAATTTGCAAAATGTAGCTAAATTTTACAGCTTCTAAATTCTCCTTCTTAATAGAAAGATTATAATCCAGTTTGCCCATAGATACTGTTATGGGGTAAATATTTCCTTTTTGAGCTCATGTAAGTACTGCCAAGATTGATCTCTAACAGTGTAGAAAATTTAGAGATAAAAACCTATGTTCTATTAAGCTTAAGGGTAGGCTCAGGTCTCAGAGAAAAAAAAATAAATCTGGAAAAAATAGTATTCTACCAAAGGCCTCTTATAGACAAAATTATATTGGGGTGATAGAGAAATAATTGTTTTAAATATTGAAATGTTGAACATTCCTCCTAGTCCAAAAATGTTAAATAAAAGATGTATTCTTAATCAGGTTTCCTTCAATGTCATAAAAGTTGAATAAACAGTAAAATAGTCATAATGTCATACATCCCCTAAGGAAATAAACCAATTTGGACTTTATGTAAACTAAGTCAGGTTATGTATTAAACTACATTTAGAGAGTTCACTGAGGAAGAAGGGATTTATATGTCATTGAGTTTACAAGAAGTCAAGGACAGTTGATATTCTTTCTTTTGATTCTGAACAGAGGAATGTTGAGACATTGAAGGGAATTTTGATATCCTGCAGGTTTCAGCCAGCTCAATAACCTCCTAAGAGAAACATTCCTAACCTTCCTAAGTAATAAAAATCAATGAATGAAAATCAAAAGTTCACCTAATAATATATACCACAGGGTGTCCTAAAAGTCTTAGTGCAGTTTTAAATTAATGAAGCTTAAAGTTATTGAAGTGTAAAAACTTCACAAAGATTTTTGGAACACTTTGTATAGTGACTTCTCTAGGAGAAGATTGGTGTTTTAAGTACACATTCATAATCTTATCCAAGGTGACTTCCACTGACGTCAAGATCTTTCATATTCTCTTATAAAGATGGCTAATCATCACCTCCCTATGTTCTCCAGTATTGACATTATTGAGTCCTTGAGTGCTTTGCCTCCTTCCATTGAGGCATAAGAGGAGGTAATTTTGCATAGATTTTCTTTTAAATTTCAAAGACATAATCGAGATGTTTTGGGCTATATCTTCAGGTGAGGAAAACTTAGACCTCTGATCTTTCTCCAGCAAAGAAGGTGGTACTATAGAAAGAAAACTGACCCTAATGCCAGAGGACCTAATGATGTTGACTTATGGGAATTTCTGACTCCATATCCTCCTCTGACTAGCAGTTCTAACTGCCTCTTTTCCTAGACAGAGATAGTTTCAAGGCTATAACTTTATTCTAATCTCTTAACAAAACTCCCTTTCTTTATTCCAGCTCTTCTGTTAACCATACCGATGACACCAATGTGGAGCCTGTCCTGTAGCCTGTGTCTGCTGGCTAGAGGTGGCTTAAACTGGTTGTGCATTTTTTTCCCAGAAAGATGCTTCACTGTACATGCTGTTCCCCCCTTATGGCTACACACCCCAAAGCTTTTCATCTGTCTCAATGACAGAATGGCTAAAACAGTAAACAGCTTGTGACTCATTGTTCCAGCTATCAACTTAGCTGTCTCTCACGAGCATATATAACACCTGTGGTAATTCCCCTCCTGGGGCAACCCTGTCTGAAAATATAGCACGCTGCCCCAAATTTCAATTCCTCAATCCTGAATAAATGCCTCACTTTATCTACTGATGGCCTATTTTTTTCTGAGGTTTTTCTAGGTTGAAAAATACCAATGTGATTTTTGACATATGTTAATGTTGTGATTCTGGGAAGGTATTTAATCTCCTTGGGCATCAGGTCCCTCAGCTGTAAAAAATATGGATTGGGATTAGATGGTCACTGAGGACTCTTTCAGTTCTGGATCTACAATCTTAAGTTTCTGATCATCTCTTTGTAATCACACTAAGAAAATGAACCATGAAAAAAAATTAACATAGGCCTATGATCCTTGGTATGAAATTAAAAAATAATCATGGTGCTATAAGTCAAATACAGATTACAAGTGTGAACTACAAAAAGAGGTCTAACACTTTATTAAAAATCTTTCTCCAAGGCTAAAATGAATATGTAGATAATTTCACAATTAGCATAGAAGAATCAGAAATATTCGAAGATTAAAAATTGGATGGGCTAAGTGAAATGATTCAATCTTGATCCCATAGATTTGCACAATCAAGCCCAATTTGCTTATTTTCTCTTGCCAACCTTTCTCATCCCAGAGAAATAGGAGCCTCCACTTTTCCTTGTGTTTAACTCCTTCAAAAAAAAATCTTAAGGAGGCAGAGCCAAGATGGTGGAGTAAAGGGAGGGACTTGCCTGAGCTCTTTCCCAAACCCCTCTAAATACCTTTAAATAATGACTCTAAACAAATTCCAGAATGGCAGAAACCACAAAAAGTTGGAGTGAGGCAATTTTTCAGCCCAAGACAACTTAGAAGATTATTAGGAAAGGTCTGTTGCACAAGAGTGGGAAAGCAATACAGTACAGCACGGGCCACATCAGTGCAGCCCCAGCCCAATGAAATCAGGAGGAGGTTTGGGGCAACTGAATGAGTGGCAGCATTGGTGATTTCCAGAACTCTCAGACCACAGATGCCAAAGACAACTTAGAAGGCCAGCAGGAAAGGTCTATTGCACCTGGAGGAGAGTGGAATAGTCTAGTGCAGGCCATGCCAACACAGACCCATATCCAGCAAATAAGGAACAGCCCTTGGGAGCCAGTGAATAATTTCAGCGGCAGCAACTACCTCTGGAGCTCTCAGCCCACAAATGGTAAGGGGGTCAAACAATTGGTCAGAAGGAGATTACAGGGGTCTCATTGCTAGTTTTGAGGCAGGACTCTGTTGCTTTGCTCATGCTCAGATCAATGTCTCAGGCCTGGGTGGCAGTTCCAGAGTGAGGAAGAGCACTAACACAATGAATTTTGCTACCACAGTGGAATGGGCACCCTCCTCACAGTTCCAGGGTAGAAAAGAGTGCTTGTGGTCACTCATAGGCCAGAGCACAGGCAAGGAGATTAGGAAACAATTCTTAGATTGTACCAACTCGGAGGAACTGAAAATGTAGATGTCCCTAGAAATATCTCTGAAAACAGCTGCACAAAACCTTTGAAGTTTGGGACAGTGTACCCTCTGCCCTGGAAGCAGAGTCCAACTTTAATGAAAAGTTAAAAGTCAAGTAACAGATGGGGAAAATGAGCTAACAAAAGACAAAAATTCTGACCATAAAAAGTTACTATGGTGACAAAGAAGATCAAAACACACCCTCAAAAAATGATACCAAAGTCAAAATTCCTACATTCAAAGCCTTCAAGAAAAATATGAATTTTTCTCAGGCCATGGAAAAGCTCAAGAAAGATTTTCAAAATCAACTAAGAGAAGTAGAGGGAAAAAATGGGAAGAGAAATGAGAATGATGCAAGAAAATCATGGAAAATAAATCAATAGCTTTGTAAAGGAGACACATACACACACATACATGCATACATACACACACACACAAATACTGGAGAAAATAACACCTTAAAAATAGTCTATGTCAAATCATAAAAGTGGTACAGAAACACAATGATAAGAATATCTTAAAAAATAGAGTTGGGCAAATTGAAAAGGATGTAAAATAGCTCGCTGTAGTAAAAAAAAATCCTTAAAATTGGAATGAAGCAAATGGAAGCTAATGACTTGATGAGAAATCAAGAAACAATAAGACAAAACAAAAAGAATGCAATGAGAAATATACCATTGACAGAATAACTGATCTGGAAAATAGATCCAGGAAAGGTAATTTAAAAATTACTAGACAAACTGAAAACCCTGATCAAAAAAGAGCCTAGACCTTATCTTTCAAGAAATTGTTGAAGAATACTGACCTGATATTAAAGAACTAGAGGGCAAAGTAGGAATTGAAAGAATCCACAAATCATCTCCTCAAAGAGATCCCAAAATAAAACTCCCAGGAATATTATAGACAAATTCCAGAGCTCCCAGGTCAAGGAGCTAATAGTCCAAGCAGCCAGAAAGAAAAAAAAAATCATGTATCATGGAGCTGCAGTCAGGATAACACAACATTTAGTAGTTTTTACATTAAAGTTTAAGAGGGCTTGGTATATGATATTCTGGAGAGCAAAGTAGCTAGGATTATAACCAAGAATCACCTACCCCGCAAACTGAGTATAATCCTTCAGGGGAAAAATGTGTATTCAGTGAAATAGAGGACTTTCAAGCATTCTTGATGAAAACACCAGAGCTGAATAGAAAATTTGACTTTCAAATATGAGACTCAAGAGAAGCATATAAAGGTAAATGGGAAAGAGAAATCATGAGTGACTTAATGAGGACATAGGCATGAGGAGAATATGAAGGGATATCTAAAGGGATCTCTAAAAAATAAAATTAAGGGGTGAGAGGGGAATGCACGTGGAGAAAGGGAAAGGGAAACAATGGAGTAAATTACATCACAAAAAAGCAGCAAGATAAAACTTTTACAATGAAGGGAAAGGTGGGGGGAGGTAAGGGGGAGTGGGTGAACCTTACTCTCATCAGAACTTGTTCAAAGAAGGAATAACTTAGAAAAAGAAATACTTACTCAACTGGGGTATATAAATCTATCTTACCCTACAGGAAAGTGGGAGAGAAAGGGCATAGGAGAATGTAGGGGGCTGATAGAAGGGAGAGTAGATTGGGGGAGGCTTAGTCAGAAGCAAAACACCTTTGAGTAAGGACAGGGTGAAAGGAGAGAAAAAAATAGAATAAACAAGTAGGATAGGATAGAGGGAAATATAGTTGGCAATAGCAACTGTGGAAAAAAAAATTGAAGCAAGTTTCTCTGATAAAGCCCTCATTTCCCAAACATGTAGAGAACTGAGTGAATTTTTTTTAAAAATATGAGAGCCATTCCCCAGTTGA
>CM053623.1:251138056-251159265 GCA_028646595.1 Phalanger gymnotis
TATGTATATTCCCTTCAGCTAACCTATTGCTGAGGTCTCATGAATTGCACACATCATTGTTCCATGTAGGTATGTAAACAAGTCATTTCAACTTTAGTAAGTCCCTTATGATTTCTCTTTCTTCTTTACCTTTTCATACTTCTCTTGATTCTTGTGTTTGAAAGTCAAATTTTCTATTCAACTCTGGTCTTTTCACTGAAAAAGTCCGTTATTTTGTTGAAAATCCATATTTTGCCTTGGAAAATTATACTCTATTTTGCTGGGTAGGTGATTCTTGGTTTTAATCCTAGCTCCATTGACCTCCAGAATATCATATTCCAAGCCCTTCAACCCCTTAACGTAGAAGCTGTTAGATCTTGTGTTATCCTGATTGTGTTTCCACAATACTCGAATTGTTTCTTTCTGGCTGCTTGCAGTATTTTCTCCTTTATCTGGGAGATCTGGAATTTGTTGACAATATCCCTAGGAGTTTTCTTTTTGGGACCTTTTTCAGGGGGCAGTCAGTGAATTCTTTCTATTTCTATTTTACTTTCTGGCTCCAGAATTATCCTTGATAATTTCTTGAAAGATGATATCTAGGCTCTTTTTTTGATCATGGCTTTCAGGTAGTCCAATAATTTTTAAATTATCTTTCCTGGATCTATTTTCCAGGTCAGTGGTTTTTCCAATGAGATATTTCACATAGTCTTCCATTTTTTTCATTCTGTTGATTCTGTTTTATAATGTCTTGACTTCTCATAAAGTCACTAGCTTCCACTTGCTCCAATCTATTTTAAGGTACTATTTTCTTCAGTGGTCTTTTGCATCTCCTTTTCCATTTGGCTAATTCTGCCTTTCAAAGCATTCTTCTCATTGGCTTTTTGGAGCTCTTTTGCCATTTGAGTTACTCAATTTTCCAAGGTGTTATTTTCTTCAGTATTTTTTGCGCATCTTTTAGCAAGTCATTGCCTTGTTTTTCATGGTTTATTTGCATCATTCTCATTTCTCTTTTTTTTCTCCAATTTTTCCTCTACTTCTCTTAATTGCTTTTCCAAATCATTTTTTGAGCTCTTCCATGGCCTGAGACAAGTTCATGTTTTTCTTGGAGACTTTTGATGTAGGTTCTTTGACTTTGTTCACTTCTTCTGGCTGTATGTTTTGGTCTTCTTTGTCACCAGAAAAAAAGAGATTCCATATCCGAGTATGAATCTGAGTCCATTTTTGCTGCCCATTCATGTTCCTAGCCAACTACTTGACCCTTGAGTTTTTTGTGGGGATATGACTTCTTGTAGAGATTATTTTGTCCCAAGCTTGAAGGGCTGCACTGTTGTTTCCTGAGCTACTTCTACACAGCAAGCTCTGCCACACCAGCGCTCCTTCTCCCTCAAGAACTGTCAACCAGGATTGTGGCCCAGATCCAGGCAGGGCAAAACAGGCTTTACACGCCTGCTATAATCCACTGCTTAATTCCTACCAACAGATGTGCCTGGGGCTGGAAGTAACCACAGCTGTAGCTCTGGAAGCAGCCTCAAAACTTAACCATTGCTACCTCAGGGTGATGGCAGACTATGAATGCCTTTCACTCTGTCCCCGCAATTTTTACCACTAACCTGCTCTGTTCTCTTTGGCGTTTGTGGGTTGAGAAGTCTGGTAACTGCCACAGCTCAATGATTCAGAGCCCTCCAGCGTGTTCCACCTGGCTTCCAGTCTGGTTGGTCTTAGAGTGGTCCATGCCAGGTTCTGACCCTCTCCACTCCCAGCTCCATGAGATAGACCCTTCCCAGTGACCATCCAGGCTGTCCTGGACTGGAGCCCTGCTTTACTCTGCTATTTCATGGGTTCTGCAGCCATGCTAATTTGTTCAGAGCCATTTTTATAGGTGTTTGGAGGGACCTGGTAGAGAGTTTAAGGGAGTCCCTGCGTTCCGGCCACTATCTTGGCTCTTCCCATCAAAAACTGATGTTTTTAGACTACATATGAAAATATTATCTTCATATCTGAGTCTGTGTATAACTCTTCTTGTATTTGCTATGGTGGTAGTAATCTAATATTCACAACGACCCTCATAAATAATACCTGGGACATAATATGTTTTAAAAATTCTACCTATCTTCCTCTGAATTGTGTCATTTACTGAATCACAAAATCTCATATGCTATCTCAGCCAAACAACACCTGATTACAAGTTCCTCTTACAACATCCCCAACTGGAGTCATCCAAGGGAAATATAGAACTCAATCAATTCTTCATTTTCAAGTAAATTAGACAATGGTGAAGCCAAGCAACTTCTTTGTCTTTCTTATGATTACTGTTTAAGAAAGTTGCATAAATTGTCTAGTAATTCATAGTTGCTCCAATCAAATATCAGGACATGTTACTGCTCACTTCAATTGACTTTGTACATGTGAACATTGACGTATTGAAATTAATCTACATAGTTAGCTGAAACTGACCACATAATTTTCTTTATCTTGAATTTCCTTGAAGTAAAGACATGGGCATCTGATATTCAGATGTAGCTTTATTCTTAATATCATGTCACAGAATATCTGCCCCAATTTCAAAGGAAGAATTTTAAGGAGAACGTGATTTTTCTGATTTATATTTCCATCTAGTTCAACACAAAGGTGTATTACTCTTTGTAATCAATTATTGGAACAATGATCCTGTGATCTAGTATATTTTTAATTTGTACAGAAAATGAATTGTTTTATACTTCTGACAAGTAAAGTAACCTTTTAAATGTTGGCACCACACTGCTGTTAATATTGTGTTTATTTTTAAAATGCTCATTCATTTTTCAGAAATGGCAGGTTTAATTTCTTCCCCGTTGTATTTGTTATAGTACAGTTTGATAAATTATGTTTAAGTGATCATGGTATTTTCTCTACATATTTTGGGGAAAAAGGTAAAAGGAAATAAATAAATTATATCTTTCGGTTCATAGTTTTAGTATTTTCTCTCAGGCTTTTACCTGACAATTGATGAGATTAACCCATTTGGACCTTTGCAATTTACTTAATATTTAAAAAGAAATTCAGGTAGTACTATTGCTGGGCTTTGTTTTGTTTCATGAACCCCTACAGTGTTCTCATTTTCCCTTTGATGTTGAATGGAAGCCATTTATCACTTATTTAATTAACTGAAATATAATAATTCAATGCTTATGAAAAATTGCTATGGTTAGGATTGAATTACCTCTTTTATAAATCTATAAATGTGTATTTGTAATTTTAATATATTTCCTTTTTTCCTTAAATCATTAATCTTACTTTAAAGTAGCCATAGGTATTAAGGATTAGCAAATACATTTCTCACCAAAATTCTTTGGCACTTTCAAATTGTTCAACTTCAGAAAAGAGTCTAACAGATATACGTTACCATCTGCTTTATGCTTCCACCATATGCTTCATATGGGCTAAAATTTTACAGGTGAAGTCAAAAGGAATGGCAAATTATTTCTATTGCATAGAAAGACCAGAACAAATTGTCCTGGTCATGAAGCATCCTTCAAAGATACAAATATGCACACATTAGGAACTCAGCTGTGAACTTAGATTTTAAAAAAGACGTGTAGGGAAAGTAGAAGAAATAACAGGGCAAGTAAAGGCTATTTTTTTTCCAGGGGCATTATTTTCCAAAAAGTCCTACCCTGATTCCTGGTTTCTCAAACAAAAACCACCACAATAGCTGGCATATATAAAGTAATAACAGCAAGCATTTATATGAAATTTTAACTTTAAAAATACTTTATGTAAATTATCTCATTTGATATGTAACATAAATTTTGAAAATGCTTTATGTGCTATACATTATTTCAACTTTATAATAGCCCTGAAAAGTAGACAGTATTATTATTCCCATTTTATAGATGAGTAAACAGACATTCAGGAGGGTTATGTGTTTTGATCATTCTCAGTCAAGTAGTAGGCCTGAGAGACAGGGTTCAAACCCAGGTCTTTTTCATTCCTAATGGAGCACTCTCACCAATACAATGCTAGAGGACATGTTGTAATAGCTGGTTTTACCATTCTGGAACCTCTTCAAGCATAGTCTTCATTAAAAAAAATATGTATGCTTTCTAAGAACCAGTCTAAGAATGGAAAAACTAACCCTCAATAGACTGCCCAATTGATCATAAATTCTTTGGTCATGACAACCCATGAAAGGAGAAAATACCAAATTTTCTTTAGTCCTGTATGAATGCCTAGAATTTCTGTACTGATACTGGCAAAAAGGCAGAAAACAGAACTGAGAGTAGCAAATCACAAAGTTTTTGGTCCAGCTATATTAAAAAAAAAAAAACTTACCTATTGTTCTAAATGTGAGATCCTTGCACAATATGAGGGGAAAAAAGATGCACATTCTCTTAAATCTAGAGTTCAGGTGTTAACTCTTTTTTGTGTGTTGTAGACCCCACCTAGCTCTCTTGTAAAGCCTGTGGACCACCTCTCAGAATAATTGTTTTCTTTCCCTAATTCACAAATGAAGGAAAAGTTCATTTTCAGTTAGAGCTTAGTAAAAATAAAGATGCAAATTCCTCATCCAAGTTCATGAACAAGTTGAAGGTCATAACAAATGATAAGAATTGCTGATCCAGTGGAATTGAATCAGATTAGTCTTGACAGTCTTCCTATAAGTTAAACAAGAAGACATGATAGACTGAAGTAGAAAAATGGCCTACGGGATTTCCTTGCAGATGAAAATAAATGACTTAGTAGAATTGATTTTATTGTGCAATAATAAAAGGCAAAGGAACCAAAGGATGTAATACCATATTAAACTTGATCATTTTATTTTGCAGTGTTCATGATTTAAAAAACATAATGAAAATAATTGAATCTTATGGACTGCCATCTGTTACAGAGGATGATGAAGCAGAACAATTCTAAGAATAATTCTGTAAGACCTTCTAAATTCAATGATGTTTGGTGACTAAATAAAGGGAATGAGAAAAGAGTTAAGATAAGAAAAGAGAAAAATAAGTTGGAAAATCCAGATCAGGAATAAGAAATGAGAGACACAGTAGTCAATGATTATAGCCATCTACTATTTGATAAACCCAAAGACCCCAGCTTCTGGGATAAGAACTCACTGTTTGACAAAAACTGCTGGGAAAACTTAAACATAGTATGGCTGAAATTGAGCATAGACCAATGTCTGACACCATATACCAGAATAAAGTCCAAAAGGGTACGTGATCTAGGTATAAAGGCTAATACTATGAACAAATTAGGGGAACAAGGAACAGTTTGTCTCTCAGATTTATGGGGAATAGAGGAATTTATGATGAGACAGAGAATATTATGAAATTCAAAATGGATAATTTTGATTATATTAAATTGAAAAGTTTTTGCACAAACAATACCAATGCAACCAAGATTAGGAGATAAGCAGAAAACTGGGAAAGAATTTTTACAAACAGGGTCTCTGACAGTGGCATCATTTCTAAAATATATAGAGAACTGAGTTAAATTTACAAGAACACAAGTCATTCCCCGATTGATAAATGGTCAAAGGATATGAACAGGCAGATTTCAGAGGAAGAAATTGAAGCTATCTATAGTCATATGAAAAACATGCTCTAAATCACTATTCATTTGATGCAAATCAAAACAACTCCGAGGTACCATATCACACGTACCAGATTGGCTAACATGACAAAACAGAGAAGAGATAAATGCTGGAGAAGATGTGGGAAAGTTGGAATACTAATTCACTGTTGGTGGGGCTGTGAGCTGATTCAACCATTCTGGAAAGCAATTTGGAACTATGACCAAAGGGCTATAAAAATGTGTGTGCCCTTTGACCCAGCAATAGTTCTTCTAGTGATGTATCCCAAAGAGATCATAAAATTTGGAAAAGGTCCCACATGTACAAAAATATTTATAGCAGCTCTTTTTGTGGTGGCCAAGAACTAGAAATCAAGGGGAATCCCATCAACTGGGGAGTGGCTGAACAAGTTGTGGTATATGAATGTAATGGAATACTATTATGTTGTAAGAAATGTTGAGCAGGATGAATTTGGCAAAACCTGGAAAGACTTATATGAACTGATGCTGAGTGAAGTGAGCATAACAAAGACAACATTGTACACAGTAACAGCCACACTGTGTGAGGACTGATTTTGATAGACTTAGCCTTTCTCAGCAATTAAAGGACCTAGAACTTTGCCAAAGGACTCATAAATGCCATTCACATCCAGAGGAAGAATGATGGAGTGGGAATGCAGAGTGAACCAGACTCTTGTCTTTTGTTTTGTTTCCTTTCTAATGGTTTAACTCATTTATTATTGTCCTTCTATGCAAAATAACTAATGTGAAAATGTGTTTAATAGGAATGTATATGTAGAGCATATGTTGGATTGCATGTTATCTTGGGGAGGAAGAAGGGGAAAATTTAAAACATATGGAAATGAATGATGAAAACTGAAAATAAATAAATATTAAAAAAGAAAACTGTAAGTATACAAATGAATTTGCATTATCATCCTTTGATCATTAATAATAAAAAAGCATAAAATAGATTTGTAGACTAATCAAATTCCACTTCCATGGAAGATGTTCAACACAGAATTCAAATGAAAAGGAGTTGTTTATAAATGGTGACATTTTCCAGACATTTCTCTTCAAAAATGATATTGTGTGATAGTTATTAATGCCTGGTACATCACAGAATCTACTAAAAAAAGATCCATAATTATTTAAATATAGAAGCAGAAAAAGTGATGAAGAATGCCTCTTCCAGGCTATGATGATTAAGTAGTTGTATAACTCATAGGTCTAGTTCATATTTACATATGTATATTGCTCCTTAGCCTTACCCCTCTGACTTTTGAGGCTTTAAGAATATTTACCTCAAGTTCAGAGTAATCTGCTAGCACATATCCATTTAAAACCATAGTTTATATGCCCTTATACATTTATTATCTTCCACATCAATCAGAGGGTAGCACTAGTGAGCTGATCAATCAATAAACATTTATTATTAGCTTACTTTTTGCCAGGGACTGTGCTAAGAAACAGAACTAAGAAAATAGATTACATGGAAGATGTTACATGGAAGTGGATTTTGACTTAAACTAAGGAAAAGACTTACCTCTGGAGACACCAAGTTCCCCATTGCAGTAGTCTTCATATTGAAGCTAGGAACACTGATTGCAAGGGGATGTTGAATAAAGGATCCATGTTCCGTAAGGATAGCACCAGAAGACTTGTTTTTCAAGTTTTGAGAAAATCTAGAACTGATTCTGTAAAATGCCTTTCCATCTCCTTCTCTCATTCTTTCTTCTCCCTCCTTCCTGTATCCTCCCTCTCTTATTCCATTCCTTCTTTTCACTTCCTTCTTCTTCTCTCTCTCCCTTCATTTCTCAATTGTCTCTCTCTGCCACTCTACAAAACGTATACCTCTAGCCTGAAGTATGTGAATAAGAAGAGTTACATCTGCTCCAGGTGTTATAGTTTATTATGTTGGCTTTATATACTAGTGACTGTGCTGGTAAGCAAAATGGGCTCCTTAGCACTTAGTTCAACAAGTGCCCTTGAAGAGTTTGGCTTTTGTTTGCTTTGAGAACTTCAGCTATTTCATTGTATCTTACTAAGTGCTAAGCCCCAGACCCAAACCCCTATTAGGTGTAAAACTTATGTGGGTGTGGATTGGCAACTAAGGTGGGGCCCAAGGTGGGGCTAACTCAAGGGAGGTCCTACTTTACATGTCTGGGACAGCAGAGGCTCTTAGACCACGTGGGTTTAATCCGCCTCTTTGTGACGATTTTAGGTCATGTGGGTGAGTTGCATGTGTGACTCACCCCTGATGCTGACAAAGATATAAAAACCAGGGGTTGGCCTCTTCTTCCTCTGAGCTCATTCTCGAAGCAGTGGTGGTATGAGCTACTCTGGGCCAGCCCTTGTTCTGACTCCAGGGCTGAACCTAGATGTTGGTAATTATGAATTGTATTGAGTCTGTCTGTTGATGTTTGTACTTTGCAATTTGCTCTGAAGTTCAGTGTGCTGGCTTTTTCCCCTGAACCAAGTGGATGATATTTGGGTACTGAATTAAAGTAAGCTTGCCAACCCCTTCACCTTACTTTCCTTAGTAAAGCAGATCAAAAGAACCTGTGCTGTTGGCAGCTTTCTGGGTGCTGGCTGTGGGTGGATCTTTCACCCCCACAGAAGCTGCTAGCCAGATTGTGGAAACAGTGACACATCCTGATTTCATGATACTCTTACAGTATCAAGAAAATTTAGTTGAGTGATTAGTATTATGGTTAGTTCTTGCTAAAGTAAGTACTTACTTTAGTACTTCTTTTAATTTGCTCAAAGTAAAGGATGAAGATTCAGGTTAGAGATTTGAATGAAGCCTCCAGTGAAATTACATTTGCCAAAAGGTCAACATCAGATAGATAGAGCAGGTAGATGGATAGGTAGATAGATAGATAGATAGATAGATAGATAGATAAAAAGATACACATAGACATTTGTTGATTTAGGTTTTTATATATGAAACTACATTAGGTAACAATGGATATATACTCACAGGCCAAAATGTACTATTAAAAAGTTAAGCAACATCTTAAAACTCTTTGCTAGATTTAAGAAAATAAGCACGCATAGAAAACACAGGATCATTAAGAAAAAGAAAAAATGTCTAAATGGCATTATTTAATACCATTTCTGAAATGTCTGTATCAGTAATCTATTATTTGTTTTACAGGAATTGCTATAAAAATATGCTAGTAAAAGCTTTACTCATTTATTATTATTCCATTTGGCAAATCAGACTAAATATATTTTATAATATATTTCAATTGTTTGGCATTTTTAGATAATTTATTTACCTAATACAACTCAAATCAAATGCAACATCTGCTTTCTTTCTTTTCATACATATTACGGAAGAAGGAGGAGGGGGGAAAGGGCTCAGGCTACCTACTTATCTTCCCCCTCTGTAATATTAACCAAAGTATACATTTAATAGCTTGAACACTTATTTATAATAATATGAATAAATTTTATGAAACCTGTTCTTAGTTTACCTTTACATATGTTTGAGTATGCATTCCCACATACTAACAGTAAATAGAATTTTTTTTGTTATCATAGTCCTATAGCTCAGCAGACTCTTAATATCAAAAACTATTTTATTTTGGTGTTAAGGGGAAAAGACAGTGAGAAACATCAAATGTGATACTGACTTTTCACTTGACATTTCTCCCTGAGGGAAAAAATGTAGACTATTAATAGTGATTCACATGATATGAGAGGAATTTCTGAATGTGGTAAAAAAAAAAACATGGAATTGGATTCTTCATAATAAAACAACTACTAATAGAGGGAAATGTGAATTGATTTGAAGGCTGGGATCCAAGCTATGAATCCAAATGAGTTATTTGGTTTTAGATGTCAGTTCAGGGCTTTTGATGGCATCGGAATGATTAAACAAACTCTAACTTCAAGTCATTGGAAAGGGAAAATAGCTGACATGTAAAGTATGATAAAATTTATTTAAGTCCAAACATGAAAGTTAAATAATTCCCAACTAAGAGCTATATCTTAGGTACTAAGAATTTTAAAAATTCTTTTTTGTTGTTTTTCCATTTTTATCTTGTTTGACATTTTAAAACCCTGAATTTTGTTACAGCTCATTAACTTATTGCTCTATGTGAGGTGATAAGATTTCCCTGAAATGCACAGCTCTACATTTTAGCATGAGCAATTGAAATTACAATGTTGGACTGATAGAGTGCTGTGGAGATTGTCTCAGCTTGTCCTCTATGCTGAGTTAGCAAGCAGGTAGCTTGTTGTGATGAAGTAAAATGAAATTGGTGCCCTATCATTGGAGAAACTTGTAATGATATATGAAATGAAAAATCTCTGCCCTCCCCACACAAGGAGAATACAAACTTGTCTGTGCTCTACTACTTTATTTAAAATTTAGCTCAGCTGAAGAAAGAGGTCCATGGTGAGGCCAAAGCTCTGGGAATAAGAGAGGAAGAGATAGATAAGTTGGTTTGGGGAATGAAAGGAAATGATGGGCTAAGGTATATTTATTATTTTGTTTTCTCCAGAGTCAACTATTGCTTCCTTCTAAGGAAATCAAGATCTTTTCCTTACAAACAAGCTCCTAACTTCACTAACATTGTCATAGGACAAAACAAGGCAAAAAAACCAACCTACCCCATATTTCCACAGACTGGAATGACTCATTAGACTCTTTTCTTTGTTGACCTCTGATATATTTTCTTTGACATTCTTTTAAAATCCTTCTCAGAGGAACTTTTTCTGTGGTTTGTTTTCTGATACTAAATAGGAGATTATGATAAGCAGAGTCTAAGCATGACTGAAATTCTGTTGGCCAAGTTTCAAGGTTACACAGATATTGATGTGGCTTCTTAAAAACTGAGATCTGCCTCTAGAACACAGCTCATGGTCATTTTCCCAGCTATGGAAGTTAATAGCACAGAGTTTGCTTTCTATAATTGATGAATATTTAATGCCTCAAGATGTGAAAATTAGGTATCTAAATAAATTAATTAATTAAATTCTGGAAGCTTTGCATGGGTTAAATATGCATAATTACATATGCATTGCTATCCGGTTAAAGCATAAGGTTAAAAATTTAGCCTAGAGTTTAAATATGGAACCAATGATAGGGTATTTATTTTTTTGTCATTTCTATGATTAATTCACTGCAGGGGGAAAAAAACAAATGGTTTAAAGGCAAAAACATAACAACTGAATTTAAAAGAGCAAAAAAAAGATGATGGAAAGAAGGGAGAGAGAGATAAAAAAGAAAATTTGAGGAAGAGAGAGCAAGGTTTATGACATAGAGAGAAGGTAGATAAGAGAATGTTTTCCCTTGTCTAGACATATGTTTAAAATAAATCTGACTGAATCCAGTTTATAAACTCCAAACACATTACAATTTCCTCAATGGCTAGAGTTGTTTTTACTTGATATTTTTTTCCTCCTTTATCCCCTGAAGATGCAATAAGATCAGTTATGCATTTGTTTTACCTTTTATCTTTGCTCAGTACATATTTTTTTTTCCTTTTGACTTTAAGCATAATGAGATATAGCAGGAGAATGAACACATTTCCCTCCAGATCTCTAAAGCTTCTATTTGATTTAACATTTCTTCGTTAGTACCATTCAATTGAGAAGCCAATTTAATTTGATTCAACTCAATTCATAGGCTCATAGGATTCCAATATAGAAGGAATCTTATGCTCATCCATTTTAATCATTTCATTTTATAGATAAGGAAACTGAGCCCTAGGTAGGCCAAGTTATTTTCTTAAGTTTTTAAAGCTTGTCAGTAGCAGAGCCTAGATCCTCTGATTTTAAATCCAATATCTTATTTCCCACTCTACCAAATCAATTTAATTCACATATTTATTATATATTCAGGAAAGTTCTAGGATCTATGTAGAAAGGGATTAGGGGACTAGTGGGGGAAAGAATAGTGAAACAATAGCTTAAATTACTAAACACTTTTGATCTTTATTATAACTCTATAAGGTAAAATCACAGAATTTCAGAGATGAAAAGGAAATGAGGTTATTGGAACAAAATCTAGTTGAATGAATCCCTTATTCCCTCTGCCCGAAATTGGGAAATTGGGATGGGAAATTGACTAGAATTGGGAGGCCTCTAAGTTTTAAGCAGTTATTCATTTTATGGAATAGAAATTTACCTCCTTTCATTGAAAGAATACAAATTTAATCCTCCTTTGATGTAGTATAATGGAAAGAGCACTGGATTGGAATATGAAAACCAGGATTCAAATGCCAATTCTGTCATTTCCTGTGTGAGCATTAAAAACAGTATTTACTCTGCATGTATTTGTTATACAATTTGAAATTAAGAAATGTCTTCAGTTATTGTCCTTTTTCAGCAAAGCATATATGGTTTGATGAAAGTTTTTTATTGTTCTTCCTTTTACTTTTGAGTTTTGTATTTGTTGTCATGAGTCAGATTTTTATTTGTTGGTATAGGAAAATAAAACAAAGCTCAAACTTACAATTTTAAATGAGTTCAAGTCTCAAGATACAGATGAGAGCTATATCCCAGATTATGGGAGAAAGATTTTGAAGATGTAATTTAGGAACTACTCTTCATAATCTCTGAGAATCAGTGAAGAATGGGATAATTTTCAGAGATCAAAGATGGACAAATATCTTAATTTTCAACATGAAGCTAAAAGAGTAATAAAAAACAGTGATAATAATGTTGAACTATTGCATGGTGCTTCAGAGTTTACACAAAATCTTCTGTATTTTGGAAACTGCAGTATGGTAACCTTCCTGTTGATACTAAGCAATATTCAAGAACTGATGAATGAACAAGTTATTTTTTAATCCGCATTTAGTAAAGAATATTGTTATCACCAGGAGCATAAAGCTACACTTAACCCACACTACCTTCATTTCATGTTCTGATAAATTTACTAGACTCTAAGTCCAAGAAATATCATTAGAAATTAATATGGATTTCAGGAGGGCATTAAATATTTCCTAGGGCAGTTTCATTGATAACATTAAGATAAAGAATTGTAGGCCCAATCGTCTACCAAAAAAAATTATCCTTGGAAGATGGAGGAGGAAGAGATAATTTAATATAAGGCTCCTATTTCATCTCAACAAATAAGCAAGAAAAAAGAGAAAAAACAAAGATATTTAATCAATACAGCAATAGCAAAAATGAAGAAAACCGAAAGAATGCAGCATAAAATAATTCTTGACCACATGGTCTCATGTTAATGATGGGGGATATAGTTTTAGCATTTTTTTTTGTGTTCAACCCATAATAATAACACATAGAATTCCACTGGCATGTTTGGATGAGGAGGTCAGAGACTTAAAGAAAAGACTTTGGAGGACAAAGAGAAAGAGGAATGGAACATTAGTTACAATTATTTCATAATGTACATGAGAGGAGAAATCCAGTTGAATTACTTGAAGTTTACCAAATACTCAATTAAAAAGCTTCTCTGAATTTCTCCTTTGCAGTGTTCCAGGGAACATTATTTAAATATGTTCCAATTGCCCTATTCCCATCAGTCCAGCTCTGAGATCATCCCCTTGAAATTGAAGAATGCCAGTTTTAAAGAGAAAGTTGTAGCCTAGAAGAATTGGACATGAAAGATCAGCCCCTCTGAATCTCATTGTGGCAACATCCCAATTAATCTTCTTTATACATCAAAGACCACAAATTCCATCCAAA
This sequence comes from Phalanger gymnotis, assembly GCA_028646595.1. Lineage (NCBI taxonomy): Eukaryota > Metazoa > Chordata > Mammalia > Diprotodontia > Phalangeridae > Phalanger > Phalanger gymnotis. The sequence continues at coordinate 251,151,260 of CM053623.1, forward strand.
CACAATTTTTTGAGAGATGATAAAACAGGTAGAAGAGTATGGAAAAGTGGTAGAACAAATCTGGGCTTGCAAAAGGGAAAGAATTTATAGTAAGAAGTATTTTCATAGTAAGAAAATCATAGAAAAAATAAGCAAAAGAAATCTGAGAAAAAACTAGTTGAGGGGGGAATGAAGTTATAAGTAAAACAAGAGCCCTGTTTATTAACAAATACTTTGTAGCAGAGGAAATTGAGTCAAAATTCCCTGAGGATGATGAAAGTATTACCAAAAAAAATTTCAAAGCCCGTGAATGAAAAGGGAGCAATTATAACAACTTTTGGGGGAGTTCAAAAAAATTCAAAAATTTAGTTAAAATAGAAAAGAAGCAAAAATGAAAGTTAGACATATTGAAGAAGAATACATGAGTATAACAACAGAACGAGGAATTGTTTCAACAATTTGGCTAGCAGCTTCTGTGGCGGTGAAAGATCCACCCACAGCCAGCACTCAGAAAGCTGCCAACAGCACAGGTTCTTTTGATCTGCTTAACTAAGGAAAGCAAGGTGAAGGGGTTTGACAAGCTTACTTTAATTCAGCATACAAATATCATTCACTTGGTTCAGGGGAAGAGACCAGCACACTGAACTTCAGAGCAAATTACAAACATCAACAGACAGATTCATAGTTACCAACATCTAGGTTCAGCCCAGGAGCTCAGAACAAGGGCTGGCCCAGAGCCACTCGAGCCACCACTGCTGCAGGGATGAGCTCCAAGGAAGAGGAGGCCAAGCCCTGGTTTTATATCCATATATGTGACTCACCCACATGACCTAAAATTGTCACAAAGAGGAGACTTAAACCCACATGGTCTAAGAGCTCTGCTGTCCCAGACATGTAAACTAGGCCCTCCCTGGAGTTAGCCCCACCTTGGGCCCCACCTTAGTTGCCAATCTACACCCACAGAGGATTTACACCTAATAGGGGTTTGCGCCTGGAAATACACTGAATTACTCAAACAAAACAAAGGCAATTTTGCTTATGAACACAGGAATTTAGAACAAAAGATAGAGACATATGCCAAGACAGTAGAATATGAAAAAGAGAACAGAATCAAAATATAAAATGAAGGTGCAGAAGGGAAATCAATTGAAGAAAGTTTTAAAAAACAGATCAAGATTGGAGGAACATGAGAGTACTACAATCAGAATCACTAAAATTTATGATATGATATAAAGGACATAAAAATTATAGATCTTCCAGAAAAGAAAAAAGAAATTTGCATATGATACTTCAGGGAATTATAGCCTATTTTTCTGCAAACCTTGGAAACCAATGTTTCAGAAACATTGAAAAAAGGTAAATAGAACATTCTGAACATAACTAAACATATTATATTAAAGGCAGCAAGAAATATCATTGATATCTTCAGAAATACAATATCAAACAGTAAATTTGGTAAGCAGCAAGGTTAAAAATTTAATATCTTAATGATAATCAATTAGAATTACATGATTATTTCATGTTTCACAAGACAACAAAGGCCAAAAGAAAAAATCTAGAATATGATAATCTGCAAAACAGAGATTAACTAATTAACACTCCCAATAACACATACTAGGAGCCTGTGAATACTCATTCAAGACTTTATTTAATTTTTAGTAAAGTGGAAGAATGAATTTCATTCACTCAAAATAATACATTGGTAAACAATACATTTGACAAGCAAACTATTGAAAAACAAGCAAATTAAACATTTCAAAGAACAATAGATGACAAAGAAATGAACTTAATATTTTCATTTAGTTATGGTTAGCTAAATAAACAAAAATGTTTTGGGAGAGTCATTTTTTTTTAATTTTTCCCTAAAAAGAAAAGCAAGAAAACTCTCACATTGTCTGGGGGCCATCAAGAAGGCAGCAGAGCATCAACAGGCTAAGTAATCTAATAAGCAGAAGATACAGGAGAAAAAAGCAAAAAGAAAACAATAAGAAAAATGAATTAATATTTGAGGGAAAAATTTCATTGCTTCATTAATGTCAATTTTATTGGTGGTAGGAACATCTAGAGAAATTCCTCTATCATGGAGACTCCAAAGGATTGGATAGGGTGCCTTGGAAAAGACCAGTAAGAACTGGAGAAGGAATATAGATGAGAGGATGCCAATTCCCTCCCAGGGAATTTATTGATAGAGAGACAGTAAAGATAGAATGTTGGTAGGAGTAGAGGGAAAGATGATCACACAGAGAGGCAAAGTAAGTGAATCATATTAGCAGAAAAGGAACTCTTTAACAATACCTAAAATGGATGGGTTAAGGCAGCTGTTTTGAAGTAAAGTATCTTAGGAAAAGTCTAACACTTTTAGTGAACAGCTGAGAAAAGAAGGAGACAGAGAGAGAGAAATTCAATGAGTTGAAATTGGACAGATTAAGTAAATGGAAGGAGAAAGGAATTTGGATGTGATTAACCAAAATTAACCACAGAGACTTAATGATAGCATTTATATAAGACTTTAAGGATTGCAAATGGCTTTTGTAAATATTATTTCATTGTATCTTCACAAAACAATAGGAGGGTGTAGATAATATTATTATCCCCATTTTACACAAGAAGAAACTGAGGTAGTTGGAGATTAAGTGACTTGCCCAGGATCACAAAGCTAGAAAGTATTTAAAGTGATATTTGAATCCAATTCTTACTGACTTCAGGTACAACACACTGTCCCCTGCTGCTAAGATTAAATGCTGGTTTAAATAATTTATGCAGAAAATAATTCATTGTGACTAAGGTGGATTCATATTTATACCAGCTATGCAAGGATGATTCAACATAAAAGTAGAATTATTAAACATATGAACAATGAAAATAAAATTTCAAGATTCAGTAAAATTTGACAAAATCTGGCATAAGTTATATGTTAAAATATTAAAAAGCTTAGTCATGAAAAGTCTCCTCCCTGTCTGTCTTTCTGTGTCTGTCTATCTCTGTCTCTGTCTTTCTGTCTCTATGTATGTATGTATGTATGTATGTATGTATGTATGTATAGCTACACTAAAACAAGACTTTGTTAATGGAACAAATTTAATTTAAAAGGTGTTAGAATTATTTTCACTGGATAAACACTAGAAACCTTACTAGCACAAAAAGGATGTAAAGCAAGAATGACCTTTTCACCATGATTACTTGGCATAGTTCTAGAAATGATCTCTAGAGCAATAACAAAATCAAAAGCATAAGCATTGGCAAAAAAAAGACAAAAGCACTGTTAGTTGCATGTTGTGATTGCGTACTTAGAAAGACCAAGAGAAGCTGTGACAATTTGTGGTTTCAGGTAAGTATCAGTTTCAGGATACAAAATAAATCGTAAAACTTATTGTCTTCCTGCATAAGACCAACAAAAAACAGAATAAAATTATAAGAGAAATTAAAATAAAAATAACCATAGGTTTGAAATGTATCCCCTTTTCTTCTGGTTTTTTTTAATTTGTGATTCTTTTAATATTGAGATTAAGTATCAATTTTGAGTTCTTTGTGGCTTATATTGAAAGAAAGAGATTAGTCTAAAATGAATTTCTGCCAATTTGCTTTCCAGTTAGCTATCAGTTTTTGCAAAAAAAGGGATTTTTTTCTTCAATATTTTTGTTCTTGGGTTCACTGAGCACTGGCCTACTGTTTTCATTTGCTTCTCTTTCTTGCTTATGTAATTTGTTTCAATGTTCTATTTTTTTTCTTCCCTAGATTTAATGTAACTGCAAAGACAAAAGGCAATAATAAAATTTATTTTTTAAAAAAAATACGTGAAAACAATCTTGATAGAGGTCAACTTCAACCAACATACTTTCTGTTATGGCAGAATGCCATTTTTGGCCGTGTTGTGTTCATCATTTTGATCAATGGCCAGAAACAAAGAAAGCATTCTTATTAAAAATGTAGATGGCCAAAAATCCTATTACATTGAATAAAAGAATCATAAGTTTGTAAAGATATCATTAGACTGTGATAATGGAAAGAAAAAACATTAAAAATCATAATGATTCAAAACATTGCACATTACAAAACTGTATGTTGTTTTATTATGTCCTCTTTACAATGCATCTAATACCAATATTCATTTATGAGTAAAATCTGATTTGACAGCAATTGATATGTAAAAAGATTTTATGGTTTTAGTAAAACACATGCTTTATATGATAAAATGGTATGAACAAGTAGATATTAAGGAAATATATTCTTTGCTGTTGTTCAGGTATATCCAACTCTGTGACCCCCCAGACGAACTGTCCATGGGTCTTTCATGGCAAGGATACTGGAGTTGTTTGCCATTTCTTTCTCGAGTTTTATGCAGACAGGCATTAAGTTACTTGTCAACAGTCATATACCTAAAAAGTGTCTGAGGTCAGATTTGAACTCTGGGTTTTCTGGTCTTTTCTGAGTGCAAACCCAGAGCTCTTATCTACTACATCACTCAGCTGACTCATATTTTTGAAATCCTTAAAGAATATATTCTTGAGGGACAGTAAAAGATTAAAAGAGGAAATTTTAGATTTAGATTTAAAGATTAAAAAGAGGAAGTAATCCCATTGTACTAGGCACTGACTAGACTACCCTAAAACAAAGGTGTCAAATACATGATAAGTTAAAATCATGGAACCTTAGAGATGAAAGGAATGTTAGAGTCATTCTAGTCTCAAGACTAATGTAATCTAGTCTATCCTTCCTCTAAAGTAAGAATCCTTTTATAATATTCTTAGGAGACAACCATTCTGCATTGGCTTGATTATTTCCAATTACAATGAATTGACTGCCTTATGTTACTGTTCATGCAGTTGCCGGATAGATGGAAATGATAGAAAGTTCTTCCTTCTGTGAGGCTGGATTTTTCCTGTCTGTAATTTCTAATTATTTTTCAAAATTCTGACATCAGAAGGAATATCACATAAGTCTACTGCTTTTATTCCACTTAATTACAATTCAAATTGATAAACATTTATTAAATGCTAACTCTATAGAAAACATTTTACTAGATGCCCAAGATACAAAGATGAAAATTAAAAATAGACCATTCCCTCAAAGGAGTATAAACATTCCACTTACTGAGTTTTCAAATATTTGAAAATGATTGCCATGGATGCCCTCAATTTTTTTTTAACTTCATAAGCACCTTTCCAATTTTTGAGATATTTCCAAATATCCTTAGTTTAATCAAACTTATGATATGATTTCTATATTTTTCATCATTCTGATTTGACCAAGGGCCTTACCCAAGATATAGCACTCAAAACTGAATGCAGTATTCTAGGGCAGTCCTTCTTAAATTGTGAGTCATGACTCCATATGTGTCTGTGTAACTGAATGTGGGGTTTGCAAAAAACTTGGCAATATTAAAGAGTTTCTGAATTCAAAATGACCAAAAATTAGTTCAAAATCAAAGGCTTGTATAACGAATCCAAGGTGTTTCTGGAATCACTTGGCCTGTGTTGCATCATGCAACTTCACTGAAGCCTTGGTTCTGAACACACAGCATGCGCACTTTGCACTGTCTGTGTATGCCATCACACCATGCAACAGCAATGAATACTGCTAGAAACACCCTGGCTCAGATTCAAGATTATTGTATGTTATGAATTGCAGCGTTTTTACTGTACATACAAAATCATTAAATTAATTTTGGCTTGGGATTAGGACAGAATTTCCAGTAATTTCTGAAATGGCCTTGAATATATTTTTGACATTTTGTACTATGTATTTATGTGAAGAGGCATTCTCTTGCAAAAATTTGGCTAGCACCTGCTGTGGGGGTGAAAGACCAAAACAAGCCCAACAACAAGAACACTGCCAGCACGGGTTCTTTTGATCTGTTTTACTACGGAAAGAAATATTAGAGGGTTAACAATCTTATTCCAATCCAACATGCAAATATCATTCACTAAGTTCAAGGGGAAAAGTCAGCAGCCTGAACTTCGGAGTGAATACATACAAATTACAAACATACGTTACAAAGAGACCAAATACAATTCATAGTTATGAAGAAACCATCAACATCTGCGTTGATGAACTGGGAGGCTCTTAGTGCAGCTGCCCTAATCATCTCTAACCTATGATTTTAACTTAAGCTTAGAAAAAACGTCTTTATCTGGATTTCTTTAAAGTGCCAAGGTAACTCTTCTTCCTGTCTTCTCTCTTTAAACCTGTTCTATAATACAGAAGGGAACATGAATAAAGGAATATGCCTTCAGAACTTTTCATTTTTAATGATATTCTATGACAAAACTTGAAATCTGCTGCTGCATCCCATGAGGGAAATTAATTTAGCAGACTAGGAGTTTTGACTGAAAGGGAATGAAATGCCTGATGTGGTGATGTGATGAGTCTATTTATCACTTATTATGATATTGAAACATTCTAATCACTCTGGTACCTAAATTAAGGTTTCACAACCTAAATGCCACTTCATTTTTCTTTTCTTGATTTTGTATAGGCTTATTATCTCTGAGTGATTCTGTGTGTGTGTGTGCGCACGCATACATGTGTACGTGTACAAGTATATATGTTTCCACTGTAATGGAATAAGCTTTGAGAAAAATGTTGTGATAAGAAAGCATTTTGCCACCAGTGGTGCTCCCATTGTTCTAATGGCTATATGGGGTGGGGAAGCATATTAGTGCAAATTGGGGCCTTTGAGTTGAGAGTTTAGGAGCATCATGATACAAAGCTTCAACAGGGGCTCTTAGAAGTAGGAAGCCTCGATTTCAAGTCCTTCTTCAAATTGACTGTGTGAGAGCAGGCAAGTTAATCTTTTAGTTCTAGAGGCTGTTTTCATAGATTGTAAATTACAGTAAAATTGTTGATTTGCATTAGGGAAGGGAGTTTATACACTGGAGTGTCTCATCAATGAAATCACTGTTTGGGATAAAAAGTACTAATACTAATAGTAAAAATATAGAGAATAGTATTTCAACATATCTGCTTATTTTCAAATCACCTTTTAATTATAATATGTAGAAAATTCTTACCTGACTAGCAAGCTCTTATCATTTTAATGGAATTTTTATTCTAAAATTCATCTTGTTTTGTAGCAATGTATTTTCCCCTGAGGAGTCAGTTGTTTCTATCTGGTTAAGGAAGAAGTAACATTTAGTCATTTCACATCCATTGAAACTCCTAGTGCATGAATGTAATATTATTTATTTAGTATTTTATTTTCCCCCAGTTACATGTAAAAACAATTTTTAATATTTGTTTTTAAAATTTTGAGTTCTAAATTCTCTCCCTTCTTCCCCCCCAACCCACCCCGATTGAAAAGGCAAGAAATTCCATATAGGTTATACATGTATATAATGCAAAACATTTCCATAATCATCATGTTGTGGGAAAAAAAAGATCAAAAATATCTTAAGAAAAATAAAGCAATAAAAAGTATGCTTCAATCTTTATTCAGACACCATCAGTTCTTTCTCTTGGGATGGATAGCATTTTTCATCATAAGTCCTTCAGAGTTGTCCTGGATCATTGCATCACCGAGAATAGCTAAATCACTCACTGTAGAACATCTTAAAATATTGCTTTTACCTTGTTCACAGTACATCTTACTTTGCATCAGGTCATGTAAGTCTGTCCAAGTTTTTTCTGAGGGCATTCTGCTCATCATTTCTTTTCTGTTTTTATTCGGTAGTATTACTGTTTTTATTATATTGGCTCAACATATCCATAATCAATATTTCTCCAGTTATTTTGAAGTCTTCATTTGTGAAAAGAGTGTTTTGTAATTGAGTTCATATAGTTCGTGTGTATGTCTTGGCAGGTAGACTTCTAAATATTTTATACTTTCTGGTGCAATTTTTTTTTTTGAGTCATGGGCAACTTTGGAGATTGAGTGTCTTAAGAAATGCAACTGTACAGAATCACATTAGCAAATGTCAGAAGACAATAATGAGTTTGTCAAAACCGTTAGCACATTCACAAAATCAATTTTTGTTTTGGTTTGTATTGCTAAGGCTCTCCATTCATCCAGCCATCTCTCTCTCTCCCCC
>CM053623.1:251159765-251180215 GCA_028646595.1 Phalanger gymnotis
GATATCTAGGCTCCTTTTTTGGTCATGGGTTTCAGGTCCAACAATTTTTAAATTATCTTGCCTGGATCTATTTTCCAGGTCAGTGTTTTTTCCAATGAGATATTTCTCATTGGCTTCCATTTTCTTCATTCCTTTGGTTCTGTTTCATAATATCTTGATTTCTCATCAAGTCACTGGCTTCCACTTGCTGCAGTCTAATTTTTAAGGTAGTATTTTCTTCAGTGGTCTTTTGGATGTTCTTTTCCCTTTGGCTAATTCAGCCTTTCAAAGCATTCTTCTCCTCATTGGCTTTTTGGAGCTCTTTTGCCATTTGAGTTTGTCTATTTTTCAAGGTGATTCTTCAGTATTTTTTTGCATCTCCTTTAGCAAGTCATTGACTTGTTTTTCATGGTTTTCTCACATCATTCTCAGTTCTCTTCCCAGTTCTCTACTTCTCTAACTTGCTTTTCCAAATCCTTTTTGAGCTCTTCCATGATCTGAGACCAGTTCATGTTTTTCTTGGAGGCTTTTGATGTAGGTTGCTTGACTTTGTTGACTTCTTCTGGCTGTGTGTTTTGGCCTTCTTTGTCACCAAAGAAAGATTCCAGAGTCTGAATCTGATACTGTTTTTGCTGCCTGGCCATGTTCCAAGCCAGCTACTTGACCCTTGAATTTTTCAGTAGGGTATGACTGCTTGTAGAGTAGAGAGTACTTTGTTCCAAGCTTGAGGGGATGCACTGTTGTTTTCAGAGCTATTTCTCATAGGAAGCCCTGCCACAGCAGTGCTCCTCCTCCCCCAAGAACTGCCAGCCCTAGATGGGACTCAGATCTTAAGCACTCTCTGCACTCCTGCTCTGATCTGCCACTTAATTCCTCCCACTAGGTGGGCCTGGGTCTGGAAGCAACTGCAGCTGTAGTTCTGTAGCTGCTCCACCTCTGCTGCCCCTGGGGCAGTGGCCCAAACTGGGAACTCCTTTCACTAGGTTCCTGCAGTTTTTCCCACTAACCTTCTCTGTTGTCTTTGGTGTTTGTGGTTTAAGTCACCATCTTGACTCTGCCCCCACCCCTGCCCCTCCACCCTGGGTATCTTTTTGGTAGAGTGGCCAGAAGCCCAGTCTCGTTGGATGGAAGACTATGTGTCAAGAAGTAAGGTATAAGAAAACTAGAGAGATAGGAGGCGGTTAGATTATAAGGATTGTTGAATGTCACATAGACACTTTGTATTTGATCCTTTTGGCAACAGGGAGCCACTGGAATTTGTTGAGTGGAGAGTGGCATATTCATAACTGTACTTCAGGAAAATCACTTTAGTGGCTGAATGGAGGATGGATTGGAATGGGCTCCCCACTCCACTTGAAGCATTCATACTCACCAGCAGGAAATTGAAATAATCCAGGCATTACATGATGAGTGTTTGTGCTAGATTGGTGGCAGTAGAAGAGGAGAGAATAGGTAGGAGTCAAGAGACATGGCCAAGGTCAAATTAATAGGACTTGGCAACAGAAGAGGTATAGAGAGGGAGAGATAGTGAGTAGCCTAGAATTAAGTCATGAGCCTAAGGGAATTGGAAGATGATGTTGCCCTCTATAGTAAAAGGGAAGGTAGGAAATGGGGAAGATTACAGGAAAAGATAATGATTTCCATTTTGAAAATTTTGAGTTTAGGATTATAAGTTAGGTTGTAGATAGGTATTAGACTCGTGACTTCACCAGTATGGAGGAAATGCCTACACCATTGCAAGATGTCACCTACTCTGCAGATCACAGGCTTTTTTCTGGCTTCAAGGCCAGCTCTCTATCCACTACTCCATGCTGCCTCTCCATTAAACCAAATTCTATCATAAAGTAGAATGCCATGTTGTAATGTATTTCATACCAATTAGAATATTGATCTTTGTAATAGCAATGCTACTTGCATCTGCTGTTGGGGTGTAAGAAAATAACACAAACACACAGGAGGGCTGTTACCACAGGCTCCTTGATCTGCTTTTATAAAGGAAAGCAACTTTAAAGGGATCAGCAATCTCACTTTAATCAAATACACATACATATCATTCACTTAGTTCAGGGGGAAATTTAGCATCCTGAATTTCGGAGAAAATACAATCAGAAATTATATAAATAGAGCAAATACAAACAACCAACAGACAGGGCTTCCAACTGTCTGACCAAAACAATGTATACATAGTTATCAGAGAGAGAAGCACTGACATCTGGGTTTTTCAAAAGTGGGGACTCCTTAATGGCTGCCCAGAGTATCCTCTGGCTAAATCATATAAACACCCTTCCAATGAGTGAGCTCCAAAGCAAAATACTAACTTCAGATTATATATACCCTTCTTCAGGGCCAGATGGCATCACAATCCTCATGACCCAGGCTTATGTGACTCAGGCTTCCTTGTGACTCAGGTTCAAAGAAGGTCACATAGGCTTATTAAGGGATTGGAAAAGAATTCAAAGTATATTAACATCTAAGAAAACTATCCCTGCCAGTGTTTAGACTAAGACTGTGTTTTCATGGAACAAGGGTAGTCGTGTTGTTAAGCAAAATTGTCTCCTTAGTATGGCTTTTGTTCCTTTTGAGTGGAAGTACTTTCAGCTGTTAAGTGATAAGACCCAGGCCCAAAGCCCTATCAGGTGTGAAACCTGTGTGGGTGTAGATTAATGACTTAAGAGGGGCCAACTTGGGGAACCAATGGTATCTGGTCATTGAGGCGGGGCTTGAGAACACCAGAGGCTTGGCTTCAAGGAAAGGTGAACCAAGGGACAACTACAGTGGAGGCAGGAAGCTGCAGAAGCAGAGCTGACCCACGTGTAGACCCAGGAGTGCGAGCAAGAACTTGAGGCCAGTAAAAATGATTTGGCTAAATACTATCTTGTTTTTCTGTGGCCTCCTGGTTACTCTTGTGAGGTGGGCTTTCTGGGCCTGGAGTCTTTTTGTCAAGATGTCGGAATGGGGAGGCTGGTTCATGGATAAGCTGCGGTGGGGCCTAAATAAATTTTTTGTTGTTTTCTACTTAGAGAATCTGCCATACCTTGCGATTTCGAACCATTCAAACATATACATGATTATATTTGAGATTATAAATTTGGCCTTCCTACTACAGTAGTACAGTAAGTCAAAGTTAACCTAAATGAAATATAATAATAATGGTAGAGATTATCATTGGTATTCTCCCCTCTCTGTTTTCAGATTTTTTTTTCCTTTTCCACTGAAATGGTTCCGAGTCCTGCATCCAAAGACATACTCTCTTTGTTATCCCTAGCAAGTCACTTAAATTTCCACTTTCCCAGAAGCAAATTCTAATAGGTTGGAGAAAAACTAGTAATTTTCATTAGTAGAGGGAGTTTCCTAATAGGGAAGTTGGTTAAATTACATATCTTTGGGATAATAATGATGATGAAGGGGATTGATGACAAGATCATGATGATGATAATGATGATGGTGGTGGTAATGATGATGATGATGATAAGGAAGAAGAGACCTTCTACTGTAAAAATGTAAAAGTATGATAAAAAATGTAAAAATGTGATGGGAATTGTCTGAGAATCAAGGATAAATGGGACTTGGAATTCCCATAAAAGAGACATTTCTCATCTGTTCCATTTGGAAAGGGTGTTAATTTCTAGAGAAAACAGCTTAAGTTTCTTGGTTCACCTATGGATTATGATACTCATTTCACAAATAAGAGCATATGTTTAGGGATATCTATTTCAACACCAGTTCTTCACAAGTTATTTTTTAAGGAAAACAACTAACTCACAATATAACATTACATTATTATTGTTATTATTGTTAGAATGGATCTGTGACTTTAAAGGTAGAGGGAGCTACATTAATAACATTTGCAAATCCAGAGCCTTGGATAACCTATCATTCTGAATGGTGCCTGATGTTTAGTGATGCTGTACTATTCACCAAGAAACACTTTATACAGCTCACCTTGTGAAAAGTGACAAGTATGCAAATAGGAAACAAGACTCCCCAAATCCAGGAATCTTCTAACAAGATTTTACTTTCCTTGCTACTCTGTTATATGGCCCTGCTCTCGTTTAGCATTTAAGAAGCTGCAGCTACACTGCATTATCAAAGACATATTTGTTAAAACATGCATATAAAAGGATTTGTAATTGAAGCACAGCTTTGATATATTTAATAGGATGTAAAACTGCCATCCCTTTTAAATAGGAGATACTTTATGTGCATTAGCAGTAATATAATAATGCCTCTTCAGCGTGCTCTTGCCATTAGCAGTTTTTCCCTCCCTTTCTTTCAGTTAATCTTAAAACTTTAATGTAATCCAAACACATTAATGTCTTTTCTCCCCTCTCTCTACTTGTACAGAAGGAGGCAGTGAACTGAACTTTTCTGAAATGAAGGATATTTATTGGGTTATGGCACAATCCTGCCGTCAATAGCTTTTCCCTTTGCATGGCTGAACAGATGGTCCATAAACAATGGTTCTTGCCGTAGAAATGCTAACAGTCAGGGAAACTGTTTGGGAGAAAGAAAGGGACAGGTGGGGGGGGGAGATGGAAATTGAGTGAGAATGTGGAATGAAGAGGGAGACAATGCAGCAGGCGGAAAAGAGAGAATCTTAAGCTACCTATTCCAGATCTCCTTTCATCTCAAGGTATCTCCAATATCCCTATGTTAAAGTGTAAAAGCAACAGTTTCACTATTTTAGGATTTAATAATGGCAGAGTGATTACCAGAGTAATTACAAAATATTACTAGTATCTTGTCTTCCTTGAAGGCTCTGACTGCTTTACATATTTGAAGACATAGACTCATGCTTCAATTTTTCTTAAATAGTGTCCTTGGAAAGTGAGACACTTAATTACATGAAGAAAGAAGAATTAGGCTAAAGGGAATGATTTGATCCAATTCAAAAAAAAAATTACATTTGGGCTTGAAAAATTCACATGGTATTGACTTCAGTCAAAAACGCAAGACTGGATAATAGGAAAACAAGAGGAAAGCTTCTTGGACTCAACTAATAGGAGGAAATGAAATGGCATTCTCACATATGGCCATGCACCCTGCAAGCATCCAGTGAATATCCATGGATGGAGCAGACGTTATCTGAACTTAAACTCCTCCCCAGAAGTTGTGTGCTTGCCCAGGCTGAGGAGACCATGTCCTGGGTGGTGCTGTATCTCAATCTCTATGAGTCTAAATTTCTCTAGCTATGTACATTTTAAAACATTTTCATTTAAGGTTTTGAGTCCTAAATTCTATTTCTTTTCCTTGTCTTCCCCTCTGCCTTCCCTGAGATAGTGAGCAATCAGATACATTATATATGTACAATTATTATGTAAAAATGTTCATCTTAGTCATTTTGTAGAAGACAACTCAAATAAAAGAAAAATGAGTAAAAGTGAAAAATTGTTTGCTTCAGTCTATATTCAAACACTATCAGTTCTTTCTCTGGAGGCAGATAATAAGCTTCATCATGGATCCTTTGGTATTGTCTTGGATAATTTTATTGCTCTATTGGTAAATGAAATGGGCTCTTAGCACTCAGTTCAACCAAGTGCCCTTGAAGAATTTGGCCTTTGTTTCCTTGACTAGATTTGGGAATCCTTGGTGACCTCCTTGCCTCAGGGGAGGGCCTAGTTTACACATGAGTTTGAGTGACGTGTTTGGGACATCAGAGGCTTTTAGACCATGTAGGTTTAAGTCACCTCTTTGTGATGATTCTAGGTCACATGGGTGAGTCGCATGTGTGACTCAACATGCCACTCACCCTTGACCCTGAAAAAGATATAAAACCAGGGTTTGGCTTTCTGTTTTTCTGGAGCTCTTGCCCACAGCCATGGTGTCATGTGTGACTCTGGGCCAGCCCTTGTTCTGAGCTCCCAGGCTGATCCTAGATGTTGGTGACTATGAATTGTATTTGGTTTGTCTGTTGATGTTTATAATTTGTTTGTATTTGTTCTGAAGTTCAAGGTGCTGGCTTTTTCCCCTGAACTAAGTGAATGGTATTTGTATGCTGAATTAAAGTAAGCTTGTCAACCCCTTAATGTTGCTTTCCTTAATAAAGCAGATCAAAAGAACCTGGGCTTTGGCGGCATTCTTGTTGTTGGACTCGTGTTGATCTTTCGCCCCCACAACAGCTGCTAGCCAGATTGTCACAACAATTGCTGAGAATAGCTAAGTTATTCACAGTTTTTCATCAAACAATATTACTGTGTACCACATTCTCAGTTCACGATTCATCAGTTCATGTAAGTTTTTCAAGGTTTTTCTGAAATCATCCTGCTTATCATTTCTTATAGCTCAATAATATTCCATTACAATCACATATAGCTATGTACATTTGATTCATTAATTCCCAAGAGCTATGGACTCATATGCTTATGAATCAGATCAGTCAGTCATTCAACAAACATTTGTCAAGTACTTACTCTCCTAATCATTCAAGAAACAAAGGGAAAAAATGGCTCCTGCCTTCGCAGAGCAAAAATTGTAAAAGGAAAGATAACATACATATATTACATTCATAAAAGATATACAGTAGATGGATGTTAAGCTGAGATGAAAAGACAAGAGTGGAAGGGGGAGAAACACTTCCTTCCATTTTGAAGGAAGTCAGGGAAGCCAAGAGTCAGTGGCAAAATGGTAGAGAATTCTAAACATGGGGAACAGCCAGATCAAAGGCACTGAAAGAAGAGGAATATTGTGTACAAGGAACAGCAAGTAGGACAAGTTAATTATATGAATAGTGAATCAATCTATACTGGCTAAAAATAGTTGATAAGCAGGTTGCCCTGAAATTACAAATAGGATGGTAGGTACTCATGGCTAAAGTCATAATATACGACACTAAAGCTCCCAGGTCAACTAGAAATTTTCCGTGGCTAGCCCAAGTTTCAGATAGTTTCAAAAACACTTTAAGGGAATCCAGAATTAAAAAAAAAAAACTCCTACACTTCCCTGTTATATGACCAATCTGATGGACAGAGGACAAAACATTTCTCTGAAACTCATGACTTCTCATACCTCCCCAAAATAAGAATTATGTGAGAGATAAAGAAATTTTAGTTGTCTCTGAAGTCTAGGACATCAAGGACCCTCAAAGAAGCAACAGTTCAATGAAGTAACTTCAGAAAAGGCTATTCTCTACCACCTAAATCAGTCACTCAGCATGTTTTCCCCACAGTCTCCATCCTAGTAGCTGGGTTGTGTGAGTCTACCATTTTGAAACACAACTCAGCTCTACCCCTACCTCATCCAATTGGTGGAAAACCAAAAAGCAGACGCTTCCTAGGGCTAGATAGTAGTGTGGCAGGACAGTGTGCTACAGTGGAGCTCAGGCAGAGAAATGAAAATTGAGGAAAATGGCAAAGGACATGTATATGGCTATGTGGCATTCCACTAAATCTGAAAAAAAAGCCTAGCATCAATACGGGGACATTTCTGTCCCCCAAGAAGTTATTCGTGGCTCATAGGATATGAATTGCTTCTTTATCATTTGTTCCCAAAGAGAACCAATAACAACAGCAGGATGATACCTCAACTTGCAAATGAATTAGATTTAAGTGAAACAGATCTGTGCAGTCATCAACCTCATTCTCTCTTCAATAGTCATCGGAATCCAGGGGCAAGACATAAGTCAAGACTCCCCCCGTTTCCCAGTGTAAGAGGAGGCTGAGATTATTTCAGGTCCAGCCCCCAGGACAATCACAATCAAAAGGAAATCAAAAAGAGCATAATGATTCAGATTGTCAAAGATTTATCTCACGGAGGAAAAAATAATAAAGATTTTGAGCATAAATGCAATCTTACTCAAAATCTCAAAAAATTAATGTTTTTTTGAATCAACAGACAGCTTTTTCATGAACTTGACCTCTTCTCAGAACTCATAATCCCACTAAAATATTGCTTTTGAAATGTTCTGACCTCGTTTCCCCCAACTTTGTGAATATGGTGTTGTGTACACGTAACGACCATAACAATAAGTGATTAATCTATGCGATAAATTAGTTATATACAATTTATACAATATTTGGATGTGAATTCTCTTTTTTGGAGGATCTATGATTTTTTGGGGGGGAGGGGAAATGATACATTTACAATTGTCTTAGATTAGTAACATCACACTGAAGACTTGTGTACCTGTGCGTGTGTGTGTGTGTGTGTGTGTGTGTGTATGCGTGTTTTGGGGACAGTCATCTGGACCTATGATTTTGCTGTATAGAAAACTCCTAGCATGGAATCTCTGTTGATACAAATTGGCAATTTATCTAATGTAGACTACCAAAAAAAGGACATATATATATATATATGATGCAATAAAATTTATTTTAAAATTAAAAAACATATTCTTAGCTCATGGGCTATATAAAAACAGAAAGTGGGCCAGATTTAACACAGATTAGTCTTAGAGAGTAGCAGAGGGGGTTTAGAAACTAAGTGATTTTCCCATGGTTACATATCCAGCAAGTACCAGACATCAGACTGGTAAGAAAAAAACATTATAATTATTAAAGCTATGCAAAAGTGGAATGGAAAGTCCATGGAATTGGAAGCCAAATAACAGAGGATAAATTGTGCCTTGTTGGGTATGGGGTAGATGTGATTACTTT
This sequence comes from Phalanger gymnotis, assembly GCA_028646595.1. Classification (NCBI taxonomy): domain Eukaryota; kingdom Metazoa; phylum Chordata; class Mammalia; order Diprotodontia; family Phalangeridae; genus Phalanger; species Phalanger gymnotis. Next base: position 251,168,336 of record CM053623.1, read on the forward strand.
TCAGTTACAAATTGGCTTCTAAAGTTCCTTCTAATGTTAATATTCTGTGATTGCTGAGTTATGGGAGAATCACACAAGATGAAAAGATTTGGATGGTTGATATTCTGTACCTAAATCAATGATATAATATAATCAATTGGAGTATCAAAGATTCAATATTAGAAAAACATTAAGAAATCTCCCTGACTTTAAATTATGCTCACAAGTTTTAAGTTCACTACCATCCTCATAAGAACTCATCCGACAGTCATTAAGGCAAAAAGGAATTGAATATATTTTGCTAGGGACCTATGCAAATTTTGTAACTGGGTTAGCTTCTAACATGGTAGCTATAAGTAAAGCACCAAAAAACAGATTATGGTAAGGATTGAGGATGATTTTATTAGACAAGGAGCAGAGCAACTGCATAAATAGGATGTTGAAAGAGGATAAACTAATGCAAGAAGTAGTATAAAAGGTAGCAATGTCTTTTCATCAGACCCAGGAAACAGAAGTCAAAGGTATGTTTTCTATACTTGGTCTCACCACTGACATATTTTGTAAGCTCAAGGAACAAGTCACTTTTAACTTCTTTTAAAAAAAAAAATTGTATTCCATCCCTCTATGAAGTAATTGCCACAAAATAGTCTAGAAATTAACCTTGTGCAGTGCATTATCAAATTTCATTTGCTTTTAGATTCGGCTTTGTATAAAAATGCATTATTAATTCAACTGAAGCGTCGTAAACATAGGAGACAGCTTTTGACAAGTCATAGAGTCTACAGATGGAATGTCACATGCAAGAAATACCTATTCTGTCTGTTTCATTGGAAAGCAGAAATTAAGGGAAATGAATGTGAAACTAATCATGAAATATAAGTTGTAAAGAAACTTTGTAAGGCATTTAGTCACAAAAAATTTTGTATTTCATCCTAGAGGCAATAGGGAGCCAGTGAAGAATTTTGAGCAGAGGTGTACCGTGATCTGACCTTTTCTTTAATAGAATATCATCTGGAAAGCTGTGCAGAGCAGAATGGTGAGACTAGAGAAAGAGAGACCAGAAAGGGAAAAAATCAAGTGAAAAACCTCCCAGAAGGGTACTTCATTCTTTACAAAATCTAGCTATGAATGACCTATTCATATATCTAAGATGTCCACAGTAAAAATATGAAAAAGAATGAGGAAGGTTTTCATAAAGAATTTCCAACAGTAGACCATATAATTTTAGTTACATATTTGTCTGAAAGATTAAAAAAAAGTGTATGATAGCTCCCTGTGTTCACTGTTAGCTGATTACAAAATGGTATTTGAGTAGAGCAAACATAGCCTCAAAGACTAGCCTCCAAGTAGATTCTCCTATTCACATATGCATTTTTCTATTTTTTTTCTTTTTCTTGGAGGGGGGAAGGTAGGGCAATTGGGGTTAAATGACTTGCCCAAGGTCACACAGCTAGTACGTGTCTCAAATGTCTGAGGCCAGATTTGAACTCAAGTCCTCCTGACTCCAGGGCTGGTGTTCTACTCACTGTGCCACCTAGCTGTCCTAATTTTAAGAATTTCACATGAATTTATTAAATCTTCCATTTACTGCTGCCCCCAATAGAACAATAACAAAAAAAATCTATAAATCCTTGCAACAAACACATATGTTTAAAACATACCATATTTCTTGTTAAATTAAGGAGATAATATTATTCAATTGCCTATCCTGTCAATGTTATATGAGGTGCAAAACATTGGCATGTATGTTTGCTGAAAGTATTCACCAGTACCATGGAGTATATCCTATACAAAGTCCAAATGGAAGAGAGAGTCTCTCTGTATAATGAAGTCTTTCTCTTCCTCTTGCTTGTGGATGATATTGTAATATTTGCACCATTAGTCTTGACATCCTTTGACCTGAGACTTTCCAGTGCCTAGCCATGGTAGATACTCCACAAATGCTCCTTGATGGATTGACTCTTGGAGAAAAGGTACATGATAAGTGATAGAACACATGTAAAGAAAAGTAAACAAGAAAGGAAGGAAGGAAAGAAGGCAGGGAGAGAAGGAGGGAAGGAAGGAGAGAGAGACAGACAGACAGAGAGACAGACAGATAGACAGAGACAGAGAAGCAATCCTTTTAGAAACAGATTTTTCATGAGATCTCTTCACATTGCAAAGTTAACTGAAGCTGAATGATAAAGCATAAGCTCTGTAGTAAAATTCACTGAGGGCAGGATAAGTGGCAATATAAACTCTGGAGAAGAATGTACAGTTAATATCAACATTTTGGTGTAGGACTTTCCTATTCTCTTATACACAGGCATAGATATTGAAAACACGTGGTTAGTATTACTTCATGGCCTCTCTGTTGGTTATAACTACACATATGCATGTACACATCAAAGATTCTCAAGTCTGTGGAATACATGAACCCTATATGTTTTTATTTTTTAATTATTTAGTTTTTACTTTTTTCCAAAATCACATTTTAAAACAATATGTACACTTTTTAAGACAAATTAAAAATTGTGAAAGATTACGAGTCAATGTACAATTGTAAAATTGTGTTTGCACATATGTTTGGGTTTTTTGAGTTACTGAATTTAGATTTTTTTTAATTTTATTTTTAATTTAGTATTTTATTTTTCCCCAGTTATGTGTAAAAATAATTTTAACATTCATTCTTGAAAATTTGAGTTCCAAGTTCTCTCCCCCTCTCCTTCCCCTACCACCTGTCTCGCTACTCTACCTCATTGAGAAGGGAAGCAATTTGATATAGGTTATGCATGGGTAGTCATCCAATTGTGAAAGACTGACTGTATTTCCCTCCATCCTATTCTACCTCCCATTTATTCTATTTTCTCTCTCCTTTCACCTTGTACCTCTTTAAAAGGATTTTGCCTCTGACTACCCTCTCCCCTAAACTGCCCTAGCTTCTATGACCACCCTCCCCCTTCCTATTCTCCTTCCCCCTACTTTCCTATAGGGTACAATAGATTTCTATACCCATTTGTCTAGTGTGTTATTCCCTCTTTGAATGAATTCAGATGAACACTCCCCGTCACCTCCCTCTTCTTCTTCTCCACTCTAAAAGCTTTTTCTTGCCTCTTTTATATGGGGAAATTTATTGCATTATATCTCTCCCTTTCTCTTTCTTCCACTACATTCCTATCTCATCCCTTAATTTTATTTTTTTAGATATCATCCCTTTATGTTCAACTCACACCTGTGCCCTCTGTCTATATATACTCCTTCTAACTACCCTAATAAAGAGAAAGGACTTATGATTTACAATCAACCTCCCATGTAAGAATGTACACAGTTTAGGGGCAGCTAGGTGGCGCAGTGAGAAGAGCACTGGCCCTGGAGTCAGGAGGACCTGAGTTCAAATCCGGCCTCAGACACTTGACACATGTACTAGCTGTGTGACCTTGGGCAAGTCACTTAACCCCAATTGCCCTGCCAAAAAGAAAAAAAAAAGAATGTACACAGTTTAACTGTAATGAGTCCCTTGTTATTTCTCTTTCCTGTTTATGTTTTCATGGTTCTCTTGAGTCTTATATTTGAAAGTTAAATTTTCTATTTAGTTCTGGTCTTTTCTCAAGAATGCTTGAAATTCCTCTATCTCATTGAATATTCATTTTTCCATTCATGGATTGTATTCAGTTTTGCTGGGTAGGTGATTCTTGGCTGTAATCCTAGCTTCTTTGCCTTACAGAATTCAAAGCCCTTCAATCTTTTAATGTAGAAGTGGCTAAATATTGTGGCTCCATGATCTTTAAATTGTTTATTTCTAGCTGCTTGCTATAATTTCTCCTTGACTTGGCAACTCTGGAATTTATCTATAGTATTCCTGGGAGTTTTCATTTCGGGATCTCTTTCAGGAGCCAATCAGTAGATTCTTTCAATTTCTATTTTACACTCTGGTTCTGGAATATCAGGGAAGTTTTCCTTGGTAATTTCTTGAAAGATCATGTCTAAGCTCTTTTATCTTTTGGGTGGTCATGGTTTTCAGGTACTCCAATATTTTTTAAATTATCTCTCCTGGATCTATTTTCCAGGTCAGTTGTTTTTCTGATGAGATATTTCACATTGTATTCTATTTTTTTCATTCCATTGGTTTTGTTTAATTGTTTCTTGATTTCTCATGAACTCATTAGCTTTCATTTGCACCATTCTAATTTTTAAGGAATTATTTCCCATTTGGCCAATTCTGCTTTCTAAGACATTCTTCTCCTCATTGGATTTTGTACTTCCTTTAACATTTAGCCTAGTCTGCTTTTTAAGGTGTTATTTTCTTTAGTATTTTTTGGATCTCCTTTAGCAAGCAGTTGACTCACTTTTCTTGATTTTCTTGCATCTCTCTCATTTCTCATCCCAATTTCCCCTCTACTTCTCTTACTTTATTTTCAAAATACTTGTGGAGCTCTTCCATGGCCTGAGGTCAATTTATGATTTTCTTGGAGGTTTTAGCTGTAAACTTTAACGTTGTTGTCTTCTTCTGACTATGTATTTTGATCTTCCTTGTCACCAAAGTAAGTTTCTATAGGTTTCTTTTTGGTTTGTTTTTTTTTTCCATTGTTTACTCATACCCCAAGCCTATTACTTGACTTTTTAACTCTTTGTTAAGGTAGGGCTCTGTTTTCAGGGTGGAGGGCAAGTCATCCCAAGCTTCAGGAGGTTTGTGCAGCTGTTTTCAGTGATATATCTAGGGACCTGTAAATTTTCAGTTCTTCCAGGGTGGTATCATCTCAGGAAAGGTGTTTCATCCTCTCCCGGCCTCTGCTCTCTTTTCTGCCTTGGAACTGTGAGGACTGCCCACCCCCATTCCACTACTGCTACAAGCTCTGCTATGTTAGTGGTCCTTTCCCCAGGATTGTCACCATGATCTAAGTATGGGCAATGCAACAGTTCTGCCTCAGTTCTAGTAAGGAGGCCCCTATAATCTCTTTCTGACCAATTGTTTGACCCTCTTACTGTCTGTAGTCTAAGAACTCCCAAAGCAGCCACTGCTGCTGCCTCTACAGATTCAGTCACTCCCAAGACCTGATCTTGGTTTGCTGGGGCTAGGCTTATGCTGATGCAGCCTATGCTGGACTATGCTTTACTCTTCCTCAGGTTAAACAGATCTTTACTGCTGACCTTCTAAGTTGTTTTTGGCATCTGGGACTGAGAAGTCTGGAAAGCACCACTGCTCCCAGTGATTCTGTTGCCCTGAGGCCTGCTCTGAGTTTACTGGGTTCTGGTTTGCACTGGAATGTGTGCCTCCCTCACTGTGATGCAACAGACCTTTCCTATAGACCTTCCAGGCTGTCTTGGGCTGGAAATTTGTTTCACTCTTTTTTTGTGGGTTCTACTGCTCTAGATTTTTTAGAGTCATTTTTAAAGGTATTTGGAGGGGTTTGGAGGAGAGCTCAAGCAAATTCCTGCTTTTACTCTGCCATCTTGTCTCCACCCCCTGTCTCTTTTTTCAATTACGTGTTTGATTGTTGTGGTGGATGCCACTATGATCCAGATAATCTACCAGAAACGTAAATGTTGTCTTAATGGGATTGTGGTCTGTTCCACAAAGACTTTTAGAATATAACTGTTTGAAAGCAAACCACACTCAGTAATCATAAAGGCTTTGTTGTTAATTGCTAGCTAGGGACCATATAAACTAGTTACATCTCTGGACTACTGTTTGGCCAGAATTCAGGGAAGCATATACCATAGTGGATTGTCTGAGGCATCCCTAAAGTGTTCAGATTAAATGTTCCATACCAAAACTGCTAAGAGGACTAATCAGCTAGTAGACAGACATAGGAAAGGAAACAGAGGTGAGGTGAGCAACAATTGCAAAAAAAAAGATAAAAAAAGACATGAGACGCTCGGATACCTTCAATCAGCATGCAAACTCATCTTTGAGCTCTTGGTTAGAAGAATTAGTTGAAAGAACATGAGATGTTTATGTTGAAAAATATAAGACAGGGAAAATATGGCATTTGTCTCCAAGTACTTAAAAGGCTATCAAATGAAAGATGTATTAGATTTATATAGCTTGTTCCTTAAGTTAGAAATAGGCACAGTGGGTGGAAGCCCAGATTTAAGCTTGACATGTGGAAGAACTTCCCAGCTGTTAGATATCCAGAAGCTGAATGGACTACTTCAGTACAGTTCTATTAGGCTGTCATTTACTAGAAGACCTCAGGTAAAGGCTGGTAAGTATGTAATAAAGGTAATTCTTCTTCACACAAGGGTTCGATTGGATTTCTAAGGCAATTTCTAATGCTGAGATTACATGATTGTGGAACTTGGACAACTAAGCATGATAACATTCTAATCCTTTACTGTCTATACTCACATAACCTTTAACCCCAACACACACACACACACACACACACACACACACACACACACACACAACACACACATACACACACACACGCACCATAGCTTATTTATTTTTGGCATCACTGATTCCTCTTCCTTTTCTGTTTAAAGCTGTATACAATGTTATTAACTTGATTTCACCAAATAAGTCCCGTCACAAACATTTATTAAATACCTACTATGTTTCAGGTACTTTAGTACATCCTGCGGAAGGATACAAAGGAAAAAAAAAACAATTAATGCTCTCAATGAGCTCACAGGGAGTGATCAAGGGCAGGGTGACCTGAATAAATTATTACTGGGCAATACAGCCTCCTAGGGAAACTGGACTCCTTTCAATGAGAGATGAGATTCAATAGACTCTGTTTACCCTGTCATTGCCAAGTCATAATTATGGATAATTTAAAAAATAGAAACATACCATCAAATACGGTAACAGTTATCAAAGAAATGAACTTTATATTGCAGCTGATATCTAATTTGGCATTTCATTCTTATACAGAGGCAGATGTTGTATCTACATTGGTTTAGATGGGGAAACTTAGATATAAAATGATTAAAATGGTTTGTCTATGGTTACATGGCAAATTTCTAAAAAAGCCAGGAAAAAAACCTCAATTTTAGATAACAAAATTTCAAGTGAAATTTATAAGACATATTTCTGCATAGAGCTCCCTCCAAGCACACTCACAATACCTCCTTATCCCCACACAATCCTGCTATTCAGAGACTTAGATAATTATCTCAGTGGGAAATATACATTTACTGAGCTCTTGAAAATATTTTTTAAAATATTGAGGTTTTGTTATACTCCCAAAATATTGTCACTAAGCTCAAATGCCTAATTGTCTTTCCTTAACTGCATTTATCAACTAATTTAATCTTGGAATTCAATTTGATTCTGATTCATTTGCACTTGAATCCACCAAATGTTCTTTTTAAAGAGCTACTATCTGATGTACATGTGGTTTTCTGAATCACTAAAAAGCCTTTTTAAGTCTCATCCCTAACTAAAATTCAAATAACTTGTCAAATCCAATGAATCAGAAAACTTTTAGCAAAAATGGAACTATATACTACATCAATACATTTAGAAAAAGTCGGTTATGTGTGTGTATACATCATATATATATATATGTATACATACGTATACGCAATATGTATATATACAGAGAAAGAGGGAGTTTCCATTAGTTATATAAACACACCCAAAAGCTTTCATTCAAGAGCATCTAGTGGATTTAACATATAAATAAAAAAGTAAGTTCATTGCATGATTGGGGGAATTTTTATACCATGTCATTTATAAGACCAAACAAAAGCAAAACAATATTGTACACATGGAAAATAAACAACTTAAAACTATTTTACCATTTTGATCATGTAGCAAATTGTTTTTCAGGAGAAAAACATTTCCCAAGTTCTGGCCTAGAATTCAAATCTGCAACTCTGGTCTTTGCATCTGTCTTTCTAACCTAGGAAAAGCCACAGACTCCAATTTTACTGTAATGCAATCAGATTGATTTTCACAAGTCAGATAAGAAATGTGTTGTTATTTGATATTTACTCTATAAAGTTTTATTCTAGCATATGTTGCCCTTTTCCACAAGAAGGCTAGAACACTATATAAATTGGCAATAATTTTCAAAAAATTCCCCCATCCCATTAGAAAAAGCCCTACCAAATAAGCTTTAAAGGAAATGAAATAAAAAAGGCCTTTACCGCTGGTCTAGGTACTATTGGTGCTAAGATTATATAGGAGCTAAGATTAGGAAAACTAGAAAGATGCTATTTAAATGTAACCATTGTTTCAAAGGTTTCCAAAAGACATGAAACATACTTTGCTATACATTTTTTGGAGATTTCTCACCTCCCTGGCTCATAACCCTCACACAAAAAAGGTGCAACTCATTTATCATTACCCACTGTGTCAACTACTCCCCTTGAAATTACTTGATTCAGGAAGTTATACTGACAAGCCACAAAAAAGAAAAGTCCACAGCAGAGACTGTGGAAATCAAGGGATTTTATAAATGAGCAACCTTCTTCCCAAATATCTGGATAGATTCTCAGTCACATTCAGTAATGACTGATCAGGACTTCCAGCAGGTATTGCCTCCTACGGTTTTTTCAGTATCTCCAACTCTGCCACAAAATTAAGAAATCATTTAATTGATGGTAATGATAAGAAACTGATAAGTAATGGTAAGAAATCATTGATTGATGGCATTTTTGAAGAGAGTGCCTATATCAAGCAGTAATCTTTCCTTGAATAAAGAATTCAGGAAGGGATTAATGAAAGGGAAAGTCAATTCTGTGTTTAAAGTGTTTGCTGACCACTGGCTTCACAAATAGGTATTTAGAAATGTAAAAATGTGAGGAATTCTACCACTGAAAATAGATGTCCTTCCATATCACATTACCCATTATCCTTGATTGCCTTTCTCTGTCTTACTGGCTCCTCATTGACTATTTCATTTCTTCTTAAAACCTTCAATATAGGATTGACTGATGAAAGGGAAGGAGAGAGAATTCTGTAGGCTTCAGTGCTTGTTATAAACTATGGTAAAATGTTTGAGTGAAGAGAATATTACAATTTAGAGTTAAGGTGACATGTCTCAGTTTCTCTCAATTATCTGTACATACTCAGAACTTTATACAGACAAACATTTATTAGTTGACTATAATTGCAAGTGGAAAAATATTAAACACGTTTAACCTTTCATTTATGAAAACACAAAGAAATACCTATAAAACAAAAGAATATGTCTCTATTGCTATGTAGTCTAAACATTAGGTAGGATTGCTGGGAATACTCAAGTAGGAGTCAGAAGTTATTTTTCAGTTGTTTCAGGAATGTCCGATTCTTCATTACCCCATTGGGGGTTTTCTTGACAAGTATACTGGAATGGTTTGCCATTTCTTTCTCCAGCTCATTTTATAGATGATGAAATGGATCCAAACAGGGTTAAGTGACTTGGCCCAGGTCACACAGATTGTAAATATTTGAGGCAGGATTTGGACTCAAATCTTTCTGACTCCAGGTCTGGCACTTTATCCACTGTTCCAGCTAGCTCCCCATTGGAGTCAAAAGATTTAATTTCAAATTTTTGTTCTGCTACTAATTATGTTTTTGACTGAGGTAAGTTGCTTACCCTTTCTGTATCTCAGAATCTTCATCTATAAGATCTATATGATGGTTTGGATGCAGGTGATCTCAGAATGGTTTCTAATTCTAAATCTTATGTTTCTCAGAATGGTTTCTAATTCTAAATCTTATGTTTCTAAAAATATCATCCAGACTAGCAATCCTTAAGCCTGCCTCACCACCTCTAATACCTCACATAATATCTTGCTTGAAGTCACTAATCTCTGAATGTTCTTCACCACAAGAAGCTCCTACACAATTTGATGTTACAGGATTTTACATTTTTGATTCGAAGCATGAGAAAATGTGGTTTAACAAACACATATTGAATGTGGAGTAAAGAAAGACTGGTTCAAATACTGTCTCTGATACTTAATTTTGAGGCACTGAAAAAGTGATTTCATCACTCTGACCCTTAATTTTATCATCCAAAAAATTAAGATGCTATTATTGTGAAAATTAACCATGATTCTGTATGTGAATCTATTTTGTAAAGTTAAAAGTCTTACATGTCAGCAATTACTAAAGTGGGTAATTGTACCAGAATCAAACTATTGGCAGTTTATATCAGAGGATTTAAAGGTCCATTGTTAGAACACAGATTTTCCCTCTCCTCTGAGGAGTGACAAGGTAAAAATAAAAAGAAGAAAAAACAGAAGAAAATAGGATGGAGGCAAATTTATAGCTTTTAATTATACTTTAAATGTGAATGGGATAAACTTTTCCCATAAAATGGAAGGAGGTTGCAGAATGTATTAGAAAACAGAATTCAACAATATGTTCTTTATAAGAAACACACTCTTGAAACAGAAAAACATACAGAGTTAAAGCAAGGGACTGGAAGAGAATCTATTATACTTCAACTGAGGTAAAAAAAAGACAGGAGTAGCAATTATGATATCAGACAAATCAAAAGTAAAAATAAATGAAAATAGATAATCAGAGAAACTACATTTTGCTCAAAAGATGCCATAAACATTAAATTAATATAAAAATTTAGAATGAACTTACCTAATAAAGGTTTCATTTACCAAATATATAAGGAATTAAGTCAAATCGGAAAAAATAAGGGCCATTCCCCAATTGATAAATAGACAAAGGACATAAACAGGTAGTTTTCAGAAGAAGTCAAACCTATCTATACTCATGTGAAAAAATATTCCTAATTAGAGGAATTCAACTTAAAACAACTCTGAGGTATTACCTCCTACCTATCAGAAATAACAAATTCAGGAAGGAATGTGAGAAAATAGATGCACCAATGGAGAATGGAAGTAATCCAATTCCATTGGAATGTAAATGAACTTTTGGTAGAGTTGTGAAATGGTCCAACCACTCCAGAAAATAATTTGGATCTAGGTCCAAAGGGCTATAAGACTGCAAATGCCCTTTGATCTACAATGCAATACTACTATTATGTCTGTGCTTTTAATATAATGGAAAAGGACCTATATGTACAAAACTATTTAAAACAATTCTTTTTTGGCAGCAAAAAGTAAGAAACTGAGGGGACATCCATCTGTTGGAGAATGGCTAACAAGTTGTGGTATGTGATTGGATACAATACTATTTTGCTATGAAAAAAGATAAGGGGGATGGATTCAAAGAACCTGGGAAGACCTTTATGAACAGATATAGAGTGAATTGAACAGAACCAGATCATTATACATAGTATCAGCAATATTGCAATAATGATCAACTGTGAAATACTTCACTATTCTAATCAGTACAATAATTTAGGACGATTCTGAAGGATCGGTTGTGAAAAATGACATCTAATTCCAGAGAACTGATGGACTCTGAGAACAAATTGAAGTAAAATTTCCTCATTTTCTTTTTCTTCTTTTTTTTCTGATAGGACTAAATTGGAAATATGTTTTACATGATTTCACATGCATAATTGATATAATATTGCTTGCTTTCTCCATGAGTGGGGGAGGAATTGTGACTCAAAAATTATTTTTAAATGCTAATATAAATAATACATTAAGAAAACAATTTTAAAAAGGATTATGTGATGAAGATAACCCCACTCCCCCCAAAAAGAGGAAAACAATGACCATCTAGAAGTAGTTCACATTGCAATGGGTTTGTGCAAATGCACAAAGTGAGAAGATTGAAGATATAGTTTGGAGTATGGAAGTAATCCAATTCCATTGGAATGTAAATTTTGGGAAGAGGTATATTATGAAATGAAGCTAAGATGGGGACAATGAAACTAAGTTGGGACAAACTTGTAGAAAATCTTAAATGTCAAAAAAACATTTTATTATTATTATTATTTTAGTCACTAGCTTTTTATTTTTTTTAAATTTATTTTTAATATGTTTAGTTTTCAGCATTGATTTTCACAGGCGTTTGAATTACAGATTTTCTCCCCATTCTCCGCCCCCCCC
>CM053623.1:251180715-251213308 GCA_028646595.1 Phalanger gymnotis
AAACACAAACATTTTCAAAAAGGGGCAGGGTCAAGGGAGAAAATTCAATAAAGGGGGATAGGTTAGGAAGAAGCAAAATATAGTTAGTCTTTCACAACATGAGTATTGTGGAAGGGTTATACATAATGATATGCATGTGGCCCATGTTGAATTGCTTGACTTCTTAGGGAGGGTGGATGGGAAGGGAAGAAGGGAGAGAATTTGGAACTCAAGGTTTTAAAAAAAATAGATGTTCAAAAGCAAAAAAGTTTGGTTTTTTTTCACGCAATTAGAAAATAAGATGCACAGGCAATGGGGCATAGAGATTTATCTTGCCCTACAAGAAAGGAAGGGAAAGGGAGATGGGAAGGGAGTGGGGTAATGGAGGGGAGGGCAGACTGGGGAACATGGCAACCAGAATGTACGCCATGTTGGAGTGTGGGGGGGTGGAAATGGGGAGAAAATTTGTAATTGAAATGCCTGTGAAAATCAATGCTGAAAACTAAACATATTAAAAATAAATTAAAAATGTGAAAAAAAAGATTTATAGAAAGGTTTATATGACATAAATAGATGACATAAAGTAGGATAGAGTAAAGAAGACAATAAATTAAATATTTTGGATTGAACTAAAAGTAATTCAGAACCTAAATGCATTCTGGGACAAAAAGTAGAAGGACATTTTGAACAAAGGAAGATTATCCCCTTCCCCATTTAATGGGAGGAAATAACATATAAAGAAGAGTGGAGGCCAGAAAATAGAGTTTGGGCCTGTCAAGTGACAAAATCAATGAAGGAAAACATTGTCTCCACTTTCCAGAAGCAATGGTGGTATTGATTTGATTACTGTTCATAGATAAGGAATTGGAAAGCAGTGGGGAGGAGAGAAGTGAGATAGTGTGATGTATGCTCCAGATGACAAGTTGTCTAAGATTGATGGCTCGGATATGTAATATTAATCATAAAATTATTTGGTGAATTTGCACTCAATAAACACTAGAGGGCAGCTCAGTCTTAGTGTGAATTTCCAAAATTGAGAGGATTAACTCTCCCAGGGAAGAGGAAGATGTTTTCTGGCAAACCAATTAATACAAACAGAATGGATCAATGATAGAAAAGAGTTCCTATAATGATAAAAAGCCAAAGCAACTCCAGGAAGGTGATTTAGAGATCAAAGCTAAGAGGACAAAGCCTGGGGAAGAAAATCTTCAAAGAACATGTAGAAAAATGTTCCTTTCATGAGGTTAGGGTATGGTAAAGACAGGCCTCCAACATGACTATAATCAGAAAGTAAGTGAAGTAAGAGAAATGACTTAAAGTAACTTGAAGGCCTAAAATGTGAAAGAAGAACCCATTTGATAGAACATGATGGAAGATAAATGGTATTCCTGCCCTAGTTCATCTACTATTCCTCTCAAGTAAAATGCAAGAAGTACAGTGTGTTGGTAACTTAATTCAAAAAGGGCCCTTGAAGAATTTGGCTTTTGTTTGCTTTGAGTAATTCAGTGTATTTCACTGAGTGCTAAGTGCTAAGCCCCAGGCCCAAACCCCTATTAGGTGTAAAACCTATGTGGGTATGGATTGGCAACTAAGGCAGGGCCCAAGGTAGGGCTAACTTTAGGGAGGGCCTAGTTTACATGCCTGAGACAGCAGAGGCTCTTAGACCACTTGGGTTTAGTCACCTCTTTGTGACGATTTTAGGTCATGTGGGTGAGTCGTATGTGTGACTCACCCCTGGCACTGACAAAGATATAAAAACCAGGGGTTGGCTTCCTCTTCCTTGGAGCTCATTCCTGAAGCAGTGGTGGCATGTGACTCTGGGCCAGCCCTTGTTCTGAGCTCCTGGGCTGAACCTAGATGTTGGTAACTATGAATCTGTATTGGGTCTGTCTGTTGATGTTTGTACTTTGTTTGTAATTTGCTCTGAAGTTCAGGGTGCTGCCTTTTTTTCCCCTGAACTAAGTGAATGATATTTGTATGGTGAATTAAAGTAAGCTTGTCAAACTCCTTCACCTTGCTTTCCTTAGTTAAGCAGATCAGAAGAAACTGTGCTGTTGGCAGCTTTCTTGGTGCTGGCTGTGGGTAGATCTTATACCCCCACAGAAGCTACTAGCCAGATTGTGGAAACAGACAGAGATAAGGGGTGGAGTCAAGATAGAAGAGAAAATGCAAGAACTAACCTGAGATCTTCCAAACTTACCTCCAAATCTTTAAAATAATTCCTTAAAATAAATTCTGGAATGGCAGAACCTAAAAAAGGAGAGGGTAAAACAATTTTCCTGCCTTATTTAACTTCAAAAGTTCACAGTAATGAGCTTTCACTCTGGGGTGAGAGTAGAGCAGTCTTGTTGTGTTGGTAAGCAAAATGGCCTTTGTTTTCTTTGATTAACTCAGTGTGTTTCATTAAGCCTTACTAGGTGCTAAGCCCCAGGCCCAAAGCCCTATTAGGTGTGGAACCTATGTGGGTATGGATTGATGACGGAGGTGGGGCCCAAGGTGGGGCTGGCTAAGGGGAGGTGTTAACTCCAGAGCCATACCCTAATAGGTTTTAACCTAATCTATGTGGATGTGAACCTCACAGGGTCCTAAGGGGAGGAGCCAACTGAAGAACCAATAAGCTCTGGTCATTCAGACAACTCTTGATGAGTAAAAACCTCGATAAGAGGAGAGAAGACAGCTTGAAGATTGATTTTCTGTTGGAACCAGAGACAGCTACAGCCGAAGCTGAAGACAAAGCCAAAGCTGCAGAAGCAGAGCCAACCCGTGTGTGGACCGAGGAGTGACGAGCAAGTACTTGAGGCCAGTGGGTAATCTTCTTACCTGAAATGGGAAGCATGAATATGATTTGGTTTAATACCATCATGTTTTTCTGTGGCCTCCTGGTTACATTTGTGAGGCAGACTTATTGGGCCTGGAAGCTTTTGATCAAAATATCAAAATGGAGAGGCTACTTCATGGGTCTGTTACTCTGGAGCCTGAATAAATGCTTTAATTCTTCTGCCTTCTACTTAGAGAATTCCTTACATCCTGCGGTTCTGAACTGTTCATACATATATATGATTCTCTTTGAAATCATAAATTCTGCCTTCATAATACATCTGTACAGGCAGTACATGCAGAAAACCAGCAACAGGCCCTATAGACAACTGAGTCAGTAACAGCAGCTTCTAGGGCTCTCAGCCCACAGATGGTAAGGGGGTTAAACAACTAGTGAAAAAGAGATTACAAGGGTCCCTTTGCTGGTACTAGGAGTAGGACTCTGTTGCATTGCCCATACATGGATCTGGATTGTAGTGCTGAGTCTCAGTCGCAGGATAAGGAGAAACAGTAGGACAACAGAGCTTGTAGCCACAGGGAAGCAGGGAACACTGACCACAATTCCAGGGTAGAAAAGAGTGCTTATGGTGAGTCACAGACCAAAGAACAGATCAGAAGAATAGTGACAACATCTTTACTTAGATCATTAGTCAGAAGAACTGAAGAATTCAAAATTGGTTTTGAAAACAGCTGCACAAAAAACCTGAAGTTTGGGTCAGTGCCACCTCTACACGCCAGGAACATAGCCCAACTGTAATATAGAGTTAAAAGCAAGAAATAGGCTGGAAAAGTGAGCAAACAACAACAAAGGATGTCATCAAAGAAAGTGACTATGGAGATAAGGAAAATCAAAACACAGGTTTAAAAGAAGACAGGAAAGTAAAAACTGGAGAGAACTCCTTAAAAAATAGAATTGGACAAATGGAAAATGAGGTACAAAAGTTCACTGAAGAAAATAATTCCTTAAAAATTGTAATTGGCAAGTAGAATCTAATGACTTCATTAAACTTCAAGAAACCATAGAACAAAGTCAAAAGAAGAAAAAAAGAGAGAAAATATAAAATATTTCATTTGAGAAAAACAAGTGACCTGGAAAGTAGATAAAGGAGAGATTATTTAAGAATTATTAGACTTCCCGAAAGCCATGATATATTTTTTAAAAATGTAGGTATCATATTTCAAGAAATTATTGAGGAAAACTGATATTATATTTTAGAACCAGAGGGTAAAATAAAAATTGGAAGATTCCACTGGTCACCTCCTGAAAGAGAAGCCAAATGAAATTCCCAGGAATATTGTTGCCAAATTCCAGAGTTCCTAGGTTAAGGAGAAAAAATTTAAAACAGCCAGAAAGAAACAATTAGATATCATGGAGTCACCATCAAAGAGAATAAGAGATTTAGCAGCTTCTACATTAAAGGACAGAAGTGCTTGGAGTACGATATACTTAAGGGCAAAGAAGCTAGGATTACAACCAAGAAACACCTACCCAATAAAACAGTATAATGCTTCAGGGGAAAAATAGATATTTAATTAAAGGGCTTTCATATGTACCTGATGAAAAGATCAGAGCCAAATAGAAAATTTGACCTTCGAATCAAAACTGAGGAGAAGCACAAAAAGGTACATATGAAAGAGAAATCAAAAGAAATTCTATAAGGTTAACCTGGTTATGTTCCTATGTAGGAACTCCCAAGAACTTCATAATTTTTAGGGAAGTTACAAGAAGCATATATGGACAGAGGAGATGGATGTGAGTTAACTATGATAGGATGACATCTAAAAACATTAAGAAAAATAAAATGGGAAAAGGGTGAAGGCAGAAAAAGAATGTAGTAAGTTATTTCATAAAAATAGGTACCAAAAAGCTTTTACAAAAGAAGGGGAAGATGGGGGAACTAAGAAGAGGGGATAATTGAACTTTACACTTTTATCAGATTTGACATAAAGAGGGAATAGCATGCACGCTCAGGCATAAAAATCTGGTTTACACTACATAGAAGTAGAAAGGGAAGGGGGAAAGAGAACAGTGCAGTGATAGAAGGGAGGGTGGATTGGGGAAGGTGGTAGTCAGCAGCAAAACATTCTGAGGATAAACGGAATGAAAGGAAAGAAACAGTAGAATAAATAGGGGGAGAACACAATGGAGGGATAAAAACATAGTAATTGTAACTGTAAAAAAAAACTTACTGCCAATTTCCTAATAAAGGCCTCATTTCTCTAATACATAGAAAACTGAAACAAATTTTATTAGAATACAAGTCATTCTCCAGTTGATAAATGGTCAAAGGATTATAACAAGCAGTTTTAAGACCAAGCAATCAAAGCTATCTATAGTCATACAAAAAAATGTTCTAAATCAGTGTTGATTAGAGAAATGCAAATTAAAACAATTCTGAGCTACCAATACATACCTATTAGATTGGCTGATATCATAGAAAAGGAAATTTACAGATGTTGGAGAGGATATGTGAAAACTGAAACACCGATGCATTGTTGGTGGAGTTGTGAACTGGTTCAACCATTCTAGAGAGAAATTTAAAGCAATGGCCTACGAGCTATAAAACCATGCATAACCTTTTACCTACAAATACCTCTAAATACTAGATCTATATCAGAAAGAGATTAATACTAAAAAAGGAAAGTTTATATATACAGAAATATTTGTGGCAGCTCTTTTTGTAGTGGCAAAGAACTAGAAATTGAGGGAATGCCCATAAATGCAGGAATGGCTGAGTTGTGGTTTATAATAATGATGAAAAATGTGCTATAAGAAATGATGAGGAAGATGCTCTCAGTAAAACCTTTAGAGAAATTATTATTTCTCTACTGATTAATGATCAATTATGAAATTAGCCATCTTCTAAATGACATTGGGATAGATGAGATTGCCAAAATCTTCTGGTACTTGTTTCTCAATCTTGAGGGAAACCTGTCCAACTAGAAGACCTTACCAACAGAATTGAATGTAGACAAGTTCTTTTCCTTGGAGATTAAGTCCCTGTCCTCAGAAACTTCCATTAGAATTTAAGGTAAATTAGCTTATGAAGTAGCAAACCAAGCAGAGTTTTCTGAGTAGAGGTGCATCTTTTCTTTTCAGATTGCTGGTGGTGGCAGCTAAGTCTCATGATTAAGATACTTTCTCAGCATGAAGATAGCCTGCCTCCTCATTAACATCTCCACCTCCTTTTCTAAAGGACTTTAATCATTCAGTGATCTCCATAGTGGACTCTTTGGTTACCAAGAGAAATCATTGACCAATTTATTATTGGCTAGCTGTAGTAGGAAGGCCAAATTTATGATCTCAAATATAATCATGTATATGTTTGAATGGTCCGAAATCGCAAGGTATGAGAGACTCTCTAAGGAGAAAACAACAAGAAATTTATTTAGGCCCCACCGCAGCAAAAACTTGAACCAGCCTCCCCATTCCAACATCTTGACAAAAAGACTCCAGGCACAGAAAGCCCATCTCACAAGAGCAACCAGGAGGCCACAGAAAAACAAGATAGTATTTAGCCAAATCATTTTCACTGGCCTCACGTTCTTGCTCGCACTCGGGTAAGCCCTGCTTCTGCGGCTTCCTGCCTCCGCAGCTTCTGGCTTCTGCAGCTTTCTGCTTCTACAGCTTCCCGCTTCCACACCTTCAGCCGCTGCCACCAAAGTTGTCTCCCGGCTCACCCCTCCTCGCAGCCCAGCTTCCGGAGTTCTCAAGCCCCGCCTCAATGACCAGAGACCATTGGTTCCTGAGCTGGCCCCTCCTAAGTCACCAATCCATACCCACACAGGTTTCACACCTGACAAGGCCCTGGGCCTGGGGCTTAGCACTTAACAGCTGAAAGTACTTCCACTCAAAAGAAACAAAAGCCATGCTAATGAGACAATTTTGCTTAACAACACACTAGCCTAACTAATAAATTGATTATTAATTACCAAGAAACTGTCTTTTGGACTTTTCATTTGTTTCAACCTGGAAAGACTTACTAATGCATACTAAATGAGCAGAAACAGGAAAATACTGTATAAAGTAACAGTAATATTGTACAATTATCAACTGTGAACTACTTAGCTATTCTTAGTAATACAATGATCTGAAACAATTCCAAAGGATTTATGATGAAAACTGCCCTTTACCTCCAGAGAAATAACTGGTGGAATCTGAATACAAATAGAAGCATACTTTTAAAAACTTTGTATTTCTGGGGTTTTTTGGTCTATGTTTTCTTTCACAACATGATTAATGTGGAAATAATCTTTGCATGATTGCACAGGTTTAACCTTTATCAAATCTTCTCATCACAGGGACGGGAAAGGAGAATGTGGGAGAGAATTTAGAACTCATAATAAAAAAATGAATGTTAAAAATTGTTTTTACAAAAAATTGGGGTAAATAAAATATTGAAATATTTTAAAAGGTCAGATACACCTAGAAACCTTGAAAAATTGAATCCATGTTACAAAAATCTTGAGCTTAATCTGAGTCAGGATAGGATGTGATCAATCATGGAGAAATTAGAGGGGGAAAGGGGAATTAGCCAGGTGGAAAAGATAAGGAATTTACAGAGAAGAAGGCCCAAGTGTTTTGTAAGTTTAGAATAGGACCAAAATGAACTGATCAGACTTCTAGCAACTTCTAGAAACAGGACACACCTGAGTAGGAAGAGAACAATAACAAGCTAGTTGGCAAATAATAGTTGAGTGCTTTGGTCATGGAAATCCTTAGGAGTATTGTAAGCAGAAAATTGCTGTCATGTGTGACCCTCCTCTGCTGCTACAACAAATGTGATAGAAAGCTGATAAAAAGGAGGTAGAAAATGCTAAGAATCACAGCTTTTAGACCAAAGAGTAACTATTGCCACACTAAATATAATATTTTGTCTAACTTATTGAGTTGATAATTACTAGAGGAGTTAAATGACACCATATAAATTCTCAAGATAAAGCAAACCAAAATATTAAGGTGAGTTGAAGCTAAATGGGAGAATAACTCACAATTTCTCTTTTGAAATGTAATTTAAAATATTGAAGAGTGGGTTTAAGCTAATGCCCAAAGGGTAGAAGAAATATAATTTTTCATAGCTTAAAGGTTAAATTTCTTTAAAAGCATAAGGAAGAAGACTACCACAAAGGTCTATGAATATTACTTGCCAAAGAGGAAGAAAAAGAAAACTACAGAGAATTCAAGAGGATCATCTAAAGCAAAATTGTGAAACCTCATTATTCAAATTCATAGGTGGATTAATAGCAAGATAAAAAATATTCTCCAGTATGACAATATTATTGCAAATTCATTCAGTATGTGTTTTCCCACCAATTCACATTAAAAGTAATCCATGCTTGCTCATCCTACACAAATCTGTTTCAACAATCCATCTAGCAGCTGCTGTGGGAGTATAAAACCAGCAACAACCAGCTCACAGAATGCTGCAAGCCCAAGTTCTTTTGATCTGCTTTACTAAGGAAAGCAATATTAAGGGATTAACAATCTCAATTTAATCCAACCTACAAATATCATTCACTTAGTTCAGGGGAAAAATCCAGCACCATGAACTTTAGAGCAAATACAAACAAATTACAAACATATATTTATGAACAGACCACATACAATTCATAGTTACCAACATCTGAGTTCAGCCAGGAGCTCAATAACGGCTGGCTCAGAGTCATGTGTCACTACTGCTGCGGGTCAGAGCTCCAAAAAAGGAAAGCCAACCCTGGTATTATATCCTTTTCAGAGTCAAAGGTGAGTCACACATGAGACTCACCCACATGAACTCACCCACGTGACCTAAAATCATTACAAAAAATGTGACTTAAACCCACATGGTCTACAAGCCTCTGATGTCACAAACATGTCACTCAAACCCATGTAAACTAGGCTTTCTCTTGAGGCAAGGAGGTCATCAAGGACTCTTTATTTAATCAAGGAAATAAAGGCCAAACTCTTCAAGGGCACTTGGTTGAATTAAATGCTAAGAGCCCATTTTAATTGCCAATACAAAATCTCATCCCTATCTTCCCTTAAACTAAACATGGGATCCACCATGCTGGAGGCCTTTCTGAAATTCTCTTGAATTTTCAAAGAAATCAAAAGATCCTACATATGGTCCATTGGTAGATAATTCCTCATTCTTGTCACTTGACTAGTCCATGTTCTTTTTCACATATTTCTCTCATGACTTTCTTTACAGTATTTCCCCTGTATGACGCCATGTTTGTAACATGGCACAGTTTGTTTTTGCCCATTATACACCTCTCCCTTTCTCACTGGGGGATATTATTTTTGAATTCTTTAGACACTATAGTCTTCTAATACTTGTAGCCATATAACAACCTTGGCAGTGTACTGGCATTAAAAATGTCTCTTTCTATTGGGGAGAATTACAGTTGCTATTTTTTTAGTTTCCCAAAGGTAATCAGTCCCATTCTATTCTTAGTGTTATATTATATGTCCAGATGACTGTCCATAAAGAGTGTCTGTACAAGATAGATTTAATGATGGACGAACTCTATTGGTTCACCAATCTACTGCCAACAATCTGGACCACAAATGTCCTTCATCCACTCATTTGTTTGATTTATTCTTGTATGGACAGATAGACAAAAAGTTGAAAAATACAGTTCCAAATTAAGAAATAAAAGAAGCCAACAGCTATTAAGTTACATGTATCTCATGCTTATATATCATTTTTTTCAGAGTTCTGAAAAAACTGTGTATGCAGAACATATTGATCACCAATAAAAGACAAATTATATAATAAATGGAAATTATTGAATATTGTTCTGAAAGTCATTTCAGTATTTTTGTATATAATCAGGTCATTATTTCATTGTCATCTTTCTGCCATGGCACCTTGCCTTTCATGCTACTAATATTGTACTCTTCTAACTGGACCTTTAACAACCATGTCCTAGAATAGCCAAGTGTCTCAGGTTTTGAATTCCCATTTGAGTTTTCTTCTGATTGAAAAGAGACCACTCTATCTAGCTGGCACTAGATTCCTGATAATGCTTTATCCTATCCACCCTAGTTCTTTGCGACAGCACTTATCCCCCAACCAACCCTTACATTTATCACCTTTTACTTTAATCAACACTACCATTGTTTCTGGAACATAAATATCTATCAACTGTTTCATACCTCTACTCACCATTCCTTTTATTTATCAGATCAAAACTGTCTTGCCTTACTACCAGTGTTCCATATGTGTTGTTTCCACCTATTAAGTAATAACAACATTTAAATAACATTCACTATGTGTCAGGCACTGTGCTAAGCTTTTCATAATTATTTCATTTCATCTTCACAACAATCTTGGGAGTTAGTGCTGTTATTGTCCCCATTTTATAGTTTAGAAAACAAACAACAGAAGATTAAATGACTTGCCCAGAATCATACACCTAGTAAGTGTCTGGGATCAGATTTGCACTCAAGTTTTCCTGACTCAAAGCCCTATGCTTTATCCACTCTGCCCCTAGATGCTTAATATATAAGATCCTTGAGGGTAGAACCTGACTTTTGTATTTGTCTTCCTAATAATTAGCACAGTGCAGGATGTAGTAAAACCTATAATAGTAACAGTAATAGTAATAATAATCCATTAGTAATATACAGTAATAATAGTAACATTATAACATATACATATAGTATGGTAATATAGTAATAAATAGTAATATAATAGTAATCCATTCCTTTATTAGAATAAAGTTCAAAATTAACTTCAGAAGGAGAATACTGATTCATAATGGCTTATAATTTAATTAAAATGAACAAATTTGACGGAAAGGCTCCTAGGACAGGAATCTGTAGTAATTTCATTTTAAATTTCAGCCTCAAATACTTACTAGCTGGGTGATCAAAAGCAGCCAAATTTTTTGTACCATTGTCTCTTCTCTTAAATCAGGGTTTATAACTCTGGAAGTAAAACACTGTGCAACTGATAAACCACTAAATAAGTTTCAGCTTCTGTGATATTGAGCATATTAGAAAAAAGAATAATAAAAAGATACTACATGAAATTAGAAAAGCTTGAACCTAACTTTTAGAATCATATTGACTTTGAAAAATGAGAAATCAGTAAAAATGTTTGAAAATTGCTTTGATAGCTGTTTCTTAGTGGTGCTTGGCCAGTGTGGAATGATCATCAAAAAAGAGACCCCAAAACACCAGAAATTACCTCAACCAGCCCACAATAATTTTATGTCAGGCTGCACTAATGGTCTCTCCAGAATTTCTCTTGAATTCTATAAATTCTCTTCATCATAGAAAGAAATTCACTCCACCCCTAGATTTCTTACATGGGAAATCCGTTCTGTCCCTGTGGCCCATTCTTCTTGTGAGTTGGTTTCTCCTTTAACCTGCATTTTAAGGAGGACATTCACCAGGGCTTTCTCTATGGCTCAACAAGGGTACCATCCTTTCTTGATATCCCTTCCTCATTTACAACTTCATTCTATATGCTATCTTCCCTCAGTAGAGTGTAAGCCACTTCAGAGAAGGAGCTATCTTTCTACTGGAATGTGTATCACCAGTGGTTATCTGTAACTTGCATTTTTGTTGCTTTGGAGTTATTTCAGTCCTGTCCAACTTGTTGTGACCCCATTAGGGTTTTTCTTTTATTTATTTATCTGTTTCTTTCTTTCTTTCTTTCTTTCTTTCTTTCTTTCTTTCCTTACTTACCTATTTACTTATTTATTTATTTATTCATTTACTCATTTGTTTATTAATCTATTTATTTATTTATTCATTAATCTGTCTATTCATTTATTTATTTACTTCATTTATTTATTTATTTATTCATTCATTCGTTCATTTGTTTGTTTGTTTAAAAAGAGGAGTTTACATGTTTGTATATTGTAAAATCCTTGAGAACAGGAATCAAGTAATTTTTCATCTTTGTATCCTTTGTGACTAGCATTGGACTTTACATAAAGTAGACACACACAAACATATACATGCATATGTACACATATGTGTATATGGATTTGAATTGATGCATAGATGGAAGAGTTCCCTACCAGCTTTAGATCTATGCTAATATGTTCTCTATATGGTATGACTGCCTTCATACTGATGTGGAAATGATAATAGAGTATGGTGTGATTTGGAAAGCAGTAGGAACATATTCTGTCCCTGTCAATTTAACTTTCACAGGAATAGTCACAGTACAATGGTGTCAACTAAGAGAGCCTTGTCCCTTAAGAGGGGCTATTTAGATTCTAAAAAGTGCTCTTTGATATCGCTAGGCACCTCTAAGACTCTAATTTGAAATGTACATAGTTATCGTTTCTGTTAATGGGCTTAACGGAGGAGTTAAAGAAATTTGGTTTTTATGGAAAGAGAAATTTTAAAACTAATTGGAAATGGTCATTATATGTTGAAGGCAATAAAGATCTACAGGTAGGTAAGTCTTGGAATAGAATAATTTTTAAAACAATGATAATTAATTTTATTTAGACATGATGCCAAATATCTGAATAAAAGCATTTATCTGGCTTCAAAAGTATACATTTTTAGACCTGAATGGGCTACAAATTGCAATAATTTACTGAATTATTAATTTTATACAGACTTTTGGTATAGCAGATATATTTACTAGAGTGTTCTTTTAATATACAATTTGAATGAATAGAGGAAATAATGGTCTACTAAAGAAAACACAGGATTGTAAGTGAGAAGGTCTGTTCTGGTTCCCTTCCTTATTAGACATATGACAAGTCACCTAACTTCAAGGAGAATTAATTTTCTTTTATTTAATCATTATTTATTTATTTAATATTTTTAGTTTTCAGCATTGATTTCCATAAGAGTTTGAATTACAAATTTTCTCCCCATTTCTACCCTCCCCCCACTCCAAGATGGCATATATTCTGATTGCCCCATTCCCCAGTCAGCTCAACCTTCTGTGACCCCAATCTCCCCCATCCTGTTTCCCTTACTTTCTCAAATGGCAAGATAAATTTCTATGCCCCATTGCCTGTATATCTTATTTCCTAGTTGCATGTAAAAATAGTTTTTGAACATCTGTTTTTAAAAATTTAAGTTCCAAATTCTCGCCCCTCTTCCCTCTCCACCCACCCTCCCTAAGAAGGCAAGCAATTCAACATAGGCCACATATGTATCATTGCGCAAAACCCTTCCACAATACTCATGTTGTGAAAGACTAAGTATATTTTAATCCTTCCCGTCCTATCCCCCTTTATTCAATTGTCTCACTTGACCTGGGCCCTTTTCGAAAATGTTTGCTTTTGATAATCTCTTCCCCTTATCTGCCCTCCCTTCTATCGTACAACCTTTTTTATCTCCTTCATCCTTCTTTCATGTGGGGTAAGATACCCAATTGATTGTGTATATTATTCTCTCCTCAAGTCAAATCCAATGAGAGCGAGATTCACTCATTCCCCCTCACCTGCCCCCTCTTCCCTTCCTACAGAACTGCTTTTACTTGCTATTTTTATGCAAGATAATTTACCTCATTGTATCTGTCCCTTTCTCAATATATTCCTCTCTCATCCCTTAATTTAATTTTTTTTACGTATCAACCCCTCATATTTATCTTACCCTGCGTCCTTTGTCTGTATATATGTGTGTGTGTGTGTGTGTATGTGTGTATATATGTGTATATATGTATGTATATGTATATATGTATATTCCCTTCAGCTATCCTAATACCGAGATCTCATGAATTATACACATCATCTTTCCATGCAGGAATGTAAACAAAACAGTTCAACTTTAGTAAATCCCTTATGATTTCTCTTTCTTGGTTACCTTTTCATGCGTCTCTTGATTCTTGTGTTTGAAAGTCAAATTTTCTATTCAGCTC
The DNA here is from genome assembly GCA_028646595.1 of Phalanger gymnotis. Classification (NCBI taxonomy): domain Eukaryota; kingdom Metazoa; phylum Chordata; class Mammalia; order Diprotodontia; family Phalangeridae; genus Phalanger; species Phalanger gymnotis. The sequence continues at coordinate 251,194,338 of CM053623.1, forward strand.
TGGTCTTTTCACTGAAAAGGTTGAAAGTCTTCTATTTTATTGAAAATCTATATTTTGCTTGGAGCACGATGCTCAGTTTTGCTGGATAGGTGATTCTTTGTTTTAATCCTAGCTCCATTGACCTCTGCAATTCCAAGTCCTCCCATCCCTTATTGTAGAAGCTGCTAGATCTTTTCTTATCCTGATTGTGTTTCTACAATACTCAAATTGTTTTGTTTTGTTTTGTTTTGTTTTTTCTGACAGCTTGCAGTATTTTCTCCTTGATCTGGGAGCTCTGGAATTTGGTGACAATATTCCTAAGAGTTTTCATTTTGGGATCTTTTTTAGGAGGCAATTGGTGGATTCTTTCAATTTCTATTTTACCCTCTGGTTCTAGAATATCAGGGCAGTTCTCCTTGATAATTTCTTGAAAGATGATGTCTAGGCTCTTTTTTTTTTTTGATCATGGCTCTCAGGTAATTCCAATAATTTTTAAATTATCTCTCCTGGATCTATTTTCCAAGTAAGTGGTTTTTCCAGTGAGATATTTCACATTATATTCATTTTTTCATTCTTTGGTGCTGTTTTACAATATCTTGATTTCTCGTCAAGTCACTAGCTTCCACTTGCTCCAATATAATTTTCAAAGAAGTATTTTCTTCAGTGCTCTTTTGGACCTCATTGTCCATTTGGCTAATTCTGCCTTTCAAGGCATTCTTCTCCTTATTGGTTTTTTGAAGCTCTTTTGCCATTTGAGTTAATCTATTTTTTAAGGTGTTATTTTCTTCGGTATTTTTTGGGTCTCCTTTAGCAAGTTATAAACTTATTTTTCATTGTTTTCTTGCATCATTCTCATTTCTCTCCCAATTTTTCCTCTACTTCTTTTCTACTTTGATTTTCCAGATCCTTTATGAGCTCTTCCATGGTCTGAGACCAGTTCTTGTTTTTCTTGGAGGCTTTCGATGTAGGCTCTTTGACTTTGTTGACTTCTTCTGGCTATATGTTTTGGTCTTCTTTGTCACCAAAGAAAGATTCCAAAGTCTGAGTCTGAATAGGAGTCCATTTTTGCTGCCTGGCCATGTTCCCAGCCAACTACTTGACCCTTGAGTTTTTCATTCGGGTATGACTGCTTCTAGAGGTAAGAGTACTTTGTCCTAAGCTTGAGGGGCTGTCCTGTTGTTTTCAGAGATATTTCTACACAGCAAGCTCTGCCACACCAATGCTCCTCCTCCCCCAAGAAACATAACCTGGACCATGACTTAGATCTAAGCAGGCTCTGCACTCCTGCTCTGATCTGCCACTTAATTCCTCCCACCAGGTTGGCCTGAGGCCAGAGGCAACTGCAGCTGTAGCTCTGTAAGCCTCCCCAGAGCTGTACCACCTCCACCACTCCTGGGTCAGTGGCCAAACGCAAAACCCTTTCACTCTGAGCACAAAGATTTCTCACTAACCTTTTCTGTTTTCTTTGGTGCTGAAGTTTGGTAACTTTGGTTGAGAAGTCTGTTAACTGCCACAGTTCACTGTTTTAGGGAACTAGGACCTGTTTTGCCTGGCTCCCAGTTTTGTTGGTCCAGGCACAGCCTATGCTGGGCTCTGATCCACTCTGCTCCTAGCTCTGTGTGCAGTAGACCTTACCCAGTGAGCATCCAGGCTGTCCTGGGATGGAGCCTTCCTTCTCTCTGCTATTTCATGGGTTCTGTAGTTCTAGAATTTGTTCAGATCCATTTTTATAGATATTCGAAGGGTCCTGGGGGAGAGCCCTTGGCAAGTTCCTGCTTTCCAGCTGCGATCTTGGATCCCCTGAGTTTTAGTTTTCTTACTTGTATAGGTTTTTGCCTGCTTCTTTTATTTCATTGATAACAACATCAAATTAGATGTATGAAAGGGATTAAAAACAATTGCTATATAAAAGTAAACTTTCACAATTACTCTATAATCTAATGCTTATAATGGAATTTTATGGGTTGGTATATCCAAAAATTAAGATCAGGTAAAGATTCTACTGTAAAAGTAGAGTAGTGGCACTGATGGCGAGGGGAGGAAACAGGAGTCAAAACCCCCAAAATGTTTAAGAAATGAATTACTAGAGGAATGGTTTCAAAAAAGCCTGAGAGGACTTATATGAATTGCTACAAAGTGAAGTGAACATAACCAAATCATTGTATGCAGTAAGAGAAATATTGTAAGGATGAACAAATGTACAAGACTTAGCTACTGTGATCAAGACAATGATCCAAAACATTTCAAAAGGACACATGATGAAAACTGTCTACTTCCAGAGAGAGAACTGATGGACTCTGAATGCAGATTGAATCATACTTTTTAAACTTTTTTTTTATTTTGTGGGGTTTTTTTTGGTCTGTTTTCTTTTACTAACATGAAATTTGTTTTGCAAGACTTCAAATGTATAATAGGTATCAAATTCTTTTCCTTTTCACCTTTTCAATGAGGAAGGAGAGGTGAGAGAGAAGAAGACAATTTGTAATTCAAAATTTAAATGTACATATATATGCATATGTATGCATATATATACATATATATACATATGTTTTGCCTATACTAGGGAAATATTTAATGAAATAAAATATATTTTAAAAGAAAAAAGTAACCTAATATTTTTATGTAGAGTATTCAGAAAAGATCCTCAGCATGACTCACATGGCAAATATGCAGCTTTATTAGCACCCAAGTAGAAGTGTAAACTGAATTTATTCTAACACACAAAATTGCCTGCAAGATTTATCCAATCTGATGATAAACCTTAATAAAAATTTAAGAAAAAATGTGAAGGGAGAGAGAGAGAGACAGAAACAGAGAGACTCTCAGGTATGCATATAAAGTAAGGATGCTTTTTTTCTTTATTTGGGTTTTCTTTATTCAATCACACCAAAGCTTACATAATCAAAGGAAATGTGCTTCATAATAGTCTCTGTGGGAAGCTGTAGATAGATCTCTTGCCTTCAGAATTGACCTTTACCACACAAGCTAAAATTACCGGAACCTTAAGTGTCGTAACTGTTTTTGACCAAGTATATAGGTATGTGTGTATATGTGTTTGTATATATGTAGAGATATGTGTGTGCACATATGAGGGACTTCAGAGTAGGTAAAGACTGAAATAAAAAAAAAAACCAAGAAGAACTAGGTTCAAGTCTTGCCTCTGACACATACTGACTGTGTGACCCTGGACAAATCATTTAAAATAGAAGTATTAGAGACATGCCCCATGGTACACATGCAGACCGAAACACCCCCAAATGGGACCTGAACCAAAAATAAAATGCAATTGAGAAATATTTACCTAACTAAATAAAAATAAAATAAAACTTTTATAATGTTAACATGTGGGTTTTTTTGAAGTCAATATGTTCCCACAGTGATGCTTATGTACAATTTTTTGGTGGCATTTTATATATGAGTTTGACACCACTGATTTAAACCCTTAGTGCTCTAAGTAACACTCTAAGACTATATTAATTGGAGAAAATAAATAGACCTTCTTTGACAGAGAAAGTTTACCTCATCTAGCAATATTGATATTAATGAAATCTGTTCTCTGCCCCTATTTATACACACATACGCACACCCAACTCTGATTTATCAGTACTAAGGACATGCATAAAAAATGACTGGTTTAGAAAACATTTTCAAAAGAACTCCAAGAATATTTTGTTGAACAATTGTACCATCATTTGCATAAGTGTAGTACGACACAAAGTCTGTAGGAATTTAGAGTTATACTTTGATAAGTATTTATGGAAATGCATGCATATATACACATAGGCCCAGTTCCATAATTTTCATCATAATTCCCATCACTGCAGGTTATCAGCTGTCCATCTAAGTCATATCCTATACATACTCATTTTGACTCGGTCCCTTCATTCTATCTTAGGCAAAAATTTATCAGAAATCACAAGGAAACAATGAACATTTTTTCCTATCAATCCCTCTTTTAGGATTTAGAACCCTTTCCTCTGAGGAGGGTGCTTGGGTTTATTTAATGATGGGATAAGGCCTTGCCTTTTTCACCAAACATCTGACATAAATGGTAACTAGTACACATCAGAGTGCAAGAAGCTAAGGACTGGGAACAAGAATCCTCAATGAGGCTTTCTTGTAGAATTAGAAATGTGCCACTAGGTTGCTGATTTCCACTTGATCATGTGTATCCCTTAGTAAACATTTTTTTACTAGTAATTCAGAGAAGAAGTGTGATATACCTAGTGCATTGAAATTGAAGTTAGGAAGGCTCAGGTTCAAATCCTTCCTCAGATAACTTTTAGCTATGTGAACCTGGCAAACCATGAAACCTCTCTTCATTTTCCTCATCTACACTATTGGGAGATTAGACACAATGGTCTCTATACTTCCTTCCAGATTTATGATCCTGTGAAGTTTTTGGTATCTTACACTTTCAGCTTAAACATTGATTTGCTGGATGATCGGGATGATACATTTTAAAAGAATTTGTCACATCCTTTTATAATTTGTTACTAAAGTCTTCCTCTGATTCTTCGTCTTAATGTGGAGATACCTGTGACTTCTCAAAACCTATGACAGTGGACTACAAACTGTGGTATGTGTCATAAAACTGGAATGGTTTGATTACAGTCCAGTTTGATTACAGGCAAACTATTTGCCTAATAGCTAATGAATTTTGTTATTCATTCATTTTTCAGTCATGCCCAACATGATCCTATTTGGGGTTTTCTTGGCAAAGATATTATAATTGTTTGCCATTTCCTTCTCCAGCTCATTTTATAGATGAGGAAACTGAGGCAAAGAGGGTAAAGCGACTTGCTCAGGGCAACACAGCTATTAAGTGCCTTGAGGCTGGACTTGAACTCAGGAAGAGAAGTCTTTCTGCCTCCAGGTTTAGCACTCTATCCTCTGGGCCACCTACCTGCTCTGTCTAAAGATTAACCTTGCTAATTGTGGAGGGAGGCATATTATCTGAGGCTGTACTTAGACAGAATGACTTTTTGGCTAACAGCTTCTTAGGAAGTTGTAGTCTACATCAGGAACTACAATACCTTCAAAATGAAATAGTTATCTCAAAATATAAAATATAAAATATAAAAGTACGTACTTTACGACCATGCCTCTTCTATACGTAATTAAAGCAGAGAATGAAGAAGGTTCCTCAAAAAAAGCTGTAATGACATGGTGTTAACAAATATTGGTACTGATGAATATATGCTATGGCAGATTTTCTGTGGGTGTAGCGCCAAAGAAAACAAAAAAGGAGGCATTAGGCTGACTTAGCTGTTAGAATGTTCTCTCCTTTTGAAAGGCTATATGGCCCTATGGAGGAAATTATGCTGATTTAATATGAATAGTAAGGCAAAAAAGATAAAAAAGGAAAGCAAGCAAATTTATGTCACTCTCAGAAAAATGATGGTAATATTTAATCACAGAGTTGTCAGGAAGGAAAATAGTTGCGTAATATTAATTTCTGGAAAACCAATCATTCTGTAGAAATGTAGTTCAGAACAAACTCAGTTCTACTTTTGAAACATGACAACCTATAGAAACTAAAGTTAAATGCAGGTGAGCTCCTTTTGTCAGAACACTTGGCAGTAGTGATCCATAAAGGAGATGAAATCATTTACTGTGATAGATAAATGGCCTTTAACCTTCTCCTCAGAATGCTTAGAAATACATAGAAAGACATACTCTGGTGGAACAAGATGCCATCTGGCATTCCCACACAGTTCTCAAGGGTTTATCAAAAGCAATATTGAGTCCCAATAAATCTTTCCTCTAGAACAACAACTAAAATATTTTAAAGCAATTGTTATAATATTATAGCAAGAAATTTAAGCTGCATCAACAAAGCGATTCCATCACAGATTTGTGGTTTCTTATGCATGTGCTTCCCATTTCAATGCATGTTGAAACCCAGTGGAAAGAGAGCTAAATTTCATTTTTATCAGCCTGAAATTGAAATACTAGCTCCTTTCTTTGCTCCCTGTGTGGCCTCTCTATGCCTCACTTTCCTCTCTGTAAAATGATGGGCATTGGACTCAATGAATTACAAAGTTTCTTCCTGCTCTGTGATTCTCTAACTTAGAAGGTAAGCCAGAGAGACTTTCCTAAGACTTAGATTTGAAATAGCTTGCACATGATTATAAAGCTATCACCAGAGTTGAAAGTTGAATCCAAATCTTCCTGACTTCAATCCCAGCATACTATTCAATTGTGCTATAATGTGTCTCATACCTAGAAAGTATGACTCTGATTCAGAAGCAAAAATTGTAGGATGATGTTCACAGGAAAAGTTCTGGCCTTAAAGTCAGGAAACCTGGCTTCAAAACCTATTTCAGATACATACTTATTAGCTATGTGACCCATGGGCAAGTGAATTCTTTCTAAACCTCAGTTTCTTCCTGGATAGAATGAGAATTGCAGTACTTACTCAGTTCAGTTCCATGACTATTGTGAGGCATATGCTTGGCAAACTTGAAAGAGCTTTATAAATGTGTTATTATAATATGTGCATTTGATGTATATGTGTACCTCAGAACTGATAAATAGAGGAGAGAAGCTTCTACGTTTATGGTTTCCTTAATATTAAAAAGGCTAATTTCCCTAAAGTATTAAATAAGATTGGTACCTCTCCTGGCAGAGATAACAAATTGCAACAATTTAGGACTGCAGCTCCAAGATACTGCCTCCAAAAGGCAGCTGTGACTCTTTAAAATGGTACTGCAAAAGATATAGTTCTGGCTTGCACTATGTAAAGGAAAACATAAAAATGCTAAAGCAAAGCCATAAACTTATTTGTGCATAGAGAGTAACCAACGCTTCTTCTTTTTTTCTGAACAACTTAAGAGAGCACAGAGCCAGAGTCAGAACTTCAGATTCTAGGAAACAAAACAATGCAGACAATTATATGTGTAAAATAAAATCTAAGGGCCAAGAAGGAAGCTATTGAAATGAATCATGTGTAGACAACCTTCAAATGTAGCTCTTTATAAAGTGTTCCTTTTGTATACAGCCATTTCCTCAAGTCATCTATGAAGTACATGGTGGTCATTGGATTTCTGGAAAAGCAATTTATGATGTGCCAAACCAGGACCATTTATGGTGGTTTTCTCCCTTGTAAGCTGATTCTCAGCTGTAATTTTAAGCATCGATTGGGGGATTGTAGAGAAGGCTGATTTGGAAAAGTGCTTCTGTTTTTGGAAAAGTTTTTCTGAATCCTACGTAAGAATGGTAGAAGATCCTGTCTCTTTCAGTAGCTATAAATATGTGAGTACAGTTTATTGAATACATTTTTCAAGTCAAAGTAGTGAGACAGTCAGAATTAAAATAGGTCTGTGTGAACTTCTGTTTTATTCCCCACTGTGTGAAGGGAGATCATTCTGGACTGGGTCCAAATAGACATAATAGGTCTGGGAGATCTATACATTTAAAATATTGCTCCTATGGTAATAATTAATGGCCACAGTTAAAACACTGAGAAGTTTTAAATTTAAGGCATCTTTACTTTTTACGTAGTTCTCTGAGGAAAAGTTAGATAATATCTTTTCAAGGAATTAGTAGAATATGTGTACACGAGGACTCTATTAAGTAATTAATTGGTGATCTTATTAGATTGAGAAGGGAAGTTATATATTAGCTGATCTGGCTTTAAGATTTCATACAATAGAAGAATTTAAATTAGGTTATTTTATGAGAGGTTGTTAAAAAAAAAAAAACTATTCATGACTCTGTGTAGGGTAAGTGTTGTCCAGGACATATTTTGAGATCCCTTCCACTAAACTATTCAGAATCAAAGGAAATAATGTATTTCCCAGCAGTCAATTTCACTTGACCAATGGGCTCATTGTAAAATATTAAAGTTCAGATTTCTGAAATTTGAGGGTAGGCATGAGTATTTTCTTTCAAAATAATCACTGCTGATTTTTAAAGAAAGTTTTATGCAGATTCCTAATAGATTAACTATTTTACATTCATACACATTTTAAGTCATGTTCCAGAAGTGTCTTTAAAGATGGAAATAATCATAGACGATACAACTTTAGAACAGAGTATGTGTCCTACAACTTAAAAAAATCAAATTAATATAAAGCTAGCAGACACTAATTTTACTGAATAGTGTATAAATACAATGGTTTATTTTTGGTTTACATGGTAGATTGTGATTATTAACCATTATAGAATATTATAAATAATCTATCTTCCAAAGTAACTAAATTTATTATTGTAGATGAGTAATTGTAATAAAAGCAACAGCAAGAAAAACAGATTAAGTATAAGGTCAGGAAGACAGGTTCAAATCCCACCTCTGACATTTACTATATGTGACCCTAGATGAATCTCTTCCAATTGCTTCAGACAACTCCTAAAGATGCAACTACTAAATCAGAGACCTGCTGCAATTCACATCAATGGAATAAGTTCCCACACTGGGATGTTTCCATGCTGATGAAATAAAATATTGTTTGTTTCTGGCATAAATGGAATAATCACATTTTTGTTGCTGCTCAGTCATTTCATTCATGTCCAACTCTTTGTGGCTCCATTTGGAGTTTTCTTGGCAAATGTTGCAACAGTTTGCCATTTCCTCCTCTGGGAGTAATTACGCAAATTATAATTAAAATGATAGGAGAGCCATGCAGACAGCACTATTTATCTTTAAATATCTTGATTATGTAAATCAGTCTTCTACAAAGTGAGGCCCAGTGGTCCATTTTAGAACCATGGCCTGACCCAAAAACGTATGTGATCAACCAATGAGGAAGTGAGAACAGAGGTGGGATCTTACTCTCTTCTTAATATTCAGTTATGGGAATCATCTTCAACAGTACCACAACTACCCTCATGCCACCATATGTAATCATTCTGCACAGTGCCTTTGGATTCAAATTGCAAATTCACCCCATCTTTGTCAGGAGTTAGCCTCTATTCCCTCAGGGCAATTAGAACCTAGCTTACTAGTTTAGTAACTGCAACAATACCATCAAAGCACAGTCCACTGAGATACTTTATCCATTACTGCAATAAAGTGTGTATTTTCTGCTCTCCATATCCCTCATGGCCAAGAAAAGTGACTCAAAGGAGGATGGGTTTTCTGTATCAGGGCAACTGCAACAAGAGTTATACTGTTTTCAGCTGGTTCGCCACTTGACGTTCAGTTCCAGAGTAGATTCCAGTTCTACCCAATAACCATGTATATCCTCCCAAGGTTGTGACATGGGTCCTTTTTGTCTTGAGTTTCTTTACTATTTCACTTTGTGACCTCAGCAGTTACTATGGATTTATTTATTATAGCAATGCAGATGATTCTCAGTTCTATTTATCCAGTCCTGGGTGGGGGAGGAGCCAAGATGGCAGCTGGAAAGCAGGGACTTGTGTGAACTACCCCCCCAGGTCCCTCCAAACACCTATAAAAATGACTCTGAACAAATTCTAGAACTTCAGAACCCACAAAATAGCTGAGAGAAGTGGGGCTCCAGCCCAGGACAGCCTAGATGCTTGCTGGATAAGGTCTATCACATGGAATGGGAAGCGGAGTGGAGCAGAGCCCAGTGTGAGCCACACCTGGACCAACCAGACCAGAAGCCAGGCAAAACAGGCCCTAGCACCCTGAATCAGTGATCTTTGGCAGTTGCCAGACTTCTCAACCCATAAACACAAAAGACAACAGAGAAGGTTACTGGGAAAAGCTTCTGGGACACAGTGAAAGGAGTTGACAGTTTGGCCACTGCCCAGGGGGCAGCAGAGGTGATGCACCTCTGAGGCTGCTTACAGAGCTACAGATGCAGTTCCTTCCAGCCCCAGGCCCACCTGGTGGAAGGAATTAAGTGGCAGATCTGAGCAGGAGTGCAGAGCCAGCTTAGATCTGAGTCAGGTCTGGGTTGGTGCTTCTTGGGGGAGGAGGAGCATTGGTGTGGCAGAGCTTGCTGTGTAGAAATAGCTCTGAAAACAACAGCACAGCCCCTCAAGCTTGGGACAAAGTTCTCTCTACTCTACAAGCAGTCATACCCTGACGAAAAACTCAAGGGTCAAGTAATTTGGCTGAGAACATGGCCAGGCAGCAAAAATAGACTCCTATTCAGACTCAGGCTTTATAATCTTTCTTTGGTGACAAAGAAAACCAAAACATACAGCCAGAAGAAGTCAACAAAGTCAAAGGGCCTACATCAGAAGCCTTCAAGAAAAACATGAACTGGTCTCAGGCCATGGAAGAGCTCAAAAAGGATCTGGAAAAACAAGTAAGAGAAGTAGAGTAAAAATTGGGAGAGAAATGAGAATGATGAAAGAAAACCATGAAAAACAAATCAATGACTTGCTGAATGAGATCCAAAAATACTGAAAAAATAACATCTTAAAAATAGACTAACTCAAAAGGCAAAAGAGCTCCAAAAAGCCAAGGAAAAGAATGCCTTGAAAGGCAGAATTAGCCAAATGGAAAAGGAGGTCCAAAAGAGCACTGAAGAAAATACTACCTTGAAAATTGGATTGGAGCAAGTGGAAGCTAGTGACTTTATGAGAAATCAAGATATTATAAAACAGAACCAAAGGAATGAAAAAATGGAAGACAATGTGAAATATCTCATTGGAAAAACCACTGACTTGGAAAATAGATCCATGAGAGATAATTTGAAAAGAATTGAACTACCTGAAAGCCCTGATCAAAAAAAGAGCCTAGATATCATCTTTCAAGTAATTATCAAGGAGAACTGCCCTGACATTCTAGAGCCGGAGGGTAAAATAGAAATTGAAAGAATCTACCTATCACTTCCTCAAAAAGATCCCTCCCCACAAAATAAAAAAAAAAAACTCCTGGGAATATTGTCGCCAAATTCAGAGCTCCCAGGTCAAGGAAAAAATACTGTAAGCAGCCAGAAAGAAACAATTTGGGTACCATGGAAACACAATCAGAATAACACAAGATCTAACAACTTAAGGGACTGAAGGGCTTGGAACATGATATTCTGGAGGTCAACAAAGCTAGCATTAAAACCAAGAATCACCTACCCAGAAAAACTGAGTATCATGCTCCAAGGCAAAATATGCATTTTCAATAAAATAGAAGACTTTCAAGCTTTGCCAGTGAAAAGCCCAGAGGTGAATAGTAAATTTGACTTTCAAACACAAGAATCAAAAGAAGCATGAAAAGGTAAACAAGAAAGAGAAATCATAAGGGACTTAATAAAGTTGAACTGTTTTTTTACATTCCTACATGGAAAGATGATGTGTATAATTTATGAGACTTCACTATTAGGGTAGCTTAAGGGAATACACACATATACACAGATATATATATGTATATGTGTGTATATACATATGTGTTGGTAAGCGAAATAGGCTCCTAAGCACTTAGTTCAACAACTGCCCTTGAAGAGTTTGGCTTTTGTTTGCATTGAGTAATTCAGTATATTTCATTGAGTCTTACTAAGTGCTAAGCATCAGGCCCAAACCCCTATTAGGTGTAAAACCTATGTGGGTGTGGATTGGCCATGAAGGTGGGGTCCAAGGTGGGGCTAACTCCAGGGAGGGCCTAGTTTACATATCTGGGACAGCAGAGGCTTTTAGACCACGTGGGTGTAAGTCGCCTCTTTGTGAGGATTCTAGGTCACATAGTGAGTCGCATGTGTGACTCACCCTTGACACTGAAAAAGATATAAAACTAGGGGTTGGCCTCCTCTTCCTTGGAGCTCATTCCATGAAGCAGTGGTGGCATGTGACTCTGGGCCAGTCCTTGTTCTGAGCTCCTGGGCTGAACCTAGATGTTGCTAACTATGAATCTATATTGGGTCTGTCTGTTCATGTGTGTACTTTGTAATTTTCTCTGAAGTTCAGGGTGCTGGCTTTTCTCCCTGAACTAAGTGAATGATATTTGTATGCTGAATTAAAGTAAGCTTGTCAAACCTTGCTTTCCCTAGTTAAGAAGATCAAAAGACCCTGTGCTGTTGGCAGCTTTCTTGGTGCTGGCTGTGGGTGGATCTTAGACCCCCACAGAAGCTGCTAGCCGGATTGTGGATGTACATATATATATATATATATGTGTGTGTGTGTGTGTGTGTGTGTGCGTGTGCATGTGCGTGTGTGTGTATGTGTGTGTGTATACACACACACACATACACACACACAGAGGGCATAGTGTGAGTTGAATATAAAGGGATGATATCCAAAAAAATAAAATAAATTTAAGGGATGAGAGAGGAATATATTGATAGGAGAAAGAGAGAGGTAGTATAGGGTAAATTATCTCGCATCAAAGTGGCAAGAAAAAGCAGTTCTGTAGGAAGGGAAGAGGGGGCAGGTGAGGGGGAATGAGCTAATCTTCCTCTCATCAGATTTGACCTGAGGAGTAAATAACATACACACTCAGTTGGGTAATGTACCCCACAGGAAAGAAGGAGGAAGGAGATAAAAAATGGTAAATGACATCAGGGAGGGCAGATAGGGGGAAAAGATAATCAAAAGCAAACACTTTCCAAAAGAGACATGGTCAAGGGAGAAAATTTAATAAAGGGCATAGGATAGAAAGGAGCAAAATAAAGTTAGTCTTTCACAACATGAGTATTGTGAAAGGTTTTTACATAATGATACACATTTGTCCTATGTTGAATTGCTTGCCTTTTTAGGGAGGGTGGGTGGGGAGGGAAGAAGGGAGAGAATTTGGAACTCAAAGATTTAAAAATAAATGTTCAAAAAAAGTTTGTGCGTGCAACTATGAAATAAGGTATACAGGCAATGGGTCATAGAAAGCTATCTTGCCCTGTTTAACCAGTCCTAACTATCTTCTGACCTCACGTATTGCTTTTCCAATTCCATATTGAATTGGATATCATAAAGCCATCTTGGACTACACACGTCGAAAAACTGAGCTCCTCATCTTTTCCCCATAAACAGGGATCTATGAGAGAGAGACAATTGCTATATTTTCAATTACATCTATAAAAAAGGCAAATGGTTCCAAACAGGGCTTGATTTTATGCTTTCTTGATTATCTAGACTTTTACAAAAGGATAGAGAAAATGTTAATAATGTAGGTTAAACTGATAATTTGCTGTGAGTACATTTTTTTCTGAGATGGTATTAATCATTTTCCAGAACACCACTTCCTGAAACCCTCCTATGTTCCTAACATCTGTCTAACTTACAATGCCACCATTATCTTCCAGTCAGCCAGGATCACAATTTAAATGACATCTTCTCTATTCCATGCAATTTCATTGGTTGTTCCCCATTCTTGAAATGTTTTTCTGCCTCATGATTTCCTTGGTTTCCTTCAAGTCTCATCAGAAATTATACTTTTTGCAAGAGGTCTTTTCTTGTCTCTGTTAGTGCTGGAGCTCTTCTTCTTAGATTACTTTCAAATTATCCCAAAATAACTTGTTTGTACACTGTTGTTTTCCTGTTGTCTACCTCATTAGAAGCTGAACTTAAAGGAAAGGATTTTTTTTCTTTGCTTCTTTGTTTCCTTAGTTCTTAGCATAGTTCCAGGCACATAGTAAGCATTTAATAAATGTTTTTTGATTGATTGATTAATATTAGTGATTCAGAGCACATTCGTATATGTATCTAGATCCCACAGCTAGTTTACTTATTAATTCCTGAGGATTATTTGTATTGAGTGTAGAATTTTTGCAGGAAAGGGAACCATAGTATGGTTATAGAAGAGTTGCAAGATTTTGCTCCACACTCAATTTATATCAAACTATTTTCTCCACTAGTGTGTGAGATGGTGATTCTTTACCCAAGTACCTTTGGTCCTACCTATGCTGTGTTCTCTTACTTCTTTGTGGGCTTTGTACCTAATCTGATCCATTGAAAAATTTCTCTTTTAATTTGAATCATTTCCCTATAGATCTTGGAGAGACTTCTATTGGAGAAATTTTTCTATGAAGATTGTTTTTCTCCAACTGTTTTCTTTATAATCTTAGCTATATTGGATTTATACAAAAATTTAAATTTTATATAATCAAAACTGTCCATATTATCTTCTATAATCCCCTTTACAATGTTTGTTAATACATGTTTCTATACTTGGATCTCAACATTAATTTCATCCTTTATCCTTGAATTTGTTTATGATGTGGCCCATTATATCTAGGATTCATATCCAATTGGAGCTTATTGTAGTATATGATGTGAGATTTCAGTATCAACTATGCAGATTTCCAGGCAGTTTTTGTGACAGTAATTTCATGCTCTGGGAGCTGGGGTTTTGGGGATTGAACTATTGGATTTCTTTACCTCTGCATGCTATACACCTTACAGATCTATAGTTTAGATTGAGATATGATATGTCTATACCCCCTTACTTTCCATTTTTTTCCATTATTTCCCTTAAGATTCTTGACGTTTTATTCCTCCGGATGAATTTTGTTATTATTTTTTAATTCTATAAAGTATTCCTTTGATATTTTGATGGCCAGTAAGTAAATTACTTATTATTGTAATTTTTATTATATTGGCTGGACCTAACTTCAAATAACAAGTATTATTTTCTAATTCTTCAGTCTATTTTTATTTAGATTCCATGTTTTCTCATTGTATTTATATAGTTATTGCATTTATCTCAGTAGGTAGGCTCCCAAGTAATTTTTTTAAAATATTTTACCTGGAATTTCTCTATCTCATATTTCTGTGTCTTCTTGAATTGTGTGGATTCATTTTATATACTGTTAACTTTTCAGATGTTAGTATTTCAATTAATTTTAGTTGATAGACTAGAGTTCTAAGATTTTATCATTATATCATCTTCAAAAAGTGATCATTTTGGTTCTTTTTTGTTTATGCTTATTTACTCTATTTTGTCTAATTGCTAGAGCAAGCATTTCTAGCACATCAAGTAGATGTGGTTACATTGGACATCCTTTTTAACTCCAATCTTAATGTAAATGATTCTAATTTTTGTACTTCCCCTTACTTATTTGAAATGCTGTTATCCTGATTTTTATCTTACATTTCAAAATCAAGATAAAGTTATGTGTCTACCATGAAATGTTTTTTCCATTGATTCCAATTATTTCTCTTTTTTGAAATCCTAGTGTCCTACACAATTAAGAGATTTCCCTAATAATTCAACCTAATTCTTTAAGCCAAATAAATAAATAATTGCATAATGAAAAACCTATTAGATATTAAGGATCATTAAAGTGACTTTCTATGACCTCATTGTTTTAGGAATTGATACTAAGAAAATTTAATTTATTTAAGTATTTTCTATCCTAGCTATAAATTCCAAGAACAGCAGAGACTTAAAAATACTAAAATTCTTGCTTTAGGACTGTATTTCAATCATAATCAATTTGACAAATCATATTTAATCCCTTCATAAACTTTATAACCTAGACTCTTCTTACCTTTTCAGTCTTCCTATTCCTTACTCCTCACAATATACTCTGTGAGCCAATGACATTTGTATCCTGAGTGTTCCTTGCACAAGACAGTCTATCTACCAACTCTATTGCATTTTCACTAATTGTCCCCTATGCCTAGAATGCTCTCTCTTCTCATGTCTTCCTCCTGGTTTTGCTGTCTTCCTTCAAGCCCTAGTAAAAGCCTACCTCCTACAAGAACCTTTTCCAAATTACTTTCTCCAACTGGTATCCTGCCTCCATTTATTATTTATAATTTAAACTATATATACATTTTCTGGCATATAGCTTATTGGCTATATACAGATTGGCTAGCAAGTCTAGGACTTACATTCAGTAATAATCTGCAGATATATGCCAAATTTTACTTATATTTGGTTAATATTTTATAATGTCATATAATACCATGGTAGCATCTGTTTTCCTATAGAATAACATTCTCAGATCTATAATAACAGTGGTTGTGGTTGCAAAGTGAGATTCAAGTAATCTCAGAAAAAGCAATAAAAACTTGGAAGGTCTAAAATATTAATATTGATCTACCCTAAAATACAACTTAAATTAGTGAAATATTAACATCATAAAGACAGATAAGAGCAATCCCAAAGTGGAGTATACCAAAACATATATTCGAAAGGAATAAACATTGAGATTTGCTAGAAATAATAGGTAGCATAAAGGCAACATATGAAAGGGGGAAAGAGAGAGAGAGAGAGAGAGAGAGAGAGAGAGAGAGAGAGAGAGAGAGAATAAGGAAGACTAACAACCCATTTTGGCATCTTGGAGCAGAATACTTAGGCTAAAACTTTTGGTTATACCTATGTATTCAAGGAATAAAGGAAGTTCCAAGTAAAGAATACTCTTTCCCTAACCTTCCCTCATTGTACCTACTCTTTCACAGACACTATATTATATTTTATTCATTTTCTCCCAATATTTATGAGAATTTGAACTTTGCTCAATCCTAAAGAGGCCAGGAAATGACTAGCTAAAGACAAAAACAAATTCATTTTAGAAAAGAAATTCAAATTTCTGTGTAAATGTCTATGTTCTTGTAACTGGGGGCTCTGAGCTGTTGTAATTGTACATATATGGCTAATTTTTCATTTAATATAAGCTCCAAAAAATAGCAGAGGAGAGGATCATATGGACCTGAAGATGCTATAATATTGACACTATATTGTAAAATAAGCTAAGTCTTATAACATAGTTTCCCTGATTAAATCCTCAAAGTAAAATAAGAAACTTGGAAAGTTAAGTTAGTAGCATATATCTGTCAGGCAACAGTGATACACACAACCACAGATGTTATATTTCATTCAAATATTTGACAATCTGTATTTGTAAGTGAAAATAATGCATTAGCCACAAGCTACAAATGATTAATTTATGACACATATGGAATGTTAAAGCCTTAACCATTCATTTAATGGGAGCACCATAAATTTAAAGCTCTTAGTCTCCAAGGCGAGAAGGAAGTATAGACTGCATTTACTTATAACTAGTGTGAGAACACAATTACTGTGAACTGAGGAGAATTGAATACTGTGAACTGAGGAGATATTTTTTGTACTATTATATATTACTAAACTTTGGAATATGTGATTTAAAAAGTTATCTCCGAAGCTTCTTTCAAAGATCCAAATGGGACTCAAAGTAATATCTTTGAAATTAAAAAAAAAAACAACAAAACTAAAGATATCTATGTGTCAACAGTTGTTTTTATTTTTCCCTGTTTTGTTTACTTTTGTTTTTGATGTTGCTTAGGTTTTGTCCTATATGTATTTCTCAATTACCTTAAAAAAAGAGAACTGGATATAAATGTGTGGGGGGAATTATTTGTTATATTTTTCCTATATATCTGTTCCTAATAGGATTCCAGAGAGGAAGCTTCATACTTCAAAAAATTAACATATTTGCAATATCTGTATCTTAGTTACATCTTTTTGACAATAAAGAATATCTTATAAGGGAAAGGAATCAGTAGTATAAATCTGATGACTCAAATTATCAATATATTAACTGTTGGCCATGAATATTCTGTCTTATATTACAAAGTATTAATAGCCATTATTCACAGTAGAATGTAAACTCCTTGAGGGAAAAGACCATAATGGGGAGGAAATAAGTGATTTAAAATAATTTCTCACTAAGATTTCAATAGGCATATTTTGGAAAAATCTTTTAATTCCTCAAATTTTTCATTATTAATATTAATAAAGACCATCAATTCTCAAGTAATCTTGCATGAGGAAGAGCAACTATTCTTTTATGGAAATTATTCAGCAAGGAACCCCAAAGCCTTTGGTGTAGTATCAGCATGCCCGATATGCTTTTCTCTATACAAGAAGTTATGATTATTGATTAATTTAAAAATCAATGCAATTAGGACAACCAGTAAAGCTAAGATGAGTAAGTAAAAAGTATATTTAAAAGCTATAATTTAATATCTAGAAATGGCTTTAGATATTATCTAATTACTCATTTTAAAGATGAAAAAAACCCAAGGCCCAGAGAGATAAAGTAAATTGTACAAAGTTGCATAGCTTCTTAGGAGAAAAGTCAAGAAAAAGTTAAGAAGCCAAGTCTCTCAACATCTAATCCAGGGCAATACTTTTCCCATTATTAGATTCCATCTTCTCTATGTCTTCTCCAATTGTTCTTTACAATGGGGAGGTATCTTTGATCTATGTATAGGGAGCAAATACCAGTATGACAAAACACTATTCTTGTGTTGCCAAATAAGACATAGTTGGGTCATGAAAAGCTATGTAACAGTTGCACCACTGGTAATTTTCCCCTGTTGTATAGCTCCAAAGACTGCATGATGTTACTTATGTTGTTTCAGAGGAGCCATGGTAGAATAAAATTTTTCTGCTGATTTCAACAGCTTTCAATTTCAAGCAAACAGACATAGACCAACTAGGCAATACTCCATAGTCTGTCCAGCCATCCATAATCAAATCAATTGCTTCTAGAAAAGATATGTTTAATCTGCATTATTAACAATTCTCAAGGTGAAACAAGCAACAAAATAATGAACAAAACCCTGATTTATAAGATTGATTACTTAAGAGGTGTAAATGCTCACTATGAATATTTGACAATTGAGCAGATCAGAGCTAACTTCTACACCCTTGATTTCAGGTAAATATCTTTAATTTCTTTTTCATTTATTTAGTATCAATTCTTGGGCAATCACTGAGCTAATTATCTCTATAAGTGAATTATCACAGACTCACACTCCTGGAGGACATGGATTATCTCACTATAATCTCTGAATTCTCAGTACTTGATATAGTGCCAACACTTAGTAGGCACTTCATAAATGCTTGATTATTGTTTATGACTATCCCTTAAGCCTGGAATTCACTCCCTCTTCACCTCTAAAACTTAAAATCCTTATTCCTTAAATGATTAGCTCATGTCACCTGACCCTCCAATTGCTAATGTCTTCTCAAACAGTGTGTTGTTAAGCAAAATTGTCTCATTAGCATGGCTTTTGTTTAATGTAGTAGGAAGGCCGAATTTATGATCTCAAATATAATCATGTATATGTTTGAATGGTCCGAAATCGCAAGGTATGAGAGATTCTCTAAGGAGAAAACAACAAGGAATTTATTTAGGCCCCACCGCAGCAAAAAC
>CM053623.1:251213808-251234647 GCA_028646595.1 Phalanger gymnotis
ATGGGGAGGCTGGTTCAAGTTTTTGCTGCGGTGGGGCCTAAATAAATTTCTTGTTGTTTTCTCCTTAGAGAATCTCTCATACCTTGCGATTTCAGACCATTCAAACATATACATGATTATATTTGAGATCATAAATTCGGCCTTCCTACTACAACACCCAAGCCATACTAGCCAGCCCAGAACTGAGTATTTTTGTCTCCATATTGGAAATGGATACAACAGACTCCTGGGGGGTAATTGGAGAATGTATAGGAAACTATGTCCACTCAGCCCCATTCCATTGATCAATGTACACAGGGGCTGGTATAAGCTCAGGGAAGACCTCACAGTTATCTGACAACAGTTTCACACAGAAATGGTAGGTACAGGTACAGGCATTTCTGGTGGCAAACCAGTCCTTGATCACTATGTCTAGCTTCAGTGTGCCCACAAATTCCTTCCAATACCCCTCAGCTTTCAGGTCCAGCTGAAACTTGATGAAGGTACTGGGGTGATATGAGAAGGTTTTCTGCCCCAGGTCTGCTTAGCAGTGGGTTGTGCCCTTCCCCATTGGGAAGATATAATTTCTAGATAATTAATCATTTTATTAATCATGCCAGTAGATAATTAATAAAAGGTGTCAGTGACACTGGTGAAAGCCAAAGACTGACAAGGCGATTTTTCTAAATCAGAGCTCTGTATATGTTACCTGCTCTCCAAATAAACTTTAGTAGCTCCCTAATACTCATAGAGTCAGTACGAATCCTCTGATATTGAAAACTCTTCACATCTTGGCCCCTTCCTATCATTCCACTCTTATACTCAATTCCCTTCCACTCCCTTTATAATCCAGCCATAATAGCCAAATTGCTATTTCTTACTTAAAATATTCCCCTCTCTCTGTCCTATGCTTGGAATGCTCTGCTTCTCTTTCCTCTACCACTATTGGAATCTTTTGCTTCTTTCAAGACTCACTACAAATTTCGCTATCTAAGGGGGCATCTCTGAATCCCTCTATCCTGCTAGAATTTTACTCTAAAAGGTCAACTGCCATTTACTGCATTTCTCTTATTTTCCTATTCATTTACATGTCATTGCCCATATTACAGTGTATACTCCTAGAGGATATATAGGACAGAACATGTTATATAAATATATATATATGTATATGTGCATATGTGTGTACATGTATGTATATATGTGTACATACACATATGTGTATATATATATATGCATCTGTGTTTATATATATAGATATATGTATACACAAAAACATATGTTTTTGATAAAGGTCTCATTTCTCAAATATATAGGGAACTGAACCAAATCTGTAAAAATAAGAAACATTGCTCAAATGATAAAGGATAAATGATATCAAAAGGGAATTTTCAAAAGAACAGATTTTGTTCTCTATATCCTCTATGAGTGGATAGATAGATGGTAGGTAGGTAGGTAGACAGATAGATAGATAGATAGACAGATAGATAGATAGATAGATAGATAGATAGATAGATAGATAGATAGATAGATAGATAGATCTTGGGGAATTCCTCAGCTCAGAGATCTTAAGATCCTACTAGAAAGTAATTCCTCTCACCTAGGACCTTTGGAATGAACATAGATAAGTCACAGCTAGAAGATAAAGAATTTAATTCATGTCAGCTAATGGGCAATGGTCAGGTGGCAAGCAGCTCTGCTGAACAAAGGAAGATAAATGCACATATAGAATTTACATTGCTATAGGTCAGGTGGAAAAAGAAACCAATCAGGTGAAACTGGTTCTACTCTTTTCTTATTTGGAGGTTGAGTAAAAAGAACTAGATGAAGGATGATTTAACCTTGAATTAGCTTTGATTTCCTCCCAAGATCAGGTCATTCTCAGTAGGTATTAACCTGTGGTTAATCTCATCAGAACATCTCAGTGGGCCCTGAGGTCTATAATTAATAGCAACAGAATTTCTATGTGGGAGCTGAAATCTAAGATAGTGGCGGCCTCCCTTTGAGATTGAATTAGCACAACTCTTCAGGTTCCATTTCTTTGACTTCTAAGGCAACTTTAAAATGTTGGAAAGGAGATATAAGATAGTTCTCCTAAATGCACTACACACAAGTTCTGCCCATTTCCTCCACAATCTCCAGCACAAGGTTAATACTTAACAAATGTTTGTTGATTACATGACTCAGAAATAGCTATAGGCATCATTGATATTGTTCATTAAATACTTTTATAAAGATGAATGATGAACCCTGTATTAAATATCCAGCTCACTGATAATCAGTCAATAGATCAACTAGCATTTATTGAGCATCCACTAAGTAATAGTCATAGTCCTGAATGCTAGGATACA
The DNA here is from genome assembly GCA_028646595.1 of Phalanger gymnotis. NCBI lineage: Eukaryota > Metazoa > Chordata > Mammalia > Diprotodontia > Phalangeridae > Phalanger > Phalanger gymnotis. The sequence continues at coordinate 251,216,136 of CM053623.1, forward strand.
TCGAAAGACAAAACACAATCCTCTCACTCAGGGAACTTAGTCTAATGGGAGGTTGTTGTTAAGTCATGTCAAGTCAATTCTTCAGGACTCAATTTGGTTTGTTTGTTTTGGCAATGATGCTGGGGTTATTTGCCACATCCTTCTCCAGCTCATTTTACCGATGAGGAAACTGAGGCAAACAGGGTTAAATAAGTTGCTCAGGATCACACAGCTAGAAAGTATGTGAGGCTGAATTTGAGCTCAGGTCTTCCTTATTTCAAGTCTGGCACTCTTTCCACTGCACTGCTTACCTGACAAAAGTGGCATATGGAATTGGCTGAAAATGGGGTGCAGGGAGAGGAAATGACATCAAGCAATTATGTACCAAAAGAAAGATATATACAGGCCAAAAAGGGAAAATTATATATACAGGTAAAATTGAGGAAAGACTTTACCCCTCCACCAAAAAAAAAGAACAAACAACAATGACCTTCAAACTCTCCACTCCATTACCAAAGGAATTAAAAATCTGAAGAATTGCATTCTTTAGCTACATGAGAATCTTGATTCTTCCATATTTTTATGGACTATCCTCCTGTCTTTAAGGTAACACATGATTGCCCTTATTTATTTTTTCATCTAGTCATTGATTCATTTACTCCTCTATTGATTGACTGATTAATTAGTATTCTTACCCTACTTTCAAAAGGATTTGAAGTGGCTTACAAGATTAAACATAATACAACATAGGACAATTAGGGATAAAAACAGAACAAAGACTCTCTAAAGGGAGCAGAGGGAACAGATGTTACCAGGCACCTGAGATGAGCTAATTACTACAATTGGGCAATGAATTTGGCTCCAGTTTCTTGACAAGGCAAAAAGGGAAACATGTTAGGCTACGTAGTTTTCGTTATGGTTCTTTACATCCTATTTTTCTTTTCAAGCATTTTTTTATCTTACTTTTTTGAATTTAGGAAAAGCAGAATGTGCTTCTGGATTAAAAGGGAGGAGAACCTAAATCTGACTTTGCCACTATCTTATTCTGTGACCTTGAAGAAGTCTTTAATCTCTCTAAATCAGTTTCCTCATCTGCAAATAAATGAATGAATGAATAAAAATGTATTTATTAAATATTTACTAGTGCCAGACTCTCTGCTAAGGATTGGCAATATACATACAAAAGAGAGCAATCAATATCAATCAATAAACATTTATTAAGGGAGTATTACATGGCAGACACTACGCTAAGCACAAGCAAAAAATGCCCCTGCTTTCAATGACCTTACATTCCAATGGGGAGAAACAGTTCCTGAAGATTGGTGGCCAGGCAAAAGCATTTTCACCTCAGATGGTTAGTGAAGTCTGAAGTTAATGTATTGATCTGCTCTTTCCAAGACATCTCCTGGTAGTTTGCACAAGGGAGCTGGTTTACTAAACTGGGTAATTAAGGGGATGCCAAAAAAATCACTTAACACTGTTTAATTCAGTTTCCTCATCTGTACAATGAACTAGAGAAGAAAATGACAAATCACTGAAATCATAGCCAAGAAAACCACAAATGTGTCATGAAGAGTCAGATCTGACTGAAAAATGACTTACTGAAAAAAAAAATGCATACTTGAATTTCGGCCAAGCATCCAGCTTATTTGAAGGCTATTGTTAAAAGGTAAAATGGTAGCTTGAAGGTTGATCTATAACCCAGATATCTCTGCATGAATTTTGCCAATAGTTTCGAAGAAAGGATAGCTAGTGTGAATATGTTGTAACAATTAGGCTAGCAGCTGCTGTGGGGGTGAAAAAACCAACACAAGCCCAACAAGAAAAACACTGCCAGCACAAGTTCTTTTGATCTGATTTACTAAGGAAAGCAAAGTGAAGGGATTTGACAAGCTTACTTTAATTCAGCATACAAATATCATTCACTTAGTTCAGGGGGAAAAGCCAGCACCTTGAACTTCAGAGAAAATGCAAACAAATTACAAACATACATTACAAACAGATCAAATACAATTCATAATTACCAAGAAACCAACATCCCAGTTCAGGAGCCAGGGAGCTCATAACAACACCTGGGCTAGAGTCATGCTGCCATTCTTCCTGTGCCTTAGAGGCCCAAGCAGATAGCTCTGTTATCTCTTTCTATATGCTCTTTAACCATCATCAAATGTCATCTGAGCAACCAGAACTTAGGCCCCTAATATTGGCTCTGGTCTTAGCAACTCCCCTTAGGACCCTGAGGGCTTCACGCCCACATAGGCTTAGCACCTAGTAATTAGGGGTTTGGGCCTGGGGCTTTGCACCTACTAAGGCTCAATCAAAGAGACTTAATTAATTTATCATTCTAAAACAACAAGAAAGTCCCACATTAGTTACCAATGCAGAATGTAAAATTGGTATATCATGTATATGAAGCTGTGAGTAATAAGTAATAGTTGGATGATTGAATCAGTCTAAAAAAGATCATTACAAATAAGAATTGACTGGATTATAGAAATAGAAATAGAAGGAGATAACATTTAAAGCTCTGCATTGATTCAAAGAATTAACTTCCTGAGGACAAACCGCAGGGGCAATGGCTTAGGCAACAGTAAATTGAAAACAACAACACAAATTTGGCATTTTTGTTGGAGTGCAATCTCACTGAATCAACAGTGGGATGACATGGTTTCCCTCCAAGCTAATATAACTAGAAATGTATAAATGTATGTATATATTTATACATAAATATGCACATGTAATAGGCCCTTTCATTCTCTTCCATTCCGAGGGTCTCCATTCCTCATTCCAAAAACCCACATGAAAGCTTGCCTTAGGGCCTACCTACCATTATATATGACTCATGACAGAATTTGCCCTATTATGCTGAAAAGTCAATTGATTGGCTGCTGATCAAAAACTCAGTGGATATATAGAAGGGGCAACCTGATACTTCCAGACTATCTTATTTCCAGCTTTGAGTACATGGAGTATGTTTAGACAGTTGGGTAGGGGAAGAGTAACTCCCTTGTCTGCCACTTAGCCCTACTTGGGCATGAGTACATGGCCTCCCTAAGAAAGTCTACATGACTAAGATGAAATCATCAGCCCATATTTTTTGGTTTCTTTTACTTGAATTAGTGATGCTATGACTTTTGAAAAGTATAGAAGTTTGTGTTTGGGCCATCAGTAGCTACACCAAAGTAACAGAAGAATGGAGAATTGCCACTGAGGAAGGAAAAAAAAAAGGACTGACTCAGTCTAACTCCTTTACCAGTAGGCTGTCATCAGCAGTGTTCTAATACTGACAGAGAGAAATGAAATGTAAAAAGGGTAATCATAAGTTTTATCAGATATATTATGCTCCAACAATTATCTGCTCTACATCTGATTCATATTGTACATTGAATATGTTATTTACTTTTCTCTTTGGGGAGAGTCAGACATGAGCTATAACTCAAATAATCAGTACCATTTTCAAACAGGGAGAACCAGTTTGATGTTTGTTAGCAAGTCAGTAAATATGACAATGGTGAAGTTAATATGCCTAATTAGAGTTTGAGTTTTCCTAGCAATAAACTGATACAAAGGATTGTGAACTTCTGTTCATCCCAATAGATAAACATAAACAAGTATAAATCGTATATATTATAAGCACATGTATGTGTAACTGAGAGGCAAAATAGCATAATGGATACGAGTAAGCAACCTCATGCTACTGTATAAGCACATATATATGTATATATATGTGCATATATACATATATACATATGTGTGTGTGTGTGTCTGTATCTAACTATAGTTATGTAGCTAGCTATTGTTGTTTTTGTCCTTCATTTTCTTAGAGGGTCAATGACATTATGGGTGGTGTCTTGACTCATGCATGAGTTGGATTTAAGTGAAGCAGAGTTGTACAAAGTCATCAGCCTTACTCTCTTGTCTTGAGCTATCGAAGTACAAGAGCAGGACAAAAATCAAGATGACTGGGGATGTCCTGGGATGCAGTTGATGACCTTGGTGTCCTTCATGCTTGACCAAGCTCTTGGCATTCCACAATTCCTACTTCTGTTATCTTCATGGCCATTGGAACAAAGTGTTCTCATCTACCATTCTGCTGGGGAAAATCTTCACATGCTTAGTGTAGACCTCCCTCTAACTCACCAATAGGTTTGAGGTTGCCCTCAACCTAGTTAGGCCTGTCTGACAAGATGGTTCACCGAAGTATAGTTGCTCCACATGTTACAGTCTCTTGGAGCCACAACCATTAGGTGAATCAGGTGGACAGCAAAGGTGGATGAACAGCACTGAAAAGGGCTTGGCAAGCCATTACACGAGAGATGCTAGTCTTCCTGAACACTCCACACACCTTATACACACAGCTAGTTAGATAGACAATCAGATAGATAGATAGTTGGAAACACATATATAGTCAGTTCTCATATTTGTGGTAGTTATGTTCTACAAAGGTGTCATGAATGCTGATTTAGTGAATACTGAACTCCTAGGGGAAATACAAGGTTAGATACCTTGAAGTCTCTAACCACAACATTTTCATCAATTGATCAACACATAACCTTATTTTATGTGTTTCTATTTAAAGACAACTTATGTGATACAGTATTCTTCCAAAAAAATATTTTTATGGAAATTTCCATTTCCTTTTTTTCTGGATGAAATGTATTGTCTATTCATTAACATTGAATTCATGGCTAAAAGTGTTATAAACTCATGCCTGAGTGAGGCTTATCTGACAAAACTATTTTCACTGTAAGACACATCGCATCTTTCTTATGCTTAGGAAACCTAGACAGAAGTTCAGCACTACATTTGGAGGCCATTTTAAATAGCAAAATTGTACATAAAAATAAAAAAAAATGTGGCATTAAAAAGACCATGAAAAAGCATACTCACTTATAGTGTGAAAGCTGAAATAAGAAGACAGAGTGACATCAGCTAGGACCATGATTGTCGGTAAACTCAATTTTTTTTTGCCTTTCTGCAAATGTCCATAAATGACTGCAAAATTGTCATGAGCATTGATTATGGCTTTCAAATAAATTTTACTGAGTGGACAGATTCATACGGAATTTGTGAATAATGAAGATCAATTGTAGATATATGTATCTGTGCATATGTGTATGTGGCATGCACATACACATAAATATATAAAGAGAGACAGAGACAGAGGTAGACAGAGTACTACCTATCTGCCTATTAAGAAAATCTTTCTATTAAAGTAAGTTTTTCTGTACTTTATAGTTTTAGAGGATTTCCCTAAGCCACCAAGGAGTTAAATGTCTTTCTTAGGGTCACACAACAGTATGTGCCAGAGACAGGTCTTAAACCCAATTGTTCCTGACTCTAATATCAGTTCTCTATTCACTATGACTGTTTCTTTTCACTTTGCACATATATTATGGAAATTTTTATATTTCCTTTTATTAATTTTTATTATTCAGGATTCAGGGCCATTCATCCTGCAACTTTTGGTTAATTAAAACTCTTTCTTTTGTTAATATTAAACTTATCTGTAAAAATCTGACTCTTGAAATTATAATATTAAGGGAAGACTATTTGGCATTCCTCCACAGAAGCCAAAGGAAAATTTGAGGTCCCCAAATTGATTTATTTATTTGTTAGCTTCACTAGCTAATTATGTAAGGAAGGATTTTCCTGACACCAATTTTCTTGGTTGTCTTAGTGACATATAACTTTTCCTTCTCAATATGCCTATTGTTAGTCCGCTAAATGTAGTTTAATTTGTATCCTGATTTAGTTCACCTATAGAATCTTTTGTAAGTAGGTTTATTTCCTTGGGGATATGTGAGATTAAAGGTTAACCAAGTTTGTTCAACCTTTATGACATTGAATGACCTTGGGATTATGACTCTGATTTTTTTATATTACTTTTAAACTATTTCTTCCGAAGAACTAACATGCAAGTTCAAATTAAATTCATTTTCATTAGCGAGTTTTTGGGTTATCAGGATTTGGGTAGATGCAACACATCTTTATATTCAGTTACATGTTTGACCCCTATCTTATTAATGTCAAGAATGTATAAGCTAAAGAACCATATCTCCATTTAGAGCTCTTATCAGATACCTTCTGCAGGCTCAATTTCTCTCATGAAATCTCTTTAGGCATATTTTTTTTTTGTCAGAGAGAACAGCAGGATAAATCATCCTAAGCCTTTTCTGGCCATGGGGACAATAGTGGAGGTAGTGAGAGAAACAGAAGTTTAAGGCTAATATCTGTCCTTAGAAAAGATTATAGATGATGAATCAAAACACATAACCCCACAAATGAACTTAATTTGCTTAATATACTCTGAATATAGCACTGCAAATTATAGGTATCAGCACATGCTGACCAGGAAACTTCTTGGAGACATTTGAAAGCCATCCATTCCTTCCTTACAATTTAAATTGCTTAATTTCCTTCATAGCTAAGATCAAATTCTACCTGTAGTGTTAAGTGTTAACGATTCTTCCATTGTCTAGCATTTATTTTACATGTATTTTGTTTGTATATACACATACAATATACATACATATGCATACACACATACTTACGCACATACATACATATACATGTACACGCATACAATACAGACATATATGCTCCTTGAAGGGAGTAATTAGTTCATTTTCATTTTTCATCTACAGTGTCCAGTGCCATATTATAGGCACTTAACCAGTATATCTTGATTGAATTTGCCAGACAACTATTTTTTTCTCGTATAAAAAGCTCTTATGGCCCAATTCAATGTCCTTCGATCTAGTGGAAACACTATGAGATTAATGGCATTCTCTACCACAAATATGCCATATAGAGTATCCCCCTACAAAATCTTTTCATATCTGGTAATGATAAACAGAAAGTAACCCAATTATCACAAAATTTCTACTTAATCTACCTTCTAAAACTGAGGCTCTTACTTTGAGGTTAATTATTTTTTTTAAAAAGTATTTGATAACTGTATTTTCACAAAACCAGTTTCCTTCATGATCATGTTATTAATATTTTATTTTCTTCTTTTAAAACATTACTCTGAGACAGGGCACACAGACATCCGAAGATTTCCAGTGGATTCATTAAGGTAAAATAAGGCTAGAATCATCTGTCTTAAAAGAAGCCACTTTGATTCTACCAAAGACCAAAATCACAATTACAGATTACTGGCAAAAATCCAATAATATAGTATCAGTCATGACTTTATTGCATATTTGCTTAACCAGACTTCAAGTTTTTGTGCCCTATTTTATATCTTCAAACTCCTGAAAGCTAAAAGTTGGAGCACTAAGATTTCTGGATGCTACATATCTGGCTTCTTTATAATGGGCTTTTATTTTCACAGGCACTATCATCTATGAGGAATGTTTATCTCTTAAATCCTCATATGAAGACAACATTCTTCAGGACACATTAGTTGACTGATTTTCCTTGTATCTAATGCTATAATCAAACTTGCCACTCCTTGAATGGATACCATAGGTTCCTGATTTCCTGCCTTTGCTTACATATCCTTTCTACCTGGATTGCCTTTTACATTCCTCATCCTATTTGCCTAATCTCTGTTAAAGACCAGCTCAAGTGCTAACTACTCTCTAAAACCTTTCCAGGTCTCTTTAGACAGAAATATCTCTCACTAACCCAACCTGATAAAATTTTATTTTTAATTTCTCTTCCATATTCTACCTTATATTGTAGTTATTTAGAAGAGCATCTAAACACTTAGATCATCCTAGACCAACTCTTTCATTTTATAGATAAAGAAACCAAGGCTGCCCAGGTGACAAAATAAATAACAGAGCTGGCATTTGAAACCCAAACCAGTGCCTTGAAACACACACACACATACACGTGGTTTTTAAACATATACACACATATGTATAGATGTACACATACACATATACATGCATAGATATATACACACATATGTATGTGTATATATACACATATGCATATGCAATACATGCGTATGCACATGTATATATAAATTTATACATAAATGCACCAGAATGTGTCACATTTCTTTAGAGAAGTTTCATGGCATAATGTACAATAGAGAGCAGGACTGTGAAACGGCAAGAGTAGAAAATGTTTCATTCTTTATATTTGTATCCCCAGTGCCTAATATAGTACTTGGTACATAATAAGTTAATTGAATCTCTTTCAATTGATTGTTTGTTCAAATCTCTCCCTTGTGGGAGATTGTGGGAGATGTGAGAGATCACTGGTTATGTGAGTTGGACAATATACTTATCCTCTGTGTCTCTCAGACTGACCCAATACCAATCTACAAAGATATAGACAGATTGCAATGCATATTCTTTGGAAGGAGTTCTCATGCAGGTTATTTTCCCACTTGACACAATCATAGATCTTTCCTATATTAATGTACTATAGTTATAAATGTATGTATCTTAGGTGTCCTTCTAGATTTTAAGATCTATGATCCCATATCTTATTATTCTGTGTATCCTTAACAGGATTGAGCATAGTGACTGGGAGATTATTAAATATTTGTTGGTTGAATGACTTAATGAATGAATGTTCAATGTCTGTTGAAGTTGACTAAATTTTAGGGTAGTCCCTAAAATCATTATTTTTTCACATTAGGGATAATGAAAATGGTTGTATCAAATTCTGGGAGATATGATCGAAATGGTAGTCCACAGAGCTCATATTTACATAGATTTGAATGTTTACAAATACTTTTCTCCTAACTACCCTCTGAAGTAGGCATTATGAATACCATTATTCCTTTGTTATGGATAAAAAACATGAACATAAGTGAGATTAGGTAATTTGATGATGATATCATTGTTACTACAGTTAGAGCTAGCTGTCAAGCCCAAGTCTGTTGATTTAAAGTCCTGAGCTCTTTCTTAAAATTTTGATAAAGCATGCCCTGGCCTTATTTTATAAAACTCATCTAAGCTTGAAAGATAAATAAAAGTCTTATATTTTTGTTTGTTTTTCAACCAAATTATGCAATTGCTGAGTTTGGGGAGATCTTATTCAGTGCTCCATGAGCATTTTTATCCATAATTGCCTTCTGTTATTGTTCTCCAAAATTTTACTTCCAAATGAAGCTAAATTCAATTCACAAAACTTCAAATCACTTAATATTAAGTTGTGAATAAGACAAAATGAATTGCCAAATACCCAGAGATCACAACTACATACAGTACCCCTACAAGTGGTTTTATGTCAAATTAATGCAGCACATTTTTGATTAGGAAAAGTAAGCTATAACTGCAAGTCATAGAACCCCCAAAGACAGAGCCCATTATAAAAATGTTGCCCAACATATGACAGCATGAAGCGTGCTCTCCAGAGCACTGCACAAACATGACCATGGTGACATTAATGATTTGCATTCACTATTAGGAAGATTATTTGTGGTCTGTAGGATATCAGAGTCAGAAAGTCATTAAGGGGGGTGGAGACAAGATGGCTGCTGGAAAGCAGGGATTTGCATAAGCTCCCCACCAGGACCTTCCAAACACCTATAAAAAATGGCTCTGAAAAAATTCTAGAGCTGCAGAACCTACAGAATACCAGAGGGAAGCAGGGCTCCAGCCCAGGATAGCCTGGATGGTCACTGGGTAAGGTTTATCCCACAGAGCTGGGAGTGGACCTAGGCAGAGCCCAGTGTGGGCCAGGACCAACCAGACTGGGAGGTGGGCAGAACAGGCATACTGCCCTGAATCAGTGAGCTGTGGCAGGTACCAGACTTCTCAACCCACAAACACCAAAGAGAACACAGAAGGTTACTGGGAAAAGCTGCAGGAACAGAGTTAAAGGAGTTTGCAATTTGGCCATCATTGGGGGGATGGGGGAGGGCAAAGCAGAAGTGGTGCAGCTGTAAGGACAGAACTACAACTGCAGTTGCTTCCATCCTGAGGCCCTCCTGGTAGGAGGAATTAAGTGGCGGATCACAGCAGGAGTGCAGAGCCTGCTTAAGATCTGAGTCCAGTCTGCGTTGGCTATTCTTGGGGCAGGAGGAGCACTGGTGTGGCAGAGCTTGCTGTGTAGAAATAGCTCTGAAAACAACAGCACAGCCACTCGAACTTGGGACAAAATACTCTCTACTCTATAAGTAGTCATACCCTGATGAAAAAGTCAAAGGTCAAGTAAGTTGGAAGAGAACATGGCCAGGCAGCAAAAATGGACTCTTATTCAGACTCAGACTTTGGAATCTTTCTTTGGTGACAAAGAAGAATAGAACATACAGCCAGAAGAAGTCTACAAAGTCAAAGAGTCTACATGAAAAGCCTCCAAGAAAAACATGAACTAGTCTCAGGCCATGGAAGAGCTCAAAAAGGATTTGGAAAAGAAAGTTAGAGAAGTAGAGGAAAACATAGGAAGGGAAATGATAGTGATGTGGGAAAACCATGAAAAACAAGTCAATGACTTGGTAAAGGAGACCCAAAAAATAACACCTTAAAAATAGACTAATTTAAATGGCAAAAGAGCTCCAAAATGTCAATGAGAAGAAGAATGCCTTGAAAGGCAGAATTAGCCAAATGGAAAAGGCAGTCCAAAAGACCACTGAAGAAAATACCACCTTAAGATTCAGATTAGAAGAAGTGGAAGCTAGTGACTTTATGAAAAAACAAGATATTATAAAACAAAACCAATGGAATGAAAAAGTGGAAGACAATGTGAAATATCTCATTGGAAAAACCACTGACCTGGAAAATAGATCCAGGAGAGATAATTTAAAAATTATTGGACTACCTGAAAGCCATGATCAAAAAAAGAGCCTAGATATCATCTTCCAAGAAATTATCAAAGAGAACTTCTCTGATATACTAGAGCCAGAGGGAAAAATAGAAATTGAAAGAATCCACAAATTGTCTCCTAAAAAGATGCCAGAAAGAAAACTCCTAGGATCATTGTTGCCAAATTCCAGAGCTCCCAGATCAAGGAGAAAATACTGCAAGCAGCAAGAAAGAAACAATTTGAGTATTGTGGAAACACAATCAGGATAACACAAGATCTAGCAGCTTCTACATTAAAGGATGGAAGGGCTTGGAATATGGTATTTCAGAGGCGAATGGAGCTAGGATTGAAACCAAGAATCACCTACCCAGCAAAACTGAGTATCATGCCCCAAGGCAAAATATGTATTTTCAATAAAATAGAGAACTTTCAATCTTTCTCAGTGAAAAGACCAGAGCTGAATAGAAAATTTGACTTTCAAACACAAGAGTCAAGAGAAGCATGAAAAGGTAATCAAGAAAGAGAAATCATAAGGGACTTACCAAAGTTGAACTGTTTTGTTAACATTCCTACATGGAAAGATGATTTGTATAATTCCTGAGACTTCAGTATTAGGGGAGTTGAAGGGAATATACATCAATATACATACATACACACATACATACATATATATGTGTATATACAGAGGGTACAGGGTGAGTTGGATATGAAGGGATGATATCTAAAAAAATAAAAACAAATTAAGAGACCAGAGAGGAATATATTGAGAGAGGGAGAAAAGGAGAGATAGAATGGGGTAAATTATCTCGCATAAAAGTGGCAAGAAAAAGAGGTTCTGTAGGAAGGGAAGAGGGGGCAGGTGAGGGGGAATGAGTGAATCTTGCTCTCATGGGATTTGACCTGAGGAGGGAAAAACATACACAATCAATTGGATATCTTACCCCACAGGAAAGAATGAGGAAGGAGATAGAAAGGGGGGATAGTAGAAAGGAGGGCAGATAGGAGGAGGAGTTAATCAAAACCAAACACTTTTGAAAATGGACAGGGTCAAGGGAGAAAATTGGATGAAGGGGGATGGGATAGGAAAGAACAAAATATAGTTAGTTTTTTCACATCATGAGAACTGTGAAAGGATTTTGCATAATGATACACATGTGGCCTATGTTGAGTTGCTTGCCTTCTTAGGGAGGTTGGGTGTGGAGGGAAGAGGGGAGAGAATTTGGATCTCAAAGTTTTAAAAGCAGATGTTCAAAACAAAGTTTTTTTCATGCAACTAGGAAGCAAGATATACAGGCAATGGGGCATAAAAATCTCTTTCCCTACAAGAATGTAAGGGAAAAAGAGATGTGGGGGAGTGGGGTGACAGAAGGGACAGCTGACTGGGGAATGGGGCAATCAAAATATGTGCCATCTTAGAGTGGGGGGGAGATACAAATGGGGAGAAAATTTGTAATTCAAATTCTTGCGAAAATTAATGTTGAAAACTAACAATATTAAATAAATAAATAAATAATGATTTAAAAGAAAAAAAAAGAAATAGAAATACAAAAAAAATGCAAAAACATAACATCGTATTTCAAAGACATGTTAACTAATTCTTCTAAAAATATGGCTAGGTAGAGACCAGTAAGTAAAACAATAGTTATAATAAGAAATAATTTAGACAAGCTATTTTATTGCATTTTTGTTTATAGCTTGAAAGTGATAAAATAGAGCTACTTCTTCCCACACCTGATAATCACCACAATTTCTGGGATGTTATAGTACCAAACTTTAATAACTCATTCAACTTAGTATTATTGTTAATATTTTACTAGATTGCTACTGTTTTCTTAGCTGGATTTTTTACAAAAGTATGCTTTCTTTTAGTATAGAGTATTTAAAAAATTATTTGTAACCAAATTATTTTTCTTTAGAAATACATCTTTGCAATTATAAATCATTGGTAAATTTTAATTTAATTTGGTAAGTATTGGTTTAAATGCAACTTCATGAAAATGCACCTCTTGAATAAAATGAAGTATACCTTTGTTATAAAAAAGTCATTAAGGAGAATGTACATTAATGGAGTTGATTAGTGGAACAGGATTCTTAGACAGTGTCCCCTAAAGATCAATACAGATGTCATCCTTTACTGAATATGTCTGTGTCCATCAATAAAAGAGGCCCCATTCAAATTGGAGGTGAACCCTTTAGTAGCTTATGAGAAGCAATGCACAGTGGGTTGAACATCCCATTTCCTTTCACCCACAATATAGACAGCAGAAGGATCACCATCCTATGTACAATTGCTTATTCATCATTCATTTTGATGATCTCTCTCTCTCTCTCTCTCTCTCTCTCTCTCTCTCTCTCTCACTCTCTGTGTGTTTGTGTGTGTGTGTGTGTTTGTGTGTATGTGTATATATATGTACATATATACATATATATATTCACTATCTCCCAAATTTCAGCTTTTTATAAGCCTCTTTCTTTAAATAATACCATTCAAATTTCTAGAACGGTAGCTCTTGAGAACAATGTTGGCTTCATCTTTATGTTTATATCTTCATGCCTAGCAGAATTTTTTTGCATATTGGTTAACACATACCTGTTTTAATTATTTTTTTTCATTAAATTTCCAAGAACAACTTCTTTTTCTCAGATTTCTAAGGATAAGAATTAAGAGAAGGCCAGTTGAAGTGACAAAATCTATTTGTAAGCGTTGCTGCAATCTTTCCTTACCAATCTTATAGGAGGCCATGTAATGCAGTGGATGTAATGTTGAGCTTGGGAGTCTTAGGACACTGTTCTAAATATGATCATAGAATTTAGCATGCAAAATGAAATAGCATCATAGATTAGGTCCTAGAAGGGGTGTTAGAGATCATCTAAATCAGCTAGCCTCATTTTAGATATGAAGAAACTAAAGCCAAGCCAAGTTAAGGTCGCACAGTTATTGAGTAGCAGAAATGGGATTCAAACTGAGATTCTGGGACTATGTACAAACCTCCATTTCCACCATGGTAGAGTTGAACAAGCATTGGCTTAGAGTCTAAGGATCTTGGTTCATGTCTTGGTTCTGTCACTTAGAATAGAGGAGACTTTATTTGAGTCGCAACTTCTTTGGATATGAATTTGTTCACCTATAAAATCAAGGGATTCTTCTAGATGACTTCTAAAGTCTCTTCTAAGTCTAAATATATGATTCTACCTTTTGGGTAGTTTCTACTTTTAGTATGATATAAGGCTGAATAAGGTCTACTTTGAAAAAGGAGGTAAGTTCCACACCTAAGAGGGGAATTATCATATAACACAGATGAATGAACTAGCCATCCTCATTGTATAAAATTCTTCAAAGGCACTTCGAAAGCACTTATTTGCTAACCAGCCAGTGACATAGTAATTGATACATCAACTGTATCATAAAACCCACTGATCAGGATGCCATAGTTCCCTTATTAGAATCATATACTTCTTGAAATTCAAAACATATGTATTAAGGGGAGGGCTTAGGATAGCACCCTGTTTATGTTCAATATTGGGACAAAATGAGGCACTTGCAGTTCATTGAATAGTTCCAAAAATAGATGTACTTAGTTCTCTCATAGAAAGGATATTAACAAGACACCACCTAGCTCTGACAGACATAAGGCCACCTTACCTCCTTATGGGAATACATCTGTTCAGTAGGGCAGGGTAATAACTTTTTTGGCTTTGAAACATCCATTTCTTTCTAGGGGTGCAGATCCCATACAGGTGGAACATTTTATGTAATTAAGTGACCTAGAAGCCAGTAAATACAACCAGAGACTACCAGGAAGATTTCCCTCATCTTCGGTACAATCAAGTCCCAATTTTAAGTTGTCCAATATTGTCCCAATTTTACTTTTTAGGTAAAACTAACCTAATTCTTGTGATGGTGAGCCCAGAGGAAGATGGAGAGGGAAGCACTGTAGTAGGAAGGCCGAATTCATGATCTCAAAAAGGATTATGTATATATATATATATATATTTCTCTAAACAGAAGGCATCAAAAAATTTATTCAGGGCCCAGAGCAACAAATTAGCCAACCAACCTCCCCATTCCTACATCATGATCACAAGCCTCCAGGCCCAGTAGGCCCACCTCACAAGAGTAGCCAGGAGGCCACAGAAAAATAAGATGGCATAAATCATATTCACTGGCCTCAAGTCCTTGCTCTAACTCCTGCATCCACACAGGGGGTCAGCTCTGCTTCGGATTTTTTCAGCTGTAGTTTCTCACCTCTCCTCTCAGCCAAGCCTCTGGCGTTCTCAAGCCCCGCCTCAACGACTAGAGACCAGAGTCCAGAGACCAATTGGTTCCAGAATTGGCCCCTCTTAAGTCATTAATCTATGCCCACACAGGTTTCACACCTGATAGGGCTTTTGGCCTGGGGCTTAGCATTTAACAGGTGAAAATACTTTCACGGTAAACAAAAGCCAAACTCCTCAAGGGCACCCGTTAAACTAAGCCCATTTTGCCTTGCTGGCACAAGCATCTGGTAGATAATGGACTTATCATAACATGTAATCTCCATTATCCCAACAACACACTACGGTACTAATTTCCATTAAATATTCACTATTTTAAACTCTGATTCACTATGTAAATTTTTGCTGCTTCTTGATACTGTCAGAAGATCAAGACCTCCAAAACCATTCATAAAAATGAATAAAAACCTCAAACACCCCTCCAAAACAAAACAACAACCAACGAACCCATACCTGAAGAAATAGACTTGAGAGAAAGACAGGTATTTCTGTTAGGAATCATTTTTTTTCTTTTGTTATTCTTTATTTAATGATTATTATTAGTTACACATGATTATTTACAAAGACAATTTTCATGTCATTATTATAAAATATACATAAGACCACAGAGATCACTTTTAAATCCTCTGTGATTGATTATAAGTGTCAGTGATGCTTTTGTCCAATTTGTCCAATTTCTGGAAAATTTCTCTCTCTGTGTGTTCCTCTTTCCTCCTCTCCCCTCTTCTCTCTCTCTCTCTCTCTCTCTCTCTCTCTCTCTCTCTCTCTCTCTCTTTCTCTCTCTCTCTTTCGTTCTCTCTCTTTCTTTCTCCTTCCTTCCATCTCTCACATGCACTATCACTTTCTGTCTTCTTTTTCTCCTTCCACTAGAATAACTCACTTTTGTCTTTTTTTGCTTGACTACAGTGCCTAGTATAGAGGCAGTTGTGAGCCTAAATACTCCAAACCCTTGATCTGTCCTTAATGCATCCTCTAGATATCTGCCCCCATTCCACCAGAGTGAGATTGTAAGACTTATCTCCATTAGCTTATTTTGTTGTTTTTATCATTCCACAATTGGGAACCACTTAATGCAGCCAAAACAAACACTTTTCTTAAGTCATTGAGTGAATTTTTAGATCTCCTTTGAGGAAAAGCAAGCTTCAATAAAACATTAGGCCACTGCCAATGCTGACTGGCTTGAGTGATGTAACAACTTATATGGTTGATGCATCTCTCTGTTAAGTTTACACTCCTCTGAACATCAACTCTGCCATGCCACATTGCTCTAAGTGAGGCCTTGCACGCAAACATGGCTTCCATGAAAGTTACCTCAGGCTAAAGTACTGCCATCATCGACAAAATTAAGCATTACACTACGTCCCTGGTGGTTAAGAAGGCCTCTGATTTGCCTGGGGCTTATGTGTTATTAATGTGGTGAGACTGTCCTTTTATTTCTAGGCTGCCGCAGCAGGTGAGCTTGTCATATTCTCTAAGAGTGAATGGGAGAAGATTGCCAATCACTTGTGCAAATTGTTTCCACAGTTCTTAATTTCTGTTGAGAGGCACGCAATATAAACAAAGTTTTGCTTAACTGCCAGAACATTTGTCAAGGAGTTGATACACACAACTACTACTTCTGCTCTGTGAAAATACTGCAGCTTTCCCTCTGGGTAACCCATTGACTGCCAAACTCCGTAAAGGAAGAGAGACAAATAGTCTCTGAGATGCTTATCCCTAACAGCAAGATTGCCCACTGACTAAGTGAAAAGCACAATGAAATTAGAGTGGTCTTCTGCAAAAAGATCAGGTAGAACTAAGAGATCCCTGGGGTCCACTCCATCTCTAAATTCCATGATTCCCTCCTTGCTCTTGGGGATGAAGCAAGCTGGCTCAATAACTAGTTAGAACTCAGCCACCAGATGGAGCTATAGAGCAAGTACTTTTCACAAGTGAGAATTGTAGCCATGATATCAGCTTGGAAATAACGATTTGCAACAGGTAGGAAAGAAAGATATTAGCTAAATCTTAGATTTTGCATTGGAGGGGACTTTAGAAATGAACTATGATAGTAGTATAGATCTAAAGATAAAAGAGATCTTAGAGGCCATCTAGTTAGTCTAGTCTGCTCATTTTAAAGATGAGGAAAATAAAGTCCTAAAGACATGAAATTCAAGGTCATGAAGACACGAATATCAAAGCTAATATTGAGCCCCAGTCTTCCAACTTCAAGAACAGCACATTTTCTACTCCACTGAATTTCAGTAAAGGACAAGCCTAGTGTATAGGGATGGAACAGATTGCAAGTGAGAGTTAACATGGCAGATAGCAGTAATAGTAGTTCTAAGACTAGATATTTTGGGAAAACTTTATTGCATTGTCTGAATCTAGCCTGTGGGATAGGGAAACTAAACTGGTTGCTCAGAGACCAGATTCATTTAATGCTTAACTTGGGACATAGGTTATGTTGCCAGAAAACCAGTCAGATATGATATGCAGACCGATACATGGAAGTGAGGAGTTTTCTCCCAACATACACCTCAAACAACCCATGTATCTTATCTAAAACCTGTCACTATGCTGGCCAATCAGTTACCATTTTTTATCTATGTTTAGATGCTGTATAGTATGTAACTTACATGTACTCTGGAGGAGTGGGCTATCCTTATTTGGCCCTTCCTTTTGCTGGACAATTTAATAACTTCTTTCTAAATTATTTCAGTTTAAGAATCTCATCTAAAATTTGGTGTCAGAAGTGGGTTCTTTGATGGTCGACTGGAAAGGTGAGATTCAATTTAGATAAGATCATTCTGCAAAGTAATAAAGGGGTGAGTACTCCTGGTTTCATATTGAATACAATCAAGTCATCCAGGTGCCAAAGTAGGTCTTAGGATTGAGGACTCCAGGTGTCCAGGAAGCTAGGGGACTGTGTACCATCTTGATTTGGGGAATTACTCAGGGAGGATTAGAACTAGCTTATCCACCCTTATGGGCAAATGACTAGTCCTTTTGGACTGATCAATCAATAATTTTTTTGATGGGAGAAGCAGATCTGCCTTCTGTTAATTCAACTAGACTTTCAGTAGATCTTTCTCTTTTTTTTCTTTCTCTCTCCTTCTCTTTCTTTTTCTGTACTTTGCTTACCCTCCTGTGACTACTAGAAAATTAATCAAATCCCAAGTCTGTGACTATGTAACAATGGCAGCAAATGTAAGGGCCATCTGTTGAACCATGTGACCTTCCAGGAGGGAATACTTTATCCATTTAGCTAATTAACAGACAAGAACTGGTTGTTGGGGAAACACTAGTGTGTTGGTAAGCAAAATGGGCTCTTAGCACTTAGTTCAACCAATGCCCTTGAAGAGTTTGGCTTTTGTTTCCTTTGAGTAATTCAGTGTATTTCATTGAGTCTTACTAGGTGCTAAGCCCCAGGCCCAAATCTCTACTAGGTGTAAAACCTATGTGGGTGTGGATCAGTAAGTAAGGTGGGCCCCAAAGTGGGGCTAACTGAGGGGAGGGCCTAGTTTACACATGAGTTTGAGTGACATGTTTGGGACATCAGA
>CM053623.1:251235147-251257167 GCA_028646595.1 Phalanger gymnotis
CGCTCACCCCATGATTCACCTGTGCACAGGTGAACCCAGAAAAGAACCCTGCACCACATTGCCAACAAGGGCGAGACCCTTCCTCCAAACTCCATCTTGTTCCTCCCATACCTCAGAGCCCTGAGGTTATCTCAGCTGGTTCTGGGCGCGGAGGTCCAACGATGTTTTAGGGTCGGCTATAACTCGTCCCGTTACAGTGGCCTAATGCAAACTCCTTTCACTCTTTCCCAGCAGCTTTTCCCACTAACCTTCTCTATTGTGTTTGGAATTTGTTGGTAGAGAAGTCTGGTGACTGCTGCAGCTCACTGATTCAGAGTGCTATGCCTGTTCTGCCAGGCTCGTGGTCTGGTTGGTCTTGGTGTGGCCCATGCTGGGTTGTGCTGTGTTCTGCTCCAGGCTCCATGTGATAGACCCCCCCTAGTGGCCATATAGGCTGTCCTGGGCTGGAGTCCTGCTTCCCTCTGTTATTTTGTGGTTTCTGCAGCTCTAGAATTTGTTCAGAGCCATTTTTATGGGTCTTTGGAGGGACCTAGGTGGAGGTTGGAGCTTAAGCAAGTCCCTGCTTTCTAGCTTTCCAGCTGTCATCTCGGCTCCATCCATATTTTAAAGCATAAAATTAAAATAGGCAAATAGTTGTTCCAGGAAGTCCAACATTTCTCTTACAATTTCATTATAGGATCATAGATATAAACATAGATCTCATCATCCAACACACACCTTTTAAAAAATTTTCATTTTGACTTTATGTAAATTAAAAATGCAATATAGCTATATAAACAGTAAGTTGATTCTCAATAATCCATATGGACTTCATTAATAAGTTATCATTTTGTGCATTTTATGCTTGCTCATGGTGTTTACAAGTATCTTTGAAAGTATTCTGTGAAGAGAATTGACCATTAATAATATAAGTATCTAAATATTTTCTATTTTCAGACGACATTTTTCACTAATTTTATTAAAATAACCATCATCACAAAGACTCTTCAATGAAATCTCTGTGGGTCTAAAGGAAATCAACATAATCATCAACACTGGGAAAGCAACTTGGTTGAAAAAAGTCTATTACTGATATCACACCACACAGCTAATGTAGCAGTCAATGGTAAAGCATATCTTGGTTAAGCACTTACAAATTGACGGTGACCTAGACCCAGAACTGAACAAGAAGAAGATATCATGCATGATTATATTTATAAAGTTTTGGAGTGTTTTCAAAGATACCAATATTCTCAATGACACAAAAGCTATTTTAACATCACTATTCATCTGGAGGTGTGATACTGTGAATCACACAATAAATCAAAATTGCAAGTGGTCTAAAGAGCAATGAAAAGAAACACAGTATTCTTATATAGGCTGAAGATTGACACCAAAAAATGACTTAAGCATAACATAGGACAGAATAAAAAAAAAACATTATAAAGGACATGAATAACTAGGAAAGAGAGTATGCTTTTCCTGTACCAAGAGTGGGAGATAGCATACGGACAGCTCAAGTACTATGGTGATACCCATGAAATGTTCAAAGAACTAGAGGAAGACCTGCATCAGGTTGGTTGGATTTTTCTTGAATGAAAACGTGAACAAAAATTAAATAAGGTGAAAAGGTGTAGAGGCTTTCTGCATTGGCAGAGAAAGTAGCAACATCATTGAGAGGTCATAGATCCATTGAAAAGTCAATAACGATTTTTTTCAAGACCTTCACTGTAAGTAGTAGGGTAGGTAAGGGGTAGTATATGCATGTATACACATACATGTGTCATATTCTTTTCAATTATTTTTATTTTTACTTTTAAATTCTCTCCCTCCCTTTCCCCCTTTCTTATTCATGGAGAAAGCAAAAATGCAATACCCATTATTCATATTAATTAATGCAAAGCATAATTCCACATTAGCCATGTTCCTAACCACGAGCACCGAAACAACAACAATGACAATACCACAACAAAACAATAAAAAGAAAAAAAATCTTTCACTCTGCACTGAGTCTGTAAGTTCCTTATCTGGATGTTAATATAATTTTATCTTATGAGCCCTTTCAGGTTTTGGTGGATTATCGTATTAACCAAGATTACTAATGTGTAACAACAATGTTACTTGCTGCTACTTTGGCTGTGTAATGCCAATAACACTAGCACAGTTTCTTTGATCTTCTTTTCTAAGGAAAGCAACTTTAAGGGGTTAACAACCTCACTTTAATTAATCATACATATACCATTCACTTAGTCCAGGGGGAAAAGCCAACACGCTGAACTTCAGAGCAAATACAAACAGAAATTACAAACAGAAAAAATATAAACAGAGCAAATAATGGGAATCAACAGACAGCCTTTCAGCTATCTGACCAATGCTATACATATATAGTTACCAAGAGAGAAACACCAACATCTGGGTTTTCAAAGCCAGGGGCCTCCTTAACGGCTACCTAGAGTCTACACACCAACATTCTGTTTCAACAATCCAGCTAGCAGCTTCTGTGGGGGTGTAAGATCCACCTACAGCCAGCACCCAGAAAGCTGCCAACAGCACAGGTTCTTTTGGTCTGCTTAACTAAGGAAAGCAAGGTGAAGGGGTGGACAAGCTTACTTTAATTCAGCATACAAATATCATTCACTTAGTTCAGGGGAAAAAGGCAGCACCCTGAACTTCAGAACAAATTACAAACAAATTACGAACATCAACAGATAGACCAAATACAGATTCATAGTTACCAACATCTAGGTTCAGCCCAGGAGCCCAGAACAAGGGCTGGCCCAGAGTCACTGGCGCCACCACGGCTGCGGGTGAGAGCTCCAAAAAAAGAGAAGTTCAACTCCTGGTTTTATATCTTTTTCAGCGTTAGTCACACATGCGACTCACCCATGTGACCTAGAATCCTCACAAAGAGGTGACTTAAACCCATGTGATCTAAATGCCTCTGCTGTCCCAGACATGTAAACTAGGCCCTTCCTGGAGTTAGCCCCACCTTGGGCCCCACCTTAGTTGCCAATCCACACCCACTAAGGTTTTACACCTAATAGGGGTTTGGGCCTGTGGCTTAGACCTAGTAAGGCTCAATGAAATATACTGAATCACTCAAAGGGAACAAAAGCCAAACTCTTCCAGGGCACTTGGTTGAACTAAGTTCTAAGGAGCCCATTTTGCTTACCAACACACACTGTTCCAAAGAGTGAGCCCCATATACACTTCTTCAGGATCAGAGTTCTTCACACCTCTTGGGGATTTCACATCTCTTGTGAACTAAGTAGCAAAAGGGTGTGGGCCTTCATACGAATAAAGGCATGACTCAATCAAAGGCACTTGATTGCCCCAGTACTGAGAAGCACTCTAAAACAAAAGACAACAAAAAGCCTCACTTTGTTTGCCCTTACATACAGTTGATTTATCTTTAAAATATTCTTATTAATGTGTAGATTGTTCTCTTTGTTCTTATCACTTTACTTTGCATCAGTTCATATAAGTCTTCTTAGGTTTTTATAAAAATACCCCCTTCATAATTTGGTACAGCACAGTGGTATTCCATCATATTCATACATCATAACTTCTTCAAGTATTCCCTAATTGATCAGTATTCCCTCAATTTCCAATTCTTTACCACCACAAAAATAACCACTATGCATAATTTTGTAAGTATGGGTCTTTTTTCTTTTTTCTTTGATCTCTTTGATTTATAGATTTAGCAAAGTTATTTCTAAGTCGAAGGGCATGGAGAGTTTGACAGGCCTTTAAACATAGTTGTAAACTCTTCTCCAGAATGTCTCTACTATTTCACAGCACGACCAAAACTGCATTAATGTATCTATTTTACCATAACCCCTCCAATGTTTGTCACTTTCCTTTTCTGTCATCATAGTCAATCAGAAGAGTGTGAAATATTTCCTTAGAGTTGTTTTAATTTTTATTTCCTCTAGTTATTAACGATTTAAAACATTTTTCCATATAATTATTTAGAGCTTTTATTTCTTCTTTTGCAAACTGGCTATTCATATTTTTGACCATTTGTCAATTGGGGAATAGCTCTCATTTTTATAAATTTGTCTGTTTTCCATGTTTGTAAGAAATGAGATCTTTGTTAGAAAAACTTCCCACATAACTCTTCCCAGATTCCTTATTTTCTTCTAATTTGGACTTACTGGCTTTATTTCTGCAGAGACTTGCTAATTTTATGTAATTTCCTTGCTGCTATTTTATTTTAAATTTTTGCATCAATGTTCATTAGGAAAATTGGTCTGTACTTTTCTTTCTCTATTTTTGCTCTCACTGGTTTAGGTTTCAAGCCATGTTTGCATCATAGAAAGAATTTGGTAGGACATCTTTTCTATTTTTTCAAACAGTTTATATTAAATTTGAATATTTTTTTTCTTTAAATGTTTATTGGAATTAATTTTCAAATCCATCTCTTTGGGTTTTTTTTTTCTTAAATACTTCAATGATGTTTTATTCAATTACTTTTTCTAAGGCAGGGTTACTTTAGTATTCCATTTCCTTTTCTGGCAATCTGGGCAATTTGCATTTTTGTAACTATTCATTTCATTTATATTATTAATTATATTGACAAATATTTGCATGAAATAACTGCTCAAAATTTCTTAAATTTCATCTTCATTGGTTATGTATACATGCTTTTTTATTTTTAATACTGGTAATTTGGTTTTGGTTTTGTTATTTCTTTTTTTTTAAAAAAAAATAGATTAGCCAGTAGTTTTCCTATTCCATTGTGTTATTTTAATAAAACTAGCTCCTTTTTTACTTATTAGTTCAATTTTTTATTTTAATTTTGGTAACCTCTCCTTTGGTTTTCAGCATTTTTATGTTGATGCTTTATTGGGGATTTTTAATTTGTTATTTTCCTAGTTTTTAAATTTATTTTTATGCCCAATTTGGTGATCTAGATGTTTTGTATTGACAAGCATTTACAGATATAAATTACTCACTATTTACTAGTTAGGCTATATCCTGCAAACTTTGGTATATTGTCTCATTGTTTTTATTATCTTTAATGAAATTTTCATTTCTGCAACTGGTACTTTGACCTAACCATTCTTTAGCTTTAGATTACTTAGCTTTCAATTAAATTTTAATTTATGCTTCAAATATTCTTTATTGAATATAATTTTATAGCATTATGGTCTGTTAAAGGTACATTTAATATGTCTGATTTTCTGCTTTTTTGTGAGTTTTTTATGTCCCAATATATGGTTATTTTTTTGTGAATCTGCCATCCATAGCTGAGAAATAAGTATGCCTCATTCTATTCCCATTCTGTATTCTCCAAAGTTCTATTTTCTCTAACTTTTCTAAAATTCTGTTCATCTCCTTAACTTCTTATTTATGATTAGATACATCTATGTCTCAGAGGGATAAATTAAAATCTCCCTTTAATGTAGTTTTCCCCCTATTTCCTCTTGTAAGTTATATAATTCCTCTTGTAATATATGACCATTATTGATATTAATTCATTTTCTATGGTAACATTTAGAAAAAAATGTAATTTCCCTGACTATCCCTTATTTTACCTGATTTAAATCTAATCTTCAAATAATATAATCTAAATCTTTTAAATTAATTATCTCTTTTAGTTAGGCCTGTTTTTGCTTTTGTTTTGTCTGAGATCACAAATGCTATCCCTGCATTTTTTAAATTTAGTTGAAATAAAATTGCTTCTGCTCCAGCCCCTTATTTCAACTGTCTGTTTGTCTTCCCCTTTTAATATGTCTCTTGAAAACAACCCATTCTTGTATTCTGGTTTCTATTATCTCCTGTTATACCCTTTGATTTTATTTGTGTGTTCTTTTTATTCACATGCACAGTGATGATTATGAGTGCTAACTATTATCTTTTCCTCCATTCTATTCTGTCCTATTTATCCTTATCTATCTCATGTCCCTCCCTCGAAATTTGTTTCGTTTCTGACCACTGAGTCCCTTAATTTTTCCTTCATTTTATCACACCACCCTCTTTTCTCTCAGCTTCACTTATTATTTGTCTGTTGGGTAAGAGGAATTTTTTTTTATTCAACTATGTGTGTGCATACACATACATATACACATGCATACATGTATGTGTATACACACATATATACATATACATACACATATACATAAACACACACACACACACACACACACACACACACACATTCCTCCATCCTTGAACCAGTTCAGATGAGAGTGAGGCTCAAATTTTGTCCTATCCTTCTCCATCTTCCTTCCATTGTAAAAACTCTTTCTTGAGTGTTTCTTTTATGCGAATTAATTTTCTCATTCTTTCTCACTTCTCTCTTCTTATAGCACATCTCTTTTTTCACCATTCCATTGTTTTGAGATCATACTACCATAATAGACTCATATTCCTTTCTTCTATCTAAGTATATTCCTTCTAACTGCACTAATGTTGATAAAATCCTTAGGAGATAGATGTATCATCTTCCCATCAACGTATATAAACAATTTAATGTTCTTGTTAAGCCTCTGATGGTTTTTCACTCATGTTTCCATTTTATATTTCCTTTGAATCTTGAGTTTGAATGTTGAATTTTCTGTTCAGTTGTGTTTTTGTGTGTGTGTGTGTGTGTGTGTGTGTGGAAGGCTATTGGAGTTGTGACTTGCCCAATGTCACACAGCTAGTAAGTGTGTCAAATGTCTGAGGCCAGATTTGAAGTCCCTGACTCCAGGGCTGGTTCTCTACTCACTATGCCACCTAGCTGCCCCAGCTGTGGTCTTTTAATTAGGAATTCTTGAAAGTCCTCTATTTCATTAAACATCCATTTCCCTGTAGAATATTATACTCAGTTTAGCTGGATAGGTTATTCTTGGGTATAATTCTAGCTCCTTTGTCTTATAGATTATAGAATATCATATCGTAAACCATTTGCTCTTTTATATTATTGGGTGCTAAATCTTGTGTGATTCTTACAGTGACACTAGAATATTTGAATTATTTCTTTCTAGCTACTTACAATATTTTCTCCTGAAAAAGAAAAAAAAACTCCTTAAAAATTAGAATTGGCCAAGTGGATGCCAATGATTCCATAAAATATCAAAGAAACACAAAATGATGTCAAAAGTTTAAAAAATATAAGAAAATGTGCACCATGTCATAAGAAAAATGATTGACCTTGAAAATTGATCAGGGAAAGACAATTTAAGAATTATTGGACTATCTGAAAATCAAGATCAAGCCTAGACATCATATTTAAAGAAGTTCTAAAGGAAAACTGCTCTGATAAATCAATGGGCAAAATAGAAATTGAAAAAAAAAAACTGATCACCTCCTGAAAGAAATCCCAAGATGAAACCTCCTAGTGATATGATATTTGTTTTGTTGTTCTTTGGTGTCTCAGAGTCAGTGCTTTCCATTACCAATTCTATTTTTTTTTAAATTTTATTCAGTGTTTTTGTGCTTCTTTTTCAAAACTCTTATTTCTTTTTTATATTATTTAATTGCATTGTTCTCATTTCTTTTCCCAGTTTTCCATCTACCATGCAGATGTGATTTTAAAGTCGTTTGTTTGCTCTTTATATAGCTCCTCTAGGAAGTCTTGTTGAACTTAAATACAATCTGCAATTTTCAATTAGTCTTTGCTTGTGGGATTTTTCAAGTTATTGTGTTCTCATTTGTCTCTTCAGCTTCCTTGTCACTGTAGTAACTTTTTACTGTTGGGTTCCTTTTTCAAAAATTTCCCATTTCCCCAGAATGGTTATTGACTTTTGACTTTACATTAGAGTTGAGCTCTACTTATCTCTTAGGGTAGGGGTGTGTGTGTGTTTGACCTGAGCTTCCATCTTTCAGGAGCTTCTGCTGCTTTTAAAATTCAATGTTTGTGTACAAGTTTTTAGTGCTTTCAGTGTGTTGTGATCTGGGAAAAAGTCTGGTAAATACTTTCCTGGGCCCCACTTCTTACACAGGTACGCTCTGCACTCTATTGTGACTGTAACAGCTGCTCTCCAACCTGGAACTGTGACACAGAACTATGTAATAGGCAACAGAAATGCCAAACAGCACTAGATCCTATGCTCGGTGCTAGTACATGGGACCCCAGGGATCTCTCTCTAAACAGGTGTCCCTGGGTCCTTGGTTGCTTCTGCTATTGCTTCCCTACAGTATACAATGAGTGTGCTTCTGCTGAACCATGCTAGGATGTGCTTTCAGCCAGCCCTCACCCCAAAGTCTGTAGATCACCTTTTTCTGTCTTACTAAGCTGTCCTAGGCTGTAAAAAAATGATTCTGTGTGAAATTTTCTTGCTCTGAGTTCAATTGTCATGCTTTTTAAAATTATGGCAGGGAGTACTTAGTAAAAACAATGACCTCAATATACCTTTTAGTTTTGCTCTCTCGTAATAGATTTTATATATTTCTTGAGGCTGTGAATTTTTGAGCTTGAGAGGTCAGCAGAGTAAGTCATCCAAGCTTCAGGGGTCCAGCATCTCAATCCATGCTGTACCTTGTAGCCAGTTCAGACTTTATTCTCAGTAGTGGCTGAGATAAGAAGCCATCTGGTGATGATGCCACATTTAGGCATAAAGTTTCCAGGACCAATGGACTTGTCAAAACTGCATATACTCTGAATTCTTTTCTTCAGAGACAGAGTTGGTATAGGAGAGAATGTTCCATTGAGGTGTTGGGGGGGGAATGTTTTACTTCAGTTTTTGTTATGTCTTTAAAGTAAATATCCTTTTTATGAAAACTAATTGATATTAGGTGATTAGATGTAACTGATGTTATAGTTATTGGAGGTTAAGAAGGGGGTGGGGAGGAACTTTTTTTGCAACTTTTAATTCATAACTCTTAATTCTGTATGGTGGGACAAAATGGAAGAAGTCCAATCCTCAAATATTTAGACAATTGCCATACCTCTTTAAGTCTTCTCTAAGGTAAACAACTCCAGTTATTTCAACTGGACCTCTTTTGTAAAATTCAACTGGTAACCTTCAACGGCTCTTCATAGACATGGAATTGGAGGCATTTCATCTTTCTGTTTGACCATCTTTAGCTTTATCAATGTTTTGCTTACCTGAAGTACCTAAAAAAAACAATACTCCACATATGATCTGACTGAAGCAGAGTTCAGAGAGCGTACTACCTCCTTATTCCTGGAAGATATCCCTCTTTTAAGGCAGCCCAAGACTGCATTAGTTTCTTTGACCGCCATAGCAATCAGTTGACATATATTGACCTTGTAGTTTACTGAAATTACCAGATCCTTTTTTATACAGGTGATCTAGTCATGCTTCTACATTTTGTACTCATGAAATCAACGTTTTAGACCCAAGTAGATGACAAGTTTATCTCAATTATGTGGCACCATTTTAGCTTTGGTCCAATGTTCTAGGTCGGAGGTGGATAAACTACAAGTCTCTTTTTATTTGTCCTTCAAGGTAAGAATAGTTTTTATATTTTAAAATATATTTTACTGTATTTTCATATTATACACACAAACACACTCATACATACAAATACATACATATATACATACATATTTGTGTATATGTATGTATGTACGTATGTATACACACACATTCTCAGCTCACAGAGAACTGTAAAAATAGGCAACTGGCCAAATTTGTCCAGCAGTTATGTGGCACAGTGGATAGAGTGCCAGACCTGGATTCAGGAAGGCTCATCTTTTTGAGTTCAAATTTAGCTTTGGACACTTACTAGCTGTGTTATTCTGGGCAAGTTATTTAATCATGTTTGTCTGAGTTTCCTCATGGGTAAAATGAACTAGTGAAGTAAATATTAAACTACTTCAATACCTTTGTCAAGAAAACCCTAAATAGGTCACTAAGAGTCATATATAACTGAGAATGACTGAAGAACAAAATAGTTTGAGGATCTCAGTTGGCCTGTCAAGAACTTCATAAATACTGACCCTGTCACCCAATGTTAGTTACTCAAACCATTTTTGTGCCATCTGTAACAAGAGTTAAGAAGACCACTTAGATCAAAGTCACTGATTAGATTTTTAGCCAGTATAGTATGTAACTAGATCCCTGGGCTCATCTTACTTGAAACTACCTTGAGAATTTAAATCAAACTACTGATGACCACTTTTTAGTCTATTAACCAGTTCAAATCTGCACTTATTTTCATAAGAATAGTCTGAGACTCTTTATCTCACACTTAAAAAAAACACATGTAGAAATAGCTAGGCAAACTTTATCTGTGGCAATTTCTTGACATTACTGATTTGTCAAAAAAGGAAAAAAAAAATAGAAGGAAATCATTGATATTATTGATAAAGCCATTGCTGACTCTTTGTGGCCACTTCACAGTATGGTGGGGAAGAAGGTGCTTAATAACACCGACAATAACAATAATAACAAATTTTTATATAGCACTTACTATTGACAGAAAATTGTTAATATGAGGACAGAAATTGTAAATACCATATATAATGTTATCTGCTGCTCCTTGACCAATCCTAGCAATGTCAGAATGTAGAAGAATTTCCAGCAAGATAGTGTCATTACGTCAGCTCAGTATGACCTTAAGTCCCATCCTGAGATCTTGCCTTATGAGGGAACTTGGTTTAGGCTGGATTTAGGCCTCTGATATCCTTGTCTCCTTCCATTGGGATTCATGTCATGAAGGGTGAAACAGCCAGAATGAAGTGGTTCTCCTTGCTCAGATTGCTGAGAATGGCTGGCATCTCATTACCAGGCCTTGCTACCTCAATGTTACCTTTTCCTCCTACCATCTCCCCTTCTCCTCCTAAAGCTATGAAAACTTTTTCATGGGTTTCTTTGGTTGGGAAAATCCACTGGACATCCCCCAGGGTGGCAGGTTTTCCACCATATTATCTCAATTAAAAATGCTTTATTCCTCACCTTATAGCTTTGATTTGTTTCAGAACTCAACACTATTTACCAAGCACCATACTAAGTGCTGGAAGCACTCTGCTGAAATACTGTATGAATTTTGGTTTTCATTATCATATTATTATAGTAGTATTATTGCCAAAAAATTACCATCACCATCACCCTATGACTCTACCTACAGAACTAATATGAGATAGAGGGCTTGTGCACAGAAAATATAATTGAAAAAGATCTAGGCCTAACATGTATAATCTAGTCATATTGCTTATTTATACAAATGATGTTCTTCAAATATTGTGAATCAAATAATAAGTTAAATGAGACAGATAAATGTGAAAAATTGCATTTGGAGTATCTAAAGTGCCATATGCTAATTAAAATATTTTATAATTTGCTTTTTAAACTTCTGCCTGCTTACTAGATGCAGCGTGATATAGAAGGAAGAGTATTGTAGATATAAGCAGACTAGATGGATCTTCTACTAATTAATATAGGACTAACTATTCAATTGCTTAACCATCTTGCCTCAGTTTCTCAATTGTGTATAAAAGGGATTTAGACTAGAATAGGTATTCTTCATCTCTTTGGCAGCATAGTGAAGTCTATGGACCCCTTAAAGAATGTTTTAAATGCATGAATAAAATACATAGGAATACCTAAGAAATTAATTATATCGAAATACAGTTGTTAAAATATATTTGTTGTTTGTTTGAAAACATATTCTTGTATACGAATTGAAGAACCCCTTACGTAGATGTTCTCCAAAGTATTTTCAATCTTTCAGAGTCCATAAATCTGCTAAGTTCTGAGCTCACTCTCAGCTTGGCTCTCTAGGGTTGTCTGAGAGAGTACAGGATTTGGCAAGTAACTTATTTGCACTAAGCTTTTAATTAGGTACTTCCTTAATCACTCTAATTAGAACCCTATATATTCCTTTGTCTTAAATTCCCCTCCCTCTGGAGAGGCATAAGGTCTCTCTTTATAGCTTGAAAAGTGCCCTCTCTACTCTGCTTTCACTGTGGCAATCTCTAAAGAAATAAGGTGGTGATGTAAGACTGTCTCCCTGGGATAATAGTTTTCTTATTCCAAGAGAACTCATCAGCATATCTTATTTTCTGCCCTGTATCTTACCCTGTTTGACCAACCCAGTTTGATAAGTCAAGTCAATTAACTACTTTAACTAACTCATTTTTTTTTGTCTTTTTACTTTTATTTAGCTTTTACCTTGAGAGTATTTTGAACAAAAACTAACAGAAGTTTTTTTTTTTAAATTTTAAGTTTTACAAAGTGGTTTGTCTCATCTCCCAATTCCATCTCCATACAGATGAAGGAAGAATTGCTTTTATTTATAAAGTAACCTCCAAATTCCCATTGGTAATTTAATCCCACTGACATTGTGATAGGCCCCAGGCAAGCAAGAAAACATGTTTTTAAAATTTTTATTGATACTTTCTATTTTTAAAACAATATTTTTCTTATCCCTCCTTTACTCCCCAAATTAATCATCTTTCCTTTGTAACAAAAATAGTTAACCAAAAACAGCTGATTTTTACTCTTACCCATGTCTGATAATGTTGGCAACATTCTGCCCTGGTACTTCCCCAATTCTCCGCTGAAAGGAAAGAGGCATGATGTATAATATAACTTCCTGGACTGTTATTGGGTTTTCACGTACTTAGAATTCAGTTTCCTTTAGGAGCTTTTAATTTTCATTGCTATAGACATTATATACCTTGTTTTTGTTCTGCTTATTTCATTCTTCATTACTTCATACAATCTTTCCATAGTTTCATATTTTACCCTTTAAATTTATCAAAAATTTCATATCACCATATAATGAATTACACACTTTTTATTGTAAAATCAACTTATTCTTCATGGCATAAGTCAAAAGGAACCTTAAAATCCCATATTCCAGACAAAAGCATTTCATTTAAGTGGCAAGAAGCATTATTTGTAGCTAGAGAGAGAGGCTTACCTGTTAGTGAATTGGATGAAGACCGTAACAACTTCATAGCAGTGCAGCTAATCCTTGAGCTAAATCTAGGGATTTTTATAGCTGTATTGTGTGAATTGAAATGTCTTCAGCTTTTGTAACCCAAGATCACAACTTGGTTTGTACTTTTGTACTGATGGAAAGAATCAGTACTTTGGTGTGGAATAAAAACGTATCATCATTTGAAAGAAGTCTAAAATCATGGGGAAAGAAGAAACCTTAGGAATTCAATAAAAACAACTAAATACACATGTATAATTTAGTATGTGTTTTCTCCAAAAAAGAGTTAGCAGGAAGCTTCATTTTGGTGCAGTGGTAAAACTTGGGTTCCCAAAGACTTGGATAAAGCTCTTTTATGTACTCTGGACCTAGAAACACTTTGTGTGATAGTCTCTTTGACTATCATCTGAGGGCCAACAAACCTAGTGAAATTAAGGGTAATCTATCATTAAAATCTTGTTCACCAGACAATGAATTTGTTGTTATTTTTGTTTGTTTGTTTTTTGCCATAGCAATTGTTGAGCTTCAATGTGCAGCTGGAGGTAATATCCATGGTGATGAAATTGCAGATTTTTTTGAAAGATAAAAGTACTATATACTTAACAGTTCATAGGATCATGGATTGTTGAGGTGGAATGGATCTTAGAAATCTTCCAGTGTTGGGGAATCTGTGGCCTCGAGGGCACAAGTGCCCCCCTAGGTCCTCAAGTGCAACCCTTTGACTGAATCCAAACTTGTTGCTCCAACTCCAAATTCAGTGTTTTTTTTTTTTGCTGTCACTAAGCTAAATTCATCAAATATTTAGCAATTCTCTTCTCTTCAGTTTGTTGGCTTATTCGCTTTTTGATTTGGTCTTCCTAGTGTCAAGTTGGCTTTAATCAGGTAAGATGATTTCTGTCTTAGAAGAGCAAAAAGCTCCATATAGAATAGCAGTATACTATCATAAGGATTAACTCCTGGTATTAACTCCTGACTGGTCTCCTTTATTCACTCAAGCAATATTCTGACCATTTGCTCTTTGTAAGGCACTGTGTAGAGAGTTTGCAGGCTTAGCTGCCACTGATTTGCAAAAAGACTCACTGAGTACAATTAATGGACTGCATGATTTTGTACCTAAATTGATGGGTTTTGTTATGTGATTTTAGTTTGGTTATTTAGATATCATGTCAATATATTATTTCATCTTATTTGAATGTTTATGTCTATGGACAAGTTTTATTAATTTAAATAATTTACCTTTATAAATCTGTTTAACTAATGTGTGCCAAATTTGGACATACATGTACTCCCTGGGAATCCTGAATAATCAATTGTTCTACTAGGTTCTGTGAAAGCGTCTTATTTCTTCCTCAGAGCTGGAAGGAGTGAACTTAAACAATGCCACACATATGGTGTGATTGTCTAGATTTTAAAAGTTATTGCCACAAATAAGGTCTGGAAGGGTCATGACTTATAAATCACACACTGAGTCTGTTATTTACTCTTTAGTATGAAATAATCTGAATAGATTCATGTAGCTTCTAATGTTTCCAAAATGGTAGCCAAGGAGAAACTTAGATCTTGAGGCTGACTTCTTTCCTCGAAATGTACCAGAAATATGTATCCTTACTGAATTTTATATGCATTTTCTGTGTATAAACTTGATTTAGATATTTTATGTTGTTTTTTTTAAACAACAGATTTATTCAGCCTCTTCTTTTTCACATGTATCATCAATGTAGGTGATGCCATTTATTTAAAATGTATTAATTACATAGGAATCATTGTTATACCTTTAAGGAAAAAGAAAGCAGACAATGTATGTTCAAAAAATCAGATCATAATAAGCTATCTTTTGCATTTTGAAATACATTATGAGCTTTTCACCTGCCAAAGATGTCATCCATACATGCTTTGTTTTAAGCAAAGGTATGTCTGCAAAGGGAAAATTTGCACATTCATGAGATGTGCAGAGGGTTCCTTGTGAAATGTTGAGACTGAGTGTCTCAGCTTCCAAAAAAGGCTGCAACCAGTTTACCGTCCTTGTCACATTGGGATCTGAAATAGCAATTGAAAATTAATTCTTTTCCATGCAACTATTACCATAGAAATTTCAGAGAATAAAAAAAAAGATTCTTAGCCTAAGAAAAGACTGTTTGGAATTATCGTTTGGTCCATCTTTCTAAGTTCATATGGACCTACACATTTGCCTATGGGTAAAGCTATACGTAACTATGCATACATGCTACACACATGATATGCAGTTTGCAGAGCAAGTTAAACCTATCAAAATAGGATCATGCCTCAGTGAAGAGGATGATATCATCCATAGCTCATAAGCAGCCTCTGAATATAATCCATAATTCTTAATAGTTACTTTCCCATGCTTAGTTCTGTCTCCTAGAATTCCTAGCCCCCTGAACAGTGCAACCATTTTGGAAAGCAGTTTGGATTTACGAAATTACAGGACTAAAATGTCCATAATCTTCGATTTAGAGGCTCTAACCCAAGAACTTAATTGATAATAACAAAGTCCATATACACCAATATATATCCTCTATCTCTAGCAATTATATATACCAATATATTTTTAACAATATATTTTTGGAGGGTAGCAAAAGTCAAAAACAAAATAGATGCACATCAGTTAGGGAATGGCTAAAATGTGATTTATAAATATAATGCTATAAAACATGATCAGTTTGAAGAATATAGAGAAGCATGCCACGATTTAGAAGATTTAATGTAGAATAAAGAAATCGGAGCCAAAAAAACCCAGTATATACTAGGATTATAGTAATGAAAATGGAAACGACCACAAAATACTGAAAAGTAAATACTGTAAAATTACAAATAATTCCAAAGAAGAGATATATAAAGATACTCATTTGCAGAGACAGGACATTCAGTGTGGGATCCTTGCAAATATTTTCCAATTTTTTGTAGTGACTAGTTTGATGATTATTCCTCTTCTCTTTTCCTTTACAGTATTATTTGTTATATGAGAAATCTCTCTGTGAGGGGAAGTGGAGGGATAATGGGTGATGTGAAAAATAAAAGATACCAAAAATGTATTTTAAAAAGGAATTCCTAATTCCATTTCTATCTTAACACGTAGACTTCTTCTTACGTGATGTCCCAGTTAATAATCTCTCCCAAACAGCATTAGCCAAAGAACATTGAGTATTTCTCAAGTTCCAGGTAATAGAAAGAACAACACAATTCCTGTTCATAAAGAGATTATATTCTAAAGGGAGAAGACAACAGGTACATATATAAGTATTTACAGAATAAATAAAATCAAATAAAAGTTAATTTTATTGGAGGGCATGAACAGTTGGAAAGATAAAGAAACATATCAGGTATAAGGTGACATTATGTGTACTCTGCGTTAGCTTATCTGTGCACATGCTAAAACCTGTCATTTGAATTCATGTTCCTTGAGAATAAGGAAGATTTTGTTTTTGTTTTTGTTTTTGTGGGGGTTTTTTTTGTTTATTTGGTAATCTCAATGCCTATCAGAGTAGACTCAATAAAAATTTGTATAATTGAAATGAATTTTACAAAAAAACTTACATACCTCTTTCCTCATAGCACTTAGTGGAACAGAAGGAGGAAGTATATGAAAGGGAAATTCTAGTAAGGTCAACAGAGCTCTCAAACACTATATTTTAGAGCAAGGAACATTACACCACAAACCAGGAGATTTGGATTCTCACATTGCTTATGTTACTTCCAGGCAGCTGGGCCTTGGGGAAATCACTTATATTCTTTGGAGCTCAAAAAACTATCTATATATTCCTTTTCACTTCTATGAATCCAAAGAACAAGTATAGTACAGAAGTTAAAACAAGTTCATGGAAACTCAATATATGCCTCCATGGATGTGAGAACAGCTATTGCTCTATCTTGCATTCCTCTGTCTCTGCAAATATGTGTTATGGGTTGATTTTTCAAACTCCTTAACATGGAAACAAAACTCTCTCCTTTCTTGAGGTTATTTGTTGTTGTCCTTCAGTCATTTCAGTCCTGATCCCATTTATAGTTTTCTTAGCAAAGATACTGGAGTGGTTTTCCATTTCCTTCTGCAGATCATTTTACAGGTGAGGAAACTGAGCCAAACAAGGTTAAATGACTTGCCCAGGATCACACAGCTAGTGAGTGTCTGAGACCAAAATGAACTCACGAAGAGAAGTCTTCCTGACTCATGGCCTAGCACTGTGTCTCCTAGGTGCCCTTTGAGGACATCATGAATTACGTTTTGTTTTGTTTTGTTTTGAGGGGGGTGCACTAAGATAAAATGCATTTCATACAGAAGTTGAATTTTTTTTGTATTGAACTTGGAAGAGGATTAGAAGCTTCACAGAAGCATAGTAAAAAATGACAGGTTCATTAGACTGTGGAGGCAAGCCAAACAAATGATAGCACACCATTCCAGGTTTCAGCAGTGCTTCCATCCCAAAGTGCTACAAACTAATTAGGATCATGCTAGATGATCTGTTATTAACTTAGTTGAATAGTTTGGTATTCAGTATTTAGGCAAATAGGAATGAGATAACACTGGAAAAACATACAAATATTTTAGTAATGAAACTAATATTAACTCACACAGGATATGTGTTTATCTTTCCCTTAAAATAAATTAAAATGAGCAGAGGAAGCAGATAGGAGTTGGGGGAAAGAAATGGTAGTATGACCTCTTTAAAAGAAAGTAGCATATTAAAGAAGCTTAGAAGGACAAAATTCCCTTCAATGGTCAGTGCAGGATAATAATATACCATATATGTGCCGAGGGATAACTAGACCTGTTCTTATTCTGACCTCATTTGACAATATCAATATCAATAACTGTTTTTGGAACTCATGATGGTGGAGATGATGTAAAGCGACACAGTAACCCATCCACCATTACACAGCCAGCATGTATCAGGAGGCCCCACTTGAACATGGCTCTTCCTGATTCCATAGCAGTTCTGTATGCACTAGACCATACTGTATTATCAATATGATCATTATCACAACAACAAAACTGAAATTTATATCATTTTAGAGCAGGGAGGTCCAACCTTAGTTTTTATTGAAACAATATTTTTTTGTTTTGCCATTTTAGTGAGAGCTCTTCGGTAGCTTGGCTTCATTTACTAAAGCATTTATGTAAATTTCTATGCTTGTAGGCAGGTGGCATAAATCTCACTGCAGACCTCACACAGCCTGCGGACTGCATTTTGGACAGCCCTGATTTTAAAGATTCAAATTGCACCATACAGATTATCTCTATTGATCCTCACAACAACCTTGCCATGTGGTTACTACTGCTCTGAGACTTAGACTAAGTAAGTGACTTAGCCATTGTCACATAGCTAAGTATCAGAGATTGGGTTTGAACATGTGTTACTAAATCCTAAATCTATTATTCTAAGCCCCACACTCCTCCTGTAATTTGGGGATCACAAGTTTTCCTTTTCTCCTCTTAATGGGTTGAGTAATGTGAATCTTAGCAGGAACTATTTTTCAAAGCAATCAATAATTTGGAGTTTTCTATGTGGAACTAATGGTAACTCTCATAACTCCAGTAAAGTGAGAACCACCTGAGTCATTGTTTTTGTTTGTTTGTTTTATTGGGGCTATAGTGCGTGTGTGTGCGCGCACGTGTGTGTGCGCGCGTGTGTGAAGATGATAGTTTCCCAGGTATAGTACTTTTTTCCCCTTGTAATTGTAATCACCACAGATAATTATAAAAATAATTTTAAAATAATGACTTGTTCAAGGCCTGGATATTATTCAGGAGGCAGTGGAGAATCGTCAAAGACTTTAAAACTAGGAAGTAGTATGATTAGATCTATTCATTAAGAATTTTAATCCAACTTAAATGTATGGGCTAAATAAGATAGAGAAGAGATGAGAAGAGGAAAGGCTAATGAGGCAATAACAGAAGTAATCTTGGCTTAAAGTAGTATTTCTTTATTACTACAGAAGTAGTCTTGGCTAGAGGTAATGATGACTTGAGTTAATGTAGAGGTAGTAAGAATAGAGAATAAAAAAAGTGATATAGGTAAGAGTTACTTAACAATTACAACCTCTAAGATTTTGCTGCTCATTGAATGAATGGGTCAAAGGAAAAGGAGAAGCCAAAAATGATTGACAAGTTTCAAACCTCTGTGGACAGGAAAATATTGGTACCGTTAACAAAAAGAAGTCAGAAAGAGGTGTAGGATTCAAGGTAAAGAGGAATAGCTCATTTTCAGCCATGTTGAATTTGAAGGACACATGATGATGATGATAATTATGATTATACTAAGCTAACACATATAATTCTTACTACGTGCCAGTCACTATCCTAAGCACTTAATAAATATCACATCATTTGTAGTTAGGTGCTTCTATAAACCCCATTTTACAGATGAGGAAATTGAAGCAAAGAGAGGCTAAGTGACTTGGTTAGAGTCACAGAGCTCATAAGTATCTGAGGTCACATTTAAATAGATCTTTGTAACTGCAGGCCTGTTGATATATAAACTGGACCATCTAGCTGCCCCATTCAGATATTCGGTAGTTCAAGGAAAGTTGGATCTAGAAATATACATTAAGGAACATAGAGGTTTTTGGTAGAAACCATGGTGATAATTGAGTGTTAAGGAAGATGTACAAAGAGGAGGAAATTAAATTAAGAACACAATGTTAAGGAATGGTTTAAAGGACATAGGAAGAAGAAGGAATGTTATCAGAAGAAGGTGGATAGGAATGGTCATAGAGGTAAAGGGAGAATCAAAGAAATGCTATAAGGCCAAAACCAAGTGAAGAGAAAGTAGCAAGAAAGGCACTCTGATAATTAAATTTGTCTAGGCCTCAGTAATATTAGGTTGTGGTATTAATTGATCTCTAAAATCTCTCCTAACACCAATACTTTCTTTTTTTTCTTACAAAAATCATTGTATGTATTTGTATTGGTTCTTTGGGATAAAATATTTCCTTATATTGTACTTATAATTTTGCTTTGTCACAAAATGCAGAAAGATCAAGGATGATAAGGAAAAAGAAAAGGACATTGGATTTGATGATTAATAGGTCATTGTGGTCTTTTAAGAAAGCAATTTTAGTGGAGTGGTGGAGGACAAAACCAAGATTCCAAAAAACTAAAGAGAAAATGAATGATGGTAAGGCAAAGAGGGTGGAATTTATAGATTTCTCTTTCTAGAAATTTGACAATGAAAGAGAAGAGAGAACTGGTTAACTCCTCCCTGGCCAAAGCCTGCTAAATTTTCTTTGCTGACAGAGACTTCACCAGGAGTAGCCTCAAGGATGTCAAATCTTCTCTCTGTGAGTCTGCTTTCCTTCAGATTCTGTCTATAAAGGTAATTAATTGGATTTGATTTGAAGATGATTCTGCTTGGGACACATTTTGCTGTATTTGCCAGCAGACGTTTGATTAATTTTCTTTAAGTATTACTGATGTATTTTGTTTTTAACATTACAAATATTTATAGATTACCCCTACTAAATTGATGGGCATTCCATTTTCCCCACTACAAAAAGAGATGCTATATATTTTTATTTTGGTTGCATTTCATTTTACATGTAGGACCTTTTCCTTTTTCCTTGATCTGTTATGGGTATAGGCCTAACAGGGGCATAGTGTCAAATGACACTGTTTAGTTGTGGGCTTTCTTCTATAGTTACAAATTATTTTCCAGAATGATTGTATCCATACATAGGTCTACCCACAGTGCATCAGTGTGCTGTTTCCACACAGCCCCTCCAACATTTATAATTTTCCTCTTTTGCCATCCTTGATATCCTTGATATCCTGTGAGGTACAATCTTTGAATTGGAATAATTATAATTTCTCTAATTAGTACTGATTTGGAACAGTTTTTCATAAGCTATAAATACCATTTATATACCATTAGGAAGTGCCTATTCCTACTTTTAGGTCATTTGTTATTTGGGAACTTTTAATCTGTTCCTTATATAACTTGGAAATTAAACATTTATCAGAAAAAAAAAACTTTTGCAAAGTTGTACTTTTTTTAATCTATTTTTTCTCTTTATTCTTAGATTTATGTGATTTGTTTGCATGACTTTTAAACTTGTATCTAATCAAAATTATTCATTTTATCTTTTGTGATCCTCACTATTCCTTGTTTGGTCACGAACATTTTTTTCCTACTCATACATCTGAGATAAACTTTTTCTCTTTTCTTGTTAATTTTCTTTAATTTATGTGACCTGTTGTATTTAGATCATGTACTCATTTGGAATTTATCTTTATATTGTGTATAGTATGTGAGTGGTGGGAATAAATCTAATTTATTCCATATTGCTGTCCATTTTTCCCCATAGTTTTTTTTTTAGGTCATGAGCCCTCATCCCAGTACCTCTGTTGTTTGTGTTTGTCAAATATTTGGGTATTAGGTAGGTTTGCTTTGATATGTGATGTACCTAACCTTTTCCATTTTTGACCAGTATTAAATTATTTTGAGAACTATTACTTGTAGCATACTTTGAGTTCTCATTCTACTATGCTCTTTTTGTTCTACTTCATTATTTCCCCTGAAATTCTTGAAGTTTCTTGCCACCATATGAATTGTACACCTTTTTTTAACTCTGAAAAGTAACTTTTGGGCAGTTTGATTGACAAGATATTGAATACATAAATTAATTTAGATAACATTGTCATTTTTATCATGTTGACTAGGCCTACAAATAAGCAAATAGTATTTTACCTACTTACTAGGTACATCTTTATTTCTTCATATAGTGATTTGTAGTCGTATTTAAATAGCTCTTACCTACCTTGGTGGATAACCACACAGGCATTTATTCATTGTGTAATTACTTTAAATGGAATATTCTTTCTACATCTTTCTGCTAGGTTTCCTTGTTGTAATATAGAAATGCTCATCATTTTGTGGAATTATTCTAAATGAAGTTACTCTTTAAATTTTTAGTTGGCTCATAAGGGTTTTCAGCAATGATTTTCACAGGCGTTTGAATTACAAATTTTCTCCCCATTTCTACCCCCCCACTCCAAGATGGTGTACACTCTGGTTGCCCTGTTCCCCAGTCTAGCCTCCCCTCTGTCACCCCATTCCCCTCCCATCCCCTTTTCCCTTCCTTTCTTGTAGGGCAAGATAACTCTCTATGCCCCATTGCCTGTGCATCTTATTTTCTAGTTGCATGAAAAAAAAAAACTTTGTTTACTTTTGAACATCTATTTTTTTA
>CM053623.1:251257667-251302375 GCA_028646595.1 Phalanger gymnotis
TTTAGGCCAGACTTCTCCAAGTTACAAAGAAGAATCTTGGTTGTATGTCTTCTCTATGTACAAGAGATGACATGTAAGGAAGTCTTCTAAGTCTTCTTCTTTTCTCGTTTTATCACAAAGCTCCCATTTTAGGGAGGGTAAATGCATTTCCCTATCTTTCCCTTACCCTCTCCTCTCACTCCTGCTGATTTCCTAAAATTATATATTTTTTTAATGGCCTAGCCCCAGTTCTAAAGCCTACTTGCCATCTGGACTAATGGAAACCTAGTGTTATTGTCTATGTACAGTGTTCAGTTAGGAAGACAAAAGGGGTTGGTAGAAACGATAGTGAGTGTAGTTATTCATAGCAAACTAACCAAGTGAAAAGAGTTAATCAATCTGGTCAAGTTTACAAAGAAAAAAAAACCTCACAAAACAGTTTCTTTGTTTCAACCAGATGGATGATGGAGCAGGGTGGCTGAGGCCTAAACAGCAGGTAGACCATGAAAGCCATTCTCATACCTCTACCAAAAAGGTCAGCTCTCCCCACATTAGATGAAAAAAG
The DNA here is from genome assembly GCA_028646595.1 of Phalanger gymnotis. NCBI lineage: Eukaryota > Metazoa > Chordata > Mammalia > Diprotodontia > Phalangeridae > Phalanger > Phalanger gymnotis. Next base: position 251,258,212 of record CM053623.1, read on the forward strand.
TGGAAGCATAGCAAATGTCATTATAAATCCCCAGCAACATGACTCCAATGTAGCTACATCTTTTAATGATTCTTTTGGTTAAAAAAAGCCTTCTGCTTTCATGCATGATTTATGACTGGATTTGATGGCACATCCTTCCAACTAGCCTTTGTAGCTTTCTCTCTTTGCGTGCTGAGGACATTTCTTCTTATACGTGTAGTGCTGTTTCATTTGCCATTTGTTGAAGTGAATTTGTTGCTGTTCGTCTCCAACTAAAGCACTACCATTTAGGCTTTCTAGAAAGATTTTATTATTTTGAAATGCTAGTGTTTCCATTTCATATTCTCTACATTATAAATATTCCAAACTGTCCACAGCAACCACAGTAAGTGGCCCATTAGCATTCTCTGCCTCACACAATGTCTTTCTTTTTTTAAAGAGGGAAAAAAGGAAATTACTAAATATATTTTCTAAGTTCATAGCTCACTGCCTTACTTAATGTCTGGAAATAGATTATATCAGTTTTTAATATTTTCAATTTAATATTGGGATTTATCATGGCATCAAAGTAATATCTTTGATACCTTTTAGTAACAAACCATAAGCTAAGTTGTGATAAACAAAGTCTGGCCTCTATAACTAAGTCTTCTATATAGGAGGCACAAAATGTTAGGGTAACAATTTCCTTATCAGCAATTCACAAAATTTTATATAAGACTGAGAATATTTATTTAAAGGGGTCCGTTTTTTTCATAGAAAGAAATATATTTAATAGGACACTGAAAATAAAATATCACTTTCTGTAATCCATGGATGAACTATAAGAATTTGTTTCATGAAGTATTAAACTAATTTTTAGGTTTGTTAATTTGGTTTTTGATTGGTTGATACAGATAATTGGTTTGATTGGTTGATATAGATCTTTGATTTCTTAAGTGTAGAGACCCCAAATATGGAAATTCCTTCCACTACTTCAGACAAATTGTTTTTGTAAGTTTTAGTCTTACAGGAATCCGAGGGCAGAGGGAGGAATGCAGATACTGAGTGATTTGTCAATGGTTACATAGCTGTTATATGTCAGAGGCACAATATGAGCCTAAATCTTCTGAACCTAAGAACAGCATTCTATTATACTATTTAAATCAACTTTTACAAATAGTTAAAGTAGACATTTTTCTCCAATATCTAATTATTTGAACCTTATTAGGAGATCTTCATTGCACTCAATAAAAGAGCTAACTAAATGATTTGAGCCCACAAGTAGTTTAAAATCTTTATGTAACTATGTGAGACACCCAGTGAAAGATCAGGGCTGCATTAACTCCTGTGGTCCCCTATGACATCATTCAGATTTTTACAATAGAACAAGAATAATACTTGGGAGTGAACTCAATGAGGAAATCAAGAGTCCTGTGGATCATTATCAAATAATATCACCATAAGCAATGTTCTCTACTACTCACACTTTTCATCACTATGCCCACATTATGGTGTGAGTGGTACTGGTGAAATTCTTGGAGACCACACTAATAACTAAGTTAATGTACTTGAAAGGATATCTACCTTGCTTCCAGAAAGAACTAGTTAGCTAAGGAAAAGTTTCAATACCTTAAACTTTATGAATAAAATTAATTGACTGGTGAAACAGTTTAGTATAGTAGCAAGTTAGAAATATAGGGAACACATTTTCCCGCAATATTTCACTCAAAACATAAAAGCATTTCAGGACCAGCACTCAGCAGTATAAATAGTGACGTTTGCCACAGTAAGAACCAGAAAGTTCACGTAATATAAGGAATCAAAGTAGAACAAAGAACTATATGAACAACTCATATGAGAAATAAAAGATTAAGAAGTGAGCGAACCCCCAAATGAGGAGAATGGATCATGTGGAAAGTTTTTGTTCATCTTTTGGTCACAGTAAGTCCAACGAAATTAAAATTCAATTTGAATTAATTGAAAACAATTTTTTCTGCACCATTAATACAATAAGCAACAGAAATTACACCAAATAAAGTGACGGAAAATCTAGGATCTCTGAAAAACTAGAATATGGTGAGCCAGGAAAAAATACAGAATTGTTAGTTCAAATGTTGCACAAAGGTACACAAATTACTATAAAGTCATCTTGTTAATTTCCTCTCAAATGTAAGCCTGACCCCATTTTTCTTAACAGAATGAATCTCATATTTATTACAATTAAATGAGAATACAGGTTCAATTTGCGATCCTGATTTAAGCTCAAAGTCTTCATGTGTTCATTGATGCTTGGGATATTTGCAAATAGTATGGAATCTATGAGCTCTTATCATCCAGTAAGGGGGCAAAAAATCCCACGATAAGTGATATCTGCATGAACCCAGGGAACAATACGTGGATAAAGATAATATGAAACAATTGGCTAAATTATATATATTTGTTCCAGAAAATTATGATATTGATTCAGATTGAGTATATTGCCTCCAGAAATTCCAGAAGGGTTATCATTAAGGATCTTAGATTTGATGATCAGTGCAACAGAAACCACGTAACACATCGTTGTAGACAAGAAAAATTGAACACCTACTGAATACCTATCAAAACATCACCTGATGCCTAGAATTATGCAGCAGAAATGCACAACTATTTGTGATTTGACAGATAATTTATCCCCATCCTATACAGGCAGAACTTAAAAACAATGTAGAATTCAACCAATGAACTATACTGGAATCAAATCATTATCATAAATAAAACGGTTTCCCACAATAATCTAGATTTAAAACTTTTATTGAGTGCAATGAAGAGGACAATATTTTAATAGATAGCATAATACCAAATAATAATAGATTTATTTATACCAAATAATTTCCAAGCTACCTATAATGAAAACTGTTTTCTCTCCAAAAAAGAACCCCTAATAGAGAGGATCAAAATTACAAAGGAACACTGTATGTATGCACCAGTCTTAATAACCTATATGCTGATGGAATTGTACTAAAGATACTTTAGAGGTACAGAAGATGATCTTACATTCTAACATTTTATTTAATGATTAACACTGTTTTGTCTACATGTGCAATGGGCCATATCATCATAAATACAAGAGAAAAAATATAAAAGAAAAAAAAAGGACATGACTTGTTCTAGGACCATTCCAGGAACTCAACTGCATCAATAAAGAAAAGAACAAGATATAAATAACAATAGGTGGGATTTTCAGCTTATATTTTGATTTCAAAACACATTACATGTTCTTTCATTTGATATTTGGAAAAAATTCTGTGAATTAATAGCATGCATATTATCAATTTTAATTTAAGTTGAAGATCACAGGATCTAGAGCAGAAAGATATTTGAGAGATTATCAAGTACGGTCTCCTAATTTTTTAGAAGAGAATTAAGAACAGAGAAGAAAACTGATTCAGGTAGTAAGTGATAAAACCATATTTAGTGGTTTGTCTACTCTAGTATGGTCTTAGTGTTGTGTCTACTATGTCTACTATGCCTCATCATGATACCAATATCAATAACAAGTATTTATGAAGTATCTACTCTATACCAGACATGTGCCAGGCAGTGGGGATACAAAAACAGAAGCTACACAGGCTCTGCTCTCAAGAAGTTTATATTCCATTGCATGGAAGAGTAGTAGATACAAAGCAAATACAATGTAATTTTGGAATATCAGGAGACAGACATTGAGAGGATCAGGAAGGTCTTCGTGTAGGAGATAGCACCTGAGATGAACTTTGAAAGAAGCAAAAAATTCTAAGAGGAGGAAGTGCCAATTTATATATTACTAGATCAGGGCTTATATCACTTTTATCTTCCTATGTCCAGTGTCTAGCATAGTCTTTGCCACATAAGGTAGGGGCTTAATAAATATTTGTTTACTGATTGACCTCTGATCCTATGAATTGTAGCCCAACTTAAACATAGAGGGGAAAATTAGAAATATTTAGTGGTGATTTCAACACAATCATTAGATATATCATATATAAAAATCATTTAATACATAATAAGTTATATAGCAGGCCTTGGGAAAGATTAGGCAATTGAATAAGACACAGATACTGCCTTTATGGAGCAATGGAGCACACAACCTACTAGAGAGCTAAAACACATATACAAATAACTGCAATTCAAAATGAAGCCAAAAATACAAACTAAGTGCTCTTGCAGCCTGGGCAGGGGAGGGGAAGGGGTAGAGGAGTATATAGTAATATAATAAAGGACTCAGTATTGCATATGGGCATGGACAATGATTTCTTAGTCCTTTTCTACAAAATATTTTGTTTGATTGAACAAATGAAAATAAAATTTATTAAAGACTTATGTTCTAATAACTGTGCTAAGTGCTTTAGATGCAAACACAAAATTGAAGACAGTCCCTGCTGTTAAAGAGCTTACATTCTACTGGAAGAGGTAGAAAATATAGATAGACCATACCTGAGCAGGAGTGAGAGCAGGCCTGGGGCTGAATTGCCAGCTGTGGTGGTGATCCCCAGGCCTCTCAGCCCAGGACAGGAGCCTGTCGGAGCTATGTGAGACAGAAGTGCAGATCCTGCAGCCATGGCACCAGCTACTCCTGAGGCTTTCAGCATACAGTCTAAAGTTTTGAAATTCACCTTCTTGAACTTCCAGAAGCCATGATGACCACATGAAAGGTAGGTGTTCCCTTCCCTCCCTTCCTCACCTTGACCCAGAGAACACTGTCCTGAACTTCCTGAGAAAAGGCCAGAGCTCAATGGAAAATTTGATCTTCATAAACAAAACTCAAGAGAGACATAAAAAGGTAAACGGGGGTGGGGGGAGCCTTGTTATTCAATAAGGGCAAATTGTTTACATCATTATGCAGGATTATATGGTCACATATATGTTATATATATGTTAATCTTGAGAATGGCATAGTTATTATGACAATTAAAAGGGATACACTAGTGGGGGACCTTAACCTCTCCCTCTCTAAACTTGATAAATCTAACCTCAAAATAAACAAGAAAGATGTTAAGGAGGTGAGTAGAATTTTAGAAAAGGGAAATATAATAGACCTCTGGAGAAAATTGAATGGGGATATAAAGGAATATACTTTTTTTTTCTCAGTGGTACATGGGACATACACAAAAATTTAGCATGTACTAGGGCAGAAAAACCTCACAATCCAGTTCAGAAAGGCAGAAATAGTCAACATATCCATTTCAGATCATGATGCAAGAAAAATTATTTGTAATAAAGGACCATGGAAAGACAGACTAAAAAGTAATTGGAAACTAAATAATCTAATCCTAAAGAATGAGTGGGTCAAAGAACAAATCATAGAAACAATCAATAACTTCATTCAAGCAAATGACAATAATGAGACAACATAACAAAATTTATGGGTGTAACAACAATGTTGCTAGCAGCTGCTGTGGCTGTGTAATATCAACAAGACCAAAAACAACAGCACACAGGAGAGCTGCTAGCAGAGATTCTTTGATCTGCTTTTCTAAGGACAGAAACGTTAAGGAGTTAACCATCTTACTTTAATTAAACATACATATATCATTCACTTAGTTCAGGGGGGAAAGTCAGCATCCTGAACTTCAGAGCAAATACAAACAGAAATTACAGAGACAATATAAACAGATCAACATTGCTGTCCAACCAAATCAAAGTACCTAGTTACCAGACAAGCAACAACATGTGGATTTTTCAAAGCAGGAGGGTGGGAGGGAGGATGCTTCAATGGCTTACCCAGAGTCTTGTCAGCAGCACTCTTTCAACAAGTGCAACTACAAAATTGGAGACAGTCCCTGCTCTCGAGGAGCTTACATTCTAATGGTAGAAAATATAGATAGATCATACCTGAGCAAGGCATGGGAGCAGGCCTGGGACTGAATTGACAGCTGCAGTAGTGATCCCCCAAAGGCAAAATGCCCAAGTCAGAGATCTCATACTCTATTCAGGGCCCTGAGGGCTCAGAGATTACTTAGCAAAAAGGTGTGAGGGGAGAAAATTTGGAAATCAAAAACTTGTGGAACTAAGTGTTGTAAACTAAAAATAAAAAAAAAAGAAAAATGTAAAAGAAAAGAAAGTTCCTATTACTGTCAAGTACCATAATATAGATAGATAGATAGATAGATAGATAGATAGATAGATAGATAGATAGATAGATAGATAGATAGATAAAAAGAAAAGTTCTGACTAGGGAAGGAAGCTAAGTGATTCAATGGATAGAATGCTGGGCCTGGAGTCAGAAAGATCTGAGTTCAAATCTAGACTCAGACATTAGTTGTTTCATATGGGTAAGTCACTTACCACTGTCTGCCTAAGTTTCATTGTCTGTAAAATAGACATAATAATAGCATCTGCCTCTCATGATTATTGTGACCTTTAAATAAAATAATAATTACAAAGTGCTTAGCAATATGCCTGGCACATAGCAAATGTTATATAAATATTAAACTATTATTATTTTAGTTTAGAAAATATGGGGTTGAGGAATGGAGTCATAGATTGGCACACCTTTTCCAGGAATAGTGAAAAGATTGAGTTCACTAGGATTGCACAAATGAATAGAGGTAGGTAGTTGGGGTATGAAATGAAGTATGACCAGAGCCCAGACTAAATGTAGTGGGAGTCTGAGGCAATGACCAAACAGGATAGTGTGACTCTGGGTAGCAGAATGTGTGAAAAGGTTAATTCCTCTAAGATATGGTTTTTGGTCTAGGAAAAAGGACTGCTGTCAAAAAGGTAACTAGGGAGTAGAACAAAGGTTCTCTGGAACTGGGCCTGGATATAGTGGGCAAATTTAAATATTTACTTCTAGTTTGTGAGTATCATTGTATTGAGGAGAAGATTACAGACTGCCAGAATCGGAGGAATTTATTATTAGAAGGAACTACAGAAATCTTCTAATCTGACTCTTACCTGAACAGGAATTCCCTCAAGGACATCCTCAATAAGTCAGCCTCTTATTTGTGGAGCTCTGGTGAAGACCAAAACAAAACAAAACAAACATGACACAGCACAATACAACACTATCTTTCGAAGCAGCCCATTGCTCTAGTATTTGCAATCTTGAATCTTTCACAAAGCCAAAAAATGTGCTTTTGAACCTTCCCCTCACTGTGCCTATCTCTACTCTCTGGGTCCAAGCAGAACGCTATACAACCTTTCTTCTACACAACGCATCTTCAGGCAGCTGTTGTATTCACATTAAGTCTTTTCTTCAGATAAATGATCTCCACTTTCCCCAACAGATCCCCATGTGGCACAACCTGTTAAGTCTCTGGACTATGGAGGAGGCCAAAAAAATCCATGTCCTCTGAGTGTGGAGATATATGTGCTTCCGGGAGAAACTAATCTTGGAGACCAAGGAAAGTGAAATGTGGAGTTTGTATTTGACTTCCTTCTCCATTGGCAATAACAAGATGAACAAGAATGATCTTATTTTTTAAAAGGGCCTCTTTAGAGATTATCACCCAGTACTAGGAATTCTGATAAGTGTAAGCACAGGGAAATGCATTTGCCAAAGGAACAAAACTGACCATTAGCATCTCCTGTGATCCCAAAGTTTGCATACTTTCCCTATTTCCATTCTTTTGTGGAATTCTCCCGATTGGCTGTATATTCCTAGTGAGCCTAAAAACTGTAAAACCTCAATTATGCCCTAAGAATCCATAGCCACTCCTAGCTTAAGAGATCTTCTTTAACATAATAATACATTTACTTCTTTTAGCCCAGCTACTCACTTCTTGACCCTCAGTCTTACAGACTTTGTGATTTATGAGATTCTTTCTCTTTTGGCTCTCATTGAACCCTAGCTGGGAAACTCCCATTATATCCCCACCCTCTTTTGTTTGTTTTTTGGTTTGGTTTTGGTTTGGTGTTTGGGGTTTGGGGGATTTTATTTTGTTTTGTTTTGTTTTTTGTCTTTTGAGCTACCTGAAGTTTGCCAGTGTTCTTCCTATAGCATGGAGATCAGAGCTAAACACAACACTCCCCATGGAATCTGAATAAAGAAGACTACAGAGAGCCCTTCACCTTTCTTTGTCTCAGCAAATACCAAGTACCACTCTGTCTCCTCTAGAAAAGTAATGTAAAAGTTTTTTTTTTTAAGTTTGAAATTAATTGCTAGGTTATCCCCAGTGAAATACTTCATGTAAACAGACCTAAAGTTGCTCTTTGTGAAAAACAGATTCTTAGAAAGTGCATTTACTCTTTGAGGTATATTGCTGGCATGACTCATTCATTGACTTATTGATCTAGTTGCCATTCCATCCTCCACATTCTGTGCTTCCCTAAGTACCTACATAAAAGGGGCCTACTTTGATTCAAGAAAGAAAGGGTGCTATGGAGTTTTAACATCAAGGAATAGTTGGTTTAACATGCCTCTGAAATAAGGTGTACAGCTACATCAAGAAATTAATTTGATTTATAATTAATTCAGGGAATGTTTTACCATGTATGTGTCTATCAGGTGGCTGTGAAGGAAACATTATCTTAGATACTACAGGATAATTCTCTCTGAATTTGTTGTTTAAAATTTCAGCTTTATTATAGTAGAAAGTACTGGAGGAATGGAACTATCACCTAGCCTCTGCCACTCAGTAGTTAGTGATATGACCCCAGACAGATGTTTAACCCTCTTTAAGTTTCAGTTCCCTTATCTGTAAAATAAAGGGGTTGGACCAAAGGACCTCTGAGGCTCTTTTACCTCTAAGTTTATAAGCCATTGGTGTTCTTTCCAACTATTATATTATTTCCTCACTTGTCTTTCATCTTCTCATCCCCCTCCAAATGAACTGAAAACTCAAATGTTTCTTCATTTGTCTAGAAAATAATTGCATGTCCTTTTATTGTCTATGCTATTATTTTGAGAGAAGAAGAAAGTTTCTGACCTATGATTTCCTCAAGGATGGGGGAGTTCTCTCTTAATCAATGTGGATCAGAAACTTCTCCATACATTCTAATCGTTAACATCGAGTGTCTCTCTTATCTCTTTCTGTCTCCATCTCTATCTCTGGATAGGCTCTTTCATCTGATCCTTATGTACTCCTCTGAACATTCTCCGGTTTATTCTTTTTTGGGGGAAGGAGGCTTTCAAAATGTGCACTTTAATATTACAAACACAGCAATAGATGGTGAGATAAAGGGGGGTCATGGACCCCTGAACCCAAGTCCCCCACAACATATATGATGAAGGAGGTTTTTGGAGGCCCCAAATGCCCCCCACCCTACCCCACCATCCCCAGCTCTGAGCCAAAAAGCCAGAGGCAGAGAAGATAGGAGAAAGGAGGAAGGATATGAAAGGAAGGACTGTGGTAATTGGTGGGTGGAAATTGAATTACCAACCCTGTTCTAGTGGGCTCAGGGGAGCTGGGAGTCTAAGTCCTGATTGCTCAGAGTCCAAGGTGCAAGAGACAAGAGATTCGGAGATCCCAGGCAGAGCCAATAGCAAAGGTCCTGAGGGGAGCTCCTGGCTCACAATACTTCAGACCAAATTTCAAGAGCTGGAAGGAAGGAAGGGAGGGAGGGACAATATTATGGTGAGAGAGGGAAAGAGGCAGGGGGTGGACCTAGGCAAGGCCAGGCTAATCAGTCAGATCTGGAAGCTTTCTTCCTTGCCATCAATGTGCCGAAGTCGTAGGTAGACATCTGTGCCAATCCCCTGCAAGGACTGGAGCTGAAGGGAGTCAATTAAGTATTCCACATAGGCTCCTCTGAACAACAAACACAAGGTCTCCCTCTGCTCAAATACACACAAGCAATGATCATATTTTTGTAAATAAATACAAAAGTTTTTATTTTTAAAATAAGAATATATAAGTAGGCATAGCTATTAACCCCCAGCAGATTAAAAAATTTGCCTTTTTAAGTCTGTCACTGAAAAAGAAAATATTTTGCTATTTTAATAACCATTAGTTCCCTAGCTCATTAAAATGCAATCCCTGGTGCTCCTAGTGCCCATCTCAAAAAAAATCCACACAATTGCTAACATTAGTGGCCCTGGTAATCAGCAGGAGCAGAGAATATAAAAAAAGTACAGTGTAAATCACCTTCAATATTGTTTTCTCATTTTTTATCTGTCCACTGTGGGTTGGGTTCATTGCAGCCTGAACCCACCCTGGACTGATAAAAACAACAATCAGGCTGTACACCGAAACAGATAGTACCCAGGGGAATCTCTACAGAAACTGAATTCCTAGTGCTTCCCTAGATTACCTGATCATGCATGCCACTAATTTGCAGATAACACTCTAGTGATGTGTAGCTTTTTGTCTTTTGGGGTTTATAATTTTTTATTTATTTATTTATTATTAAATATCCTATTGTCTATAGCAGTAAGGAACATTTATCTGGTACCTGGTGGCACAGTAGACAGAAAACTAGGCCTGAACTCATCTTTCTGAGTTCAGTTCTGGCCTTAGATACTCACTAACTGTAGAACCTTGTGTAAGTCACTTAACCCCATTTGTCTCAGTTTCCTCGTTTGTAAGATGAATTGGAGAAGGAAATAGCAAAGCACTCTAGTATGTTTGCCAAGAAAATCCCAAATGTGGTCAGTACGAGTTATATACAACTGAAAAATGACTAAACAACAATTTATATTTATATAATGCTTTAAGGTTTTCAAAGTGTTTTGTTTATATTATTTCATTTTGGATCTCATGGCAACCCTTAGAGGTAGCAATTATTGTCCCTATTTTACAGATAAAATAACTGCATGTCTGAAATACTACTGATTGGTTGATTGCTGTCCCTCATTCTTGAAGAGGACCAAAATGTCATCATTTTGCTAGAGTCAAGTTTCAATGCATCCTAATGTGGCTGATCAGACCAATATGAGCTCAGAATGCTCTACCACAGATCAGGCACAAATAGTCCATGTGAACATTTAGAGTAGATTCTCCAAATTTGCACATCCTGTATTTCCTTTGAACTATTTCAATTCTGCTTTGCTCATAGAGCACAGCACCTTCTCTGATGTGGGCACATCATGCTGAGAGGTCCCACTGTGCCAGTGACTCCCATGTCACAAGAAAAACTCCAAATTTCTTAAGATAGATCTTGAGATCATCCTTGTATTACTTCTTCTGACCACCATTTGAACACTTGTCTTGTGTGAGTTCTCCATAAAATAGTCTTTTTGGTAAGTGTATGTTTTGCTTTCAAACAATATGGCCAGCCTATTACAGTAGCGCTCTCTGAAGCAGAGTTTGAACCCCTCCCAGTTTATTTTGAGTAAGAACCTCAGTATTTGATACCCTATCCTGCCAGGTGATCTTCAGAATCTTCCTAAGATAATTCAAATGGAAGTGATTCAGTTTCATGGCATGGCACTGGTATAATGTCCAGGTTTCATAGGCATACAGCAATGAGGTCAGCACCACAGCTCTGTAAGACCTTCAGTTTGGTAGTCAGTCTAATAACTCTTCTCTCCCATACTTTCCTTTGGAGTCTCCCAAACACTGTGCTAGCTGTGGAAATGCATGTGTCAGCCTCATTATGAATGTATACATCCCTGGAAAGTACACTACTAAGGTAAATGAATTTATCTGCAGCACTGAAAACTTCTCCATTTGCTGTAACTGATGGTTTCACATATGAATGTTGTGGTGGTGATTGATGAAGCATCTGTATTTTCTTGGTGTTGTTAGGCCAAAATTAGTGCAAGCAGTTGAGAATCGATCCATGCTTTGTTGCATCTCAGCTTCAGAATCTACATTGAATGCATAATCATCTACAAATGGAAAATCATGCACCAACACTCCCTCTACTTTGGTCTTGGCTTTTAGCCTGTTCAAGTTGAAGAATTTACCATTTGCCTGAGCACTAAGAGGTTCAGTGACTTCATGAGGGTCACACAGACAGTAATTGTGAGAGTCAGGACTTATACCCAGTTTTTCTTGACTCCAAGCATGACCCTCCATTAAATATCCTGCTTCTCTCAATATTGCTATTACTCCAGAAATTTATCTAGAAAAAATAGGTAAAACAGTAATACATTAAAACTGTATAAATATGTGATGTTTCCAAAAGATTCTGGACTAATTGGACTAAGTCCTTCTATCCTAAAGAGATAGGCATTAGCTTTGTAAATACTAGTGATTTAAGATTGTGCTTGTTCTTTAAGGCAAGTAGGTGGTATTTAGGTATAACACTAGACTTCAGGTCAGAAAGACTTGAATTTGAAGCATGCCTCACTTATTAACTAGCTGTGTCATCTTTGGCAAGTCATTTAACATATCAGACAACTCCAGGAGAACTAACAGGAAGAGAACAGAGGTCTATACATAACATTTGTAGATCTGACCAAGGTCTTTGATACTTTCAATTGTGAGAGCTTATGGAAAATTGCGTCAAAATTTGGTTGCCTGGAAAAGTTCATCAGCATTGTACGTCAATTTCATGATGGCATGCTTGCCTGGGTTCTAGATAATGGGAAATCTTCTTGTGCTTTCCCAGTCACCAATGGAGTGAAACAAGGCTGTGTGCTTGTTCCCGTGCATCTTTTTAAAACTGTTAGAGAGAGGAGTTCTGTTCTTGTAGAGAGAGTTTTCATAGCTATGGAAAAATTATATCCTAGGATATAATAAAAAAGTGTGTGTGTGTCTGTGTGTGTGTGTGTGTGTGGAAATTAGAGGGATTATAAAAGAAGAAAGCCTCTCTAATATAGGGGGAAATAACCTGCACCATTCCTGTGCCATTGAAACTGATTTTGCAGATAAGCACAAATCCAGTTTAACTATTCAGCTTTGAATCTCATAATATTTCTCAAGGATTAAAATATTTCTTTGCTGAAGAAAATGTAAATAAGACAGCCCACAGACATGTGGAATACCATTTTTTTGCATTTTGGATTCTGAAGGAAGAAATATTCGTTTCTGAAAATGTGGGGGAAAGCATTAAATATTAATGTAACAGCATATTCAAACAGTATCTTCTGTCGTATTTCATCATAATTGATCTTCAAACTCTGTTCATATAACTGCCAAACACAAAGCAGAGAATACTGGAATCTCTTGTAGAGGAAAGTTAGGTTAGTTATGCTGAAACTCATACTTCTGGTTAGGCATTCTCGGCCTGGGAGTAGGAGTGGGGATGCTGGGACTGGATCTCTACTCTACTGTGTTTACATGAGACAAGAGCTGTTGATACGATATGAAAACACCTGGTTGTTTTAAGAAAAGTAGACAAACAGTTAGTCAGTGGGAAAAACAAAAGAAAATCAGTCAAACAAGTTGTTTCTAGGAATAGGCCAGTCAGATTCATCACAACAGTTAGTGTGAGGCTCTGTATAGTAACAACCAAAATTCCTACTTGCACCAGGAATCCCCACACATTCATTCCAAAAGCTATTAGGTCTACAGTCCTAAAAGGCAAAATAATGACTGAGAAAACAATTATCAATTATTAGAAAGGACAAAAAAATTCCCTCCCACTCTAAGTTTTAAAGAAGGTACACCTTTTTCCCCAGTGGAGGGTGGTCATCATGGAAAATAATTGAATTAACCTTCTTAGAAGAAGAAAAGGACAGAAACAGAAAGGATAGTATCTGTGCTTGAGAAAATCATTTGAAAAAGGTAGCACAACCATACAAACATAAGGTATTATTCTAATTCAGCAGACCTCCACTGGATATTTTAATGGATATAAATTTGTTAACCTATGGGAAACATATTTCTTACCTAAATATCATGAAACTGTTAATGAGTGTTTTAAAAAACAATTGAAAGAGTAAGAAAAGTTCAAACTCAGATGATAATAAGAATTATAGACATCTTATATTAATCATAGGATCTGTTTTGTCATAGCTCATATTTAGACAGCATTGTAAGATGCTTTCTACCCAAAAAACACAATGCATTTTACAGATGAAAAAATTAAGATTCAGCCATATTTCCCTTTGTGCTTTTTAAATTTCTTTTTAAATTTTTGTTTTGTTTTAATAAAGGATGGCTTTCTGGTAAGGTAATGTGGAAGGGTACAGGGAGAAATCCGAGTAATGTGAAGATGAAAAGACAAAAGTCTATTAGAAATAGATGATGAATTGCAGATCCTGTAGATGAATAGATGAATGCAATAGCATATTTTTACAGACCTCTAAGGTTTAAAAAGTGTTTTTCTTTCCCTGTGAGGTAAACAGGATGAATATTATCATTCTGATTTTATAGATGAGGAAATTGAAGTTGAGCAACTTCAAAAAACTATTCACTGACTCAGTACTCGAACTCATTTTTCCTGTATCCAGAACCAAGACTCTTTTGTTGTATCTTGCAATCTGACAATATGTGACTCTCTTAATTAGGGCCTAAAAATAACAAGGTGGGGAGAAAATTCAGAATCTAAGTAGAAAAAAACTATTGCCTTGATGATAGCTCTAGTGGTAAATTTCTTGTTTGGGGAAATAAAATGAGGAAATCTTTTGAAAAATTACTCAAACACACATATTTTCCTCAATAGGATTGCCTTAAACAATTACTTCAATATTTCAGAAGAAATTTCACTATTTACTTCAACACTTTAATAGATCCATTATTTCATCAGCATGCTTACCTTTTCCACCAGTCCACCTATATTTTCTCATCCTATAAGTCAATTAATGAACATTTATTAAACACTCACTATATGCCAAGGCTTTGCCAAGCACTGTGGACTGTTCCTTGCCCTCAAGGCACTCATAATCTAATGGAGGAGCTCATAATCTAACCACATATCATTTTGTGTGATTTTATATCACAATCCTTCCATAAATGCTCCTAAAATGATTTACCTAACATAGTAGAGGCATTCCTCTAGGATTTTCAATGATTCATGTATATCAGTACATCACTCAGAATATTGGTTATCCTTCCATCTTGCCAAAGACCATCTTTTGTGAGATACAAATTGTCGAAAATATCTTTTCCATCTCTTCCTGCATGCAATGCATCATTGATAGTATATTTAAGCCATGCATCTTTCCATTTTTCTTTGGTCACTGGAAATTCTGATTCTTTTGAGATCAGGATGTTTTAAGATTTATACTCATATTCTATCAACATCAGAATACTAGATTTGAAAAGAATACTGATGGAATAGGATATTTTGGGATCATTAATGAGATTGTGCAGTATCTGAAATGTATTACAGCCTAGAGATAATTATTGATAAATAACTTTATATTCACACAATTAAATATATGACCTCCTCTGTTTATTATTTTCCCCAAAATGTTTATCTAGTATAGCAAAGCATGACCTCAAAGATGTCTGCCATAAGGACTTAAATATATTTAATGAATGCCATCACAAAAATCAAGTTCTTATATCTTCTGAGAAACAATATTAGGAAGACATAAATAAGGGAAATAACATTATCATGCAAGATGTCTTACAGAAGCCTCAAATGGAAGAGGAATTTTCTATACATGGTAAAATTTTACAAATATGTGTATTTATTGATAATGTTTTGCACTTCAATCTCTCAGACAGTAAAATGCTTTCTCAATAGGATACAGGGTCACTCAAAAGAAAAAGGCCTGTGCATCTATATAGGGAAAATCAAGTAAACAATGACTGTATTTTGCCACAGATAATAAAACTATTTTCTTGCTGAATTATTTTGTATCGTTTGTGTGTAGTGGGAAGTATCTGCTGCTATTAAAATAGATTTATTTTTAAAAGTAATGCATATTTCACAGGTTATGAAATGCCATTGTATAGTCAGATTATTGAGTTCTTGTACCCAGGAAAGATACTGGAGATGGATAATGAGCTGGCCCAAAAATCGAATAAGCAAAAAGTAGTCTAGGGTTTTAGTGGGTACATTTCATAGTCCTTAAAACAATCTCATTGTTCATTGCCCTCAAGGATCATTTTTTAAATGACAATATTCTTTTGATGATTCATTATGTAAATCACAGGCTGTTGTTGTTTTGTCCTTCTTGATCAAAGAGGTATCAAAACTATAGGGAAACCAAATGACAACTCAAAGATTCGAAGTGGGTGTAAGAAAGCTATCACATATTATTAATGGTGAACTGCCCCGCTGTGGTACAAAATTGTCATCAAAGACCATCAAATAATCAGAAAAGAAGATGAATGGTCATTTAGTGAGAACAAAATATAACAAATGGATTGTTCTAATGTTGCACTGGTATCCACATAATATTAAAATACCTATTGGAAAGACTGGAGCACATTAGTTAGATCTTCCATAGGAAACTTATTTTAAAGAAACAGATGAGAGTTATAGAAGCTAAAGATCACAAGTCAGAGAAATGGACCAGAACAGAACTCAGAGGTCATTGGTTCAGTGGTGCCAAACTGAAATAGTGCAGGTATCCCTAAACTGTACATAAGGAACCCTATAGGCCACATATCAATTCAAAAATTCATATGTTAACATTATCTATGTTTTATTGTATTTTTAATATGTTTTCTTAAATGTCTCTTATACTTTAATCTGGTTCAGGATAGCCCCAGGAATATTGCAGGCTGAATTCTGTGAATTGTGCGTTTGAAACTTCTGATTTAGTGCAATTACCCTATGTCCCTCATATTTTCCATATCTCTTATGAATAGACTCAGAGATAGTAAGTGATATCCCCAAGGTCACACAATTGAAAAGCCCAGATTCAAGTACAAACTCTCTAACTCCAAATCTAACACTCTTTCAACTAAAACCAATTGAAGAATCATGAACTGGGTTATAATATGGGCAACTGGAGGGAGTAGCCAGCCACACTGATCAGATCACATATTAACAGTGGCATCTATGACATTTTCTGTCTTTTAACTCCTCAAAATTAATCTCTTTATACCTTATACATTCTGAATCTTCCAACTTGAGTTTTCTCTATATGTACTTTGTACGTAATCAGAACCAAACATGTCAAGGAGTTCTTTTGTGTGACTTCATTTTCTTGAGTGTCATTCCTGTTTCCTTGTATAATACAACATGTAGTTCATCGTTGGACTTTGGATGTGGTAACTTTCCTGTGATCAATGATAAGAGTAGATCCTCATAGAAATGAATTAATTCACGTTGAAGTTACTTGATATCCATTTCTGGTACATCTATAAATATGTTCTGTTTCTTAGGTCTCACATACAGCTTTCAATGGGTTATTACTTTTCTTCCACTTTTTTTTTTTGGCTGTTTTGTAGAAGATGTTCAAAATCTTCCATTTACTCTATTCTTTTGGACACAACCAGATATTCTTTCTTTTTAAACCGAATCTGTGATTTCATCGGTATAAGAACAGGTTCCTAAAGTGGAAAATACCACCCCATGGGGGATGCTGGACTCAATGTGGGGGGCAGTAGCTTTGGGTGTAATTGGGAGGGTGCTGAATAAAAATAAGAGGGAGATGAAAGCATGAGGAAAAAAAGAAGAGAAAAAATTTTGATAAACCATTCATAGCTGTTTTATCTCTGTGCAGCAGAGTTAACATATTGATTAAATTATTTTCCAAATAAACACACAAAATACAAACTATAACTGATCAGTGGTCAAGTCCATTAACAGGTCTTAACAAGCAAGTGTTGGCAGGCAAGTGTCCATTGACAGGAATATGTGTGTGTGTAATGACTTGTTTACAATATAATACCATACCAGTTATATGATGAAATATTGCATCATCAAAATTTCAATGCAAGAAAAAAAACACAAATTTATAATAAATTTTTAAATTTAAGATGCATCATTTTAAGAAAGATATTATATTTTTTGAAACAATGCAAATTTCCAAAAAAAGGAGAAGGGTTAAAGAATGTAGATTTCCCTGGGGACACTGAGTAATGTTTTTTGTTTTTGTTTTTTAAAGGAGGCAGTAGGCTAAATAATTTTGAGAACCTCTGGGTATAAGTAACTCTTTATTGAGAGCTCAGTGTATCAATGCATGTGAATCCTGCTCTCCAAATTATGGTCTTAGAGAGTTGCTGAGACATTGATAGATTAAATGAGCTGCTATTCCTGACTTAAGGCCATCTGTGTTGTCCTTGGATGACATACTTCCCTGCTCTGCAAGAAGATGAAACAATTGTTGGATGAAGTGGTTTCTGGACTATTTTGTCTTTCTTGATATCACTGCTGTACATAAATTTCAGAGATTCAGAGTCACTTAGAGATTGTTAAAATCAGAGTCAAAATTTTTAGCTTTATTTCCAATTTTTTTTCATAATCAGAAGCACATATAAAAAGTTGGCATGCACTAACTTTTCATCTTTACTCTTTCTTCTTATTTGGTATTTATTTTGACCTTTAGTTAATCAATGATCTCATTGCATATATGGAAATAACTGCCAAAACAGTTTATAGTCTGATAAGACATTATCAGTTTTATTTTGATGTTGTCCATTGCTTGCCATAGGAGCAGCTAAGTGGCTCAGTCAATAGAGCACTAGGCCTGGAATCAGGAAGACTCATCTTTCTGAAATCAAATCTGGCCTCAGACACTTACTAGCTGTGTGACCCTGGGCAAGTCACTTAACATTGTTTGCATCAATTTCTTCATCTGTAAAATGAGCTGGAGAAAGAAATGGCGTAACACTCCAGAGGCAAGAAATTCTGAAATGGTGTCATGAAGAGTCAGACATGAATGAAAGTCTGAGCAATAGGAAGTGTTTGTCATATCTGGGACTTTCAAAACCCCAACCGCGAAGAACATATTCATATCAAACAAACAAAGGTTTGTCAAAAAAAATCTACAAACTTTTGGTCTTTTTTCACACTTTCTAACTTTTTTATATACTTCAAATGGAGATGGGCAATATTGCTATAGCTGTTTGTCAGTAGGAGAGCAATATAAATCTTGCTATATTCTGGCCCCTTTTTTATCGTTATTAAAACATTACTGGAGAATTTAAAAGAAACTGCGTAGGACTGAGGACAAGGTTTTACTTTCTAAAATTCCTTTCAGCTTGGCCGTGGTAATGAAATTCATCAACTAGTGGCAAAGATACCAGCAATGAACCTTTGTATTAAAAGAATGCCTTAGATAGTAGATATGGTTTATTCACACTTAGCAGAACTTGTCAGTTTTTGCCTTAGTAGCATAGTGATCAAAAACCTAGAGTCACCTCATACCATAATGAGGTGGCACAACGAATGCTTGTAGGACTTCTGTGGAATTCACATACATTAAGCACATTTATAATCCACTATACTTTAAATAAACTTCTTCAAATCTCAGACAAAATCTGGACAGGCTCAAATTTGGAGATATGCTACAGTGTAACTTGTGTACTCACACAGTTTTTTTTTTTCTGCTTTAGAATATGTT
Source organism: Phalanger gymnotis (assembly GCA_028646595.1). NCBI lineage: Eukaryota > Metazoa > Chordata > Mammalia > Diprotodontia > Phalangeridae > Phalanger > Phalanger gymnotis. Next base: position 251,277,428 of record CM053623.1, read on the forward strand.
CCTTCTTCCAGCATCTTGATTTCATCACAAAGTGTAATGAGTGGACTCTGCCAATACCAAAATGAAAGTTCTGGTTTACTGGGAAGGCATACTTCCTTTCAACTTAGATGTTGTTAGGTGGATTTAGTCAAAGAATTATAATTGGCTTTCTCAGGTGTTAGAACAAAGTAATAATGATGCCGAGATCATGGATTTAATATTTATAGAGACTGTTAAGCTTTGTCTTATCCCTGGGAAATAAATACACCCTCACCCCCAAAATGTGCGACAAAAGACCACAAGCAATTAACTAGGTAGGAGTTCTGGATTGATTAACACAAACCTTTCAACATAAGTGGAAAAAAACAGCTTTATTGATGGCATTCAGCAATGTTGGGCTTGTGTATGAAAGATAGTATCGTTACTCTATATCCCCCAATGAAATTAATGAAGACATTTTTTCTTTGAAGAAAAGTCTAGCAAACTACATCTCTAGAAACCAATTTCTAAAAGGCTGCTCTTTTCCTGAGTAGAATGATTGATATAGAACCTATTTCTAAGAGTCAGTAGAAGCTGTATCTTTGACAAGAGAACCCTATCCTGAGGAAAGGCTGGCCTCCTGTAGAAATTCAAAGTGGTAAGGAATTTGTAGAATAATTCAGGCAATTTACCTTTACTCTTATTTTGTAGTTTGGTGGAAACTTTCAGAACAGTATACTTCTTTACAAAATGTGGATATTTTGGTTATAATATTTGGGATAAATTGAAGAATTTTTTTAAGTTGATACGTTTTGTTTGGACATAAAAGATATTCTCCAATAAACAACTAAACAACATCACCACTACCCTACAACCAATGTAGTACAATTTTACTAAAAAAATAGCTTGTTAATTTTTATGAGGAAAAAGATGTATTGTCCACTTTAGTAGTGTGAAACTAATATTAAACATATATTTGATCAGAATTGTGGTGCCTATTCATTTTACCTCTGTAGGCAGCAGCAATCTGACTACTTCAAATTTTAAGCTTTGTCAAAGGCAGGTATTAAGAATTATGAAAATAAGGATCAGTACACCTTGATTTAAATCTAAAACAGGATTTAAATCTAGTAATATATTGGAGTGATGCTGTCAGTAATAAGCATTCATCAATAAGTTGAAGGCTTCATTTTAAATTCCTTGACATGAGAAACAAGAGCATCACATATTATTACTAATATACAGTACTGGTTCATTAAATGTGAGCTTCTAAGATGCTGAAAATGGTAAAAAAAAAATTGCATAAAGAAGAAGAAACAAATCAAATTAGGAAGAATGTGAAGAAATGTACCTTGCATAGCTAACAATAATAAATTCCAGTATTTATTATTTATTCCAAATTTGCAAAGCACATTACAAATATTGTCTCATTTTGTCCTCACAACAATCGAGGAGATAGGTGCTATCATTACCCCCATTTTATAGATGAGAACTCTGTGGCAGATGGAGATTGAATGATTTGCCTTGGGTCACGAAATTAAGTGTCTGAGGCCAGATGTGAAATCCCACCTTCTTGATTCCAGGTCCAGTGCTCTATTTAGTGTACCAATTAGCTGCCAATTCACTCATGAACTAAAAGAGGAAGAAACATTAATAAAAATATAATAAATAAATAAATATTTTTGAAATTATTTAATAAAAGCTTTAAGTCAATGTATAGAAAGCTCACAATTTCAAGTTGTTATTTGAGTAGTTTGATTGTCAAATAGGAAAAATATGATCTATTATGCATTGAAAATGGTTAAATAACCTTGTATAGGATATCAGTTGATGGTTCTTTCATATTTGACACTAATAGTCTGCCCTCCATGCTTGCACAGATCTGTGATTTTGTCAGTGCCTCTAGTAGTGTAGATATAAGCCCGTCATGACTCAGTAGACAATATTGTCTGGTGGTCAGCAGTCTGGTGATGAGCCTTTCTAAACTTAGTTGCTTGTTTCTCTGAAGGAAGATATACAATTTGTCATTGGATTTATATTACAAGCCTTTCAGATTTACACTCAACCTTTAAGAACCCAGGATCACTCCACATCATGATATTGAAACTTGAAATAAAGAAGTAATGTATATGTGTGTATATATGTAGACATAGATATACACGCATATGTGTGTGTGTCACCACCACACCATCCATATGTGGAACCATCAATTACAGCAAATGGAGAAGTTTTGAATGCTGTGGACAAGTTCACTTACCTTGGTAGTGTACTTTGTAGGGATGTACACATTGATAATGAGGTTGATGAACGCATTGCCAGAGCTAGCTCAGTGTTTGAGAGGCTCTGAAGGAAAGTATGGGAGAGAAGAGGTTTTAGACTGATTATTAAACTGAAGACCTGCAGAGCTGTGGTGCTGACCTCATTGTTGTGTGCCTGTGAAACCTGGACAGTCTACCAGCACCATACGAAGAAACTGAATCACTTCCATTTCAATTGTCTTAGGAAGATTCTGAAGATCACCTGGCAGGATAAGGTACCAGATGCTGAAATCCTTACTCAAACTAAAATGAACTAAAAGAGCATTCAAACTCTGGTTCAGAGAGCATAACTCCAATGGGCTGGCCTTGCTTTTTGAATGCAAAACATGCACTTGCCAAAAAAGACTATTTTATGGAGAACTCGCACAGGGCAAGTGCTCACATGGTAGTTAGAAGAAGTGATTGGAATTGATCGTGTGACATGGGAAACATTGGCACAGGACTGCTCAGCATGGCATTCCCACATCAGAGAAGGTGCTGTGCTCTATAAGCAAAGCAGAATTGAAATACCTCAAAAGAAACACAGGATGCACAAGTTTGGAGCATCCACTCCAAATGTTCATGCAGACTGTACCCAAACTGCGGTAGAGCATTCCAAGCTCATATTGGCCTTATCAGTAACCGTTGGATGCATTGAATTTTAATTCAAGCATAGTGGTGTCATTTTGTTCCTCTTCAAGAGTGAAGGACAGCAATCAACTACCACATATACATTTATATGTGCACATTTGTTATACAGTTTGTATATATGCATATAAATGTAAATATATTATATGCAAACATAATATACATATGTACATATGTATGTACACATACTGATGGTTTCTTATCATGTGTTTTTTAATAAATAAAGAAACTGAAACTTAAAATATTTACCTACTTGTCCACAGTAAAGCTACATGGTTGATGGAATGATGTAACTGGAACCCAAACCTGGGTTTTCTGATTCCCCAAACTGTACTCTTTCCACTGCTCCACAGTGTCAAATTTACTGTTCAAAAATAGTTTAGGTGAGAGATTTGACAGGAAAGAAAATTATGAATCATGATTTTTAAAAGATTTAGTAATTACTTATAGATTTCAGTTTTCTATGTTTCCCTTTTCCTCTCATTGTACATAATCAAGACAGAATATTGTGAATCAAGTCAAATGTGACCTTTGACATATTATCAGGAATCCATTGAAACCAAGTGCAAGTAAAGAAATATTATTAAGGAGTGGGATGATATTTTTATAAGTTATACCAACGGTTTTTGTTTTTACTCCACAATTTTTCCTAATATTTATTCCCCTTCCTGACAGATCAATCCCTCGTAACAAGGAAAAAGAAAGAAAACCAGCCACATTTAGCACTGTATACACCATTCAGGCCCCTATAGTTTCCCTACCACCACCCAGAGAAGAGATATACATACATTAATCATCTTCCCTCAAGACCAGCAGCTTTTGTTCCAAAGCGTTTTCATATCTCCCAGCACAACTCTTTTCTATAGTAGATTGGCAGGCTAATTAATGAGTAGGTAGGTTGCACAGTGGATAGAAGAATAGGCCTTCAGTCAAAAACACCAGAATTCAAATCCAGCTTCAGGCACTTAGCTGTGTGACTCCAGGGAAACCACATAGCCTTGTTTTCCTCAGTTTCCACATCTGTAAAATGAACTAGAGAAGGAAATGGCAAACCACTTCAGTATCTTTGGCAAGAAAACCCCAAACAGGGTCAAAAAGAGTCAGACATGTCCAAAATGACTGAACAACAAAGGGTAATTAACATGCTCAGGTACAATGGTCACACACAGCAAGCCAGTGCTTGGGAAGCTAAATAACTATTAGACAGCAAGGTAAAACAGTGATTACTGCATCGGACCTGGTGTCAGGAAATACCTGATTTGAAATCTGGCCTCAGATACATACTAGCACTGGGATTCACGGCAAATCACCTAACTACTATCTCAGTTTCTTTGTCTGTAAAAAGGGAGTAATAACAGTACTTACCTTCTACGATTATTTTGAGGATAAAATGAGATATTTGTAAAGTGGTTTGCAAAGCACTGTGTACATGCTAGCTACATGACTGCTATATTATTAGAGAAATGCAACAGGCTAAGAATGACTAAGGCATTGAATTTGTAGCTTTTATTCTAGATGAGGAAAGAACATAATGGGAACTGATGAGTCACTGGGACCATTGTTTGCAAGACATTTGCTGACTTTGATATGCTGATGCACAGTGCTTAGTAGTATGCCAGTGATAAACATAGTTTATCTATCCCCTTATATTTAACTGCAATTTCTACAGCAATAGCTGTAATTTTGAGTACATTGAGTACTACTTAGGTGACAAGGAGATTTAAGTCTAAACAATACATATTTCCAAAATAATGCTAGTTATTGTATTAAGTTTGTAAAAAAAATTGACTGGGTTTGAGTGTGTTTAGCAGCACTTATTATTTATAATACTGTTGAAATAAGTTAAATTTCTTAATTGCTACTAAGAATACTTTCAAGCTGAAGCGTTTGTGAGGATTATTACAGATGTTCTTCTTGACAAATTTTACTTAGTTAAAAGACAAAATACAATCTTACATTTTTTTTTGTTATCAGACAGGCATTATAACTACCTAGTGAAGTATCATGAGTTTTTGAAAATCTGTGTCAAGTAAAACTCATTGGCAACATTCAAACCAAATTTCTCTGGGAAACCCTCACTTCTAAAGAAAAAAATAAATGAAAACTAATTTATCCTTATCAGGATTTAACACCATTCTAACATAACTGGGCCATTGCTCTTCTCTCGGTAATCATTGGGCATCCTGTCATGTGGAAGAGAGTTTGACTTGACTCCTCTGCTCTCCAAACTCCTTTACCCACTGCTGCCAAAAGTGCATGCCTAATGAACAAATCAGATCATTACTCCACAGATTAAATATCATAGATGGCTTCTTATTGTCCAAAAAATCAAGTCTAACCCCCTTACCATCTCATTTAAAGCCTAACAAAATGTGGCTTTATCTTATCCTTTCACAATCTCCCAATACCTCTAGGTCAAACTGGACCATTTCCCATTACACAGACTTCTAAAATTCTCTTCCCTCCTTGCTTTTTCTCATGATATTTTTCTACATTTCTTTAGTGCTTTACTACTTATAAAATATTTTCTTAGATAGGTAATGCAGATATCATTATACCCATTTTGCAAATGAAAAGAAAAACCTGAGGCACAGCAAAACAAAGTAATTTACCCAAGACCTAACAGCAGATGAATGGTTTAGCCAAGATTCACACCTAGTTCTTCTGGCCTCAAGTTCATTGTTTTTTGTTTGTTTCTGCTGTGCCATCATTTTTCTACTACCCATCTGTGATGGCTAGGCAATGACAAAACATTCCGTCACCAGTCGTGTCCTTTCTTCTTTTCTTCTTTCTTTGTTCTTCTCCCAGTTGGGCCACTTAGTACTTTTGGGGGCTGTTTGCTCACGTGGGATAGATGAGATGTAGTCAGTAACTCTAATCCTTCCAGGAGATGGAAGATCACTCCTGACTTTCTTGGGCTTTCTCTAAAATACTGCCAGAAATTTCTTGACCCTGGAAGGTCAATTCACCTCTGAAATTTCTACACTGGAAGTACTCTCTGACCTTTTGGCCCCTTCTTCAGGCTGCCTAGTTCCTCTAAGAATCTCTGCTTTAAGATAAAGGGTCAGGCTAGCCACACCTTCATTCCTTTCCAGGCTTTACTACTGATTTGCTAAACTTTCTTTGCAATGCCCAATTGCAGGGTTCCTTCATCTCTTTCTGTTCTCCATTTCTTGGGCATGTGACTTTCCCCTATACTCAATAGATTCTCAGCACTGTCAAAAGACTTACTGTTGGGATCTAAGGATCCTTGGACCTTTCCGTTTGCCTCTATCCCACAACCTTAAGAACATTTTTAAGTATAAAAATATTTACTTTGCAAAAATGCTACTTTCCATCAAGCATGGCTAGATTTAATTTAACTTGATTTCAATTATATATACTCCTATTGTATAGAAATGAACCAGAACCTTTAAGGAAAGAATATTTTTGAGTGTCAAAATCACCAAGAAGCCTGTAGGTTTGAAGTTAAATAAATTTTACTGAGTCTAAAGGATATGCTTTGGAGCACTTTTCTAAATAGCTATGGATACACTTTGAAAAAAGGTTCCAAATCACTGCAAATTAGAGAAAGCAAAATTAAAGCATTTCTGAGATTCTGCCTCACACCCATCAGATTGAGAATGATAAACAGAACAAAAGGAAAATGATAAATGTTGGAGAGGAAAACAGGCAAATTGATGCACTTTGAATGGGTATTACTATTCTGGAAAGTGGCTTCTTCTGAGTAGCTAGTTCCCCCCAGGACCTCCATTTTTCCTCTCCAAGATGCATTCCTGACTTTTGGGAGCTTTCTGTACAATGCCCTAGATACTTCTCCACCTGGATGCTCAATTAACCTCTGGATTTCACACATTAGATGTACTTTCTGACCTTGTGGCTCTTCCTCTGGCACTCTGGTCCTTGCCAGAACCTCCTCTTTAAGGAAGAAGCTCAGGCCAGCCACATCTTTATTTCTCTCCAGGCTATACTATTACAGTATATACTATACTATTGACTTTCCCAAACTTTCTCTGCAGTGCCTAGGTTCAGGATACCTTCATCTTTTTTTTTCCTTCTTCTCTCTTTTGTTTCTTCCTTCCCTCTTATGTGACAGCCTATGTTCCTTTTGATTTATATTTCCATGACTTAGAACCATGCCTGGCACATAGTAAGTACTTAATAAATGCTTATTGCTTACTGATATAAAGAAAAAGTTACTCAGCAATGTATTCCCTTTGACCCATACATACTATGAGTAAGTCGATACTCAAAAGTTATCAAAAATAGTAAAATATCTCATATCTACAAAAATATTCAGAACAGCTATTTTTGTAGTGTCAAAATATGAAAACTAAAGAAATGCCCATTAACTGAGACATGGTTGATTAAATTGTGGTAAATGAATGTGCTAGAACACTCTTGTGGTATAATACATTTAGGAAATGATATCAAAAAGAGATGATATGAACTGATTCAGTAAAGATAATTTATAACATAATATCAATATTATAAAAATGAATAATTTTATAAACACATAAAGAGAAATGAGCAGAAATAGAACAATTTATACAATAATAATAACACAAAAAAGACAACTTTGAAACTGTAAGAACTACAATAGCCATTGCAAAGGATGGATAATGAAATTTACTATTCACTTACTGACAGAGAGGTGAATGATTAAGGGAAAGAAAGAGCTACAGTTTTGCATATAGCTAATGAGAAAATTTGTTTTGCTTGACTATGTATATTTGTTATGAGAAATTTGTTTTTCTTCTTTTCTCTATCTTTTCCCAATGTGGTAAAGAGCAGTAGTAAGAGAAAATAGCTATCTCTTCATTTAAAAAAAGTTTAAAATAGAGGTTTGGTTGGTAGAACAAATGTGGTATGTTGTATATACTTTCAGGTGAGGTCATAGTTTTATATTTTGCATAATTGTTTTCCTTAGTTTCAAGAGACCTTTTATAGAGTGGGAGTAATCTGTAAAGGTTTATGGTGAAAAAAACAAAATGTATCAATAAAATATTTTATTTAAAAAAATAAGTGGACAGAGCCAAGATGGCAGCTGGAAAGCAGGGAATTGCCTAAAACTCTCCCCCAGGACCCTCCATAAACCTATAAGAAATGGTTCCGAACAAATTCTGGAACTGCCAAACCCACAAAAATGCAGAGGGAAGCAGGGCTCCAGCCCAGAACAGCCTGGATGGTTGCTGGGTAAGGTCAATCACACCATGCTGGGAGTGGAGCAGAGCAGAGCCCAGCATGGGCTCACATAGTCATTAGCTTTCTCTTGGCCAATTCTAATTTTTAAGGAATTATTTTCCTTTCCCATTTGTCTAATTCAATCCAACTTTTTAAGGAGTTGTTTACTTCAATGATATTTGTATATCTGTTTTTTTTTTCTATTTTTATGCTTTCTTTACCAAGATTTTTATTCTTTTTTCATTATTCTCTCACATCACTCTCATTTCTTCTCCCATTTTCTTCTACCTCTCTGATTTTTAAATTTTTTAATGCTCTCTTCCAGGAGCTATTTTTGGGTCTGTTACCAATTCACTTTTTTTTTGAGGCTTTACATGTAGCCATTATGACTTTGTTTTCCTCTTCTAAGTTTGTGTTTTGATCTTCCCTGTCACCACAGTCACTTTCTATGGTTATGTTCTTTTTTTGGTTTTTGTTTTTGCTTTTGCTTATTTTTCTAGCCTATTTTTTTTAACTTTTCATTTTATGTCAAAGTTGAGCTCTGCTCCTTGGGTGGAGGGGACACTATTCTAAGCTTCAAGTTTTTCATTCTGCTAGTTTCAGAGATAATTCTGGGGACATATACATTTTGGGAGGTTCTTCTGAAGTAGTATGCTCTAAGGAGAGATGTGATCACTATTCTCCTGGCCTGTGCTCTGGTTTGTGAGTGGCCACAAGCACTCTTTTCTGTCCTGGAACTCTGGTCCCCAATCCCCTCTGTACTCTCCTCACCCTGGGACTGTGAACCCAGGTCTGCGACCTTGATCTTTGTTTGAGCGATGCGACCCTGCACCCAGTGCCAACAATGTGTCCCCTATAATCTCCTTCTCACCCATTGGTCACAACCCCCTTATTGTTGGTGGGCTGAGAGCTCTGGGAGTCTCTGTTGTTGACTGAATTGCCCCCAAGGTCTATACAGGCTTGCTGGGCCAGGACCTGCTGCTGTCTTACAATGGGGAGTGGGCAGCTCAGGGCCTCATTGTTAGCTTACATGAATGTGGAGCTTAACTTCCATCTTGCTGGGGCACAGCCTATTACTGGTTTGCCCTGACCACCTGCTCTGGACTGTGCTTTACCCTCAGTGTGACAGACATTCCCTGTAAACTTTCTAAGTTGTCTTAGACCGGAAATTTGTTTCATGCTATCCTCTTGTTGGGGTTCTGCCACTATAAATTCATTTTGAGGTGTTATTTTAAACTTGTTTGAAGGAGAATTTGGGAGAGTCTTGGCTCTATCCTAATAAACATTTCTGTGTTGCTGAAGGACCACAAATATTGTCAGCGCCTTTCAAATAGCCCTATTTTTTTTTCCTCTCTAGTTATAGCTTTGATTTTAGTCCAGAAAAAAGACCTTAGGATCTTCAAGTCTAAGCCTTTCACTTTACAGATAAGCAGAATGTAGCTAAACAAATAGCAGAGCTGCAACACATCTTTCTATTGCATCATGTGTCTTCCCCTCCCACTTATTTCTGCGAAAGAAGGAAATTTCATTAAAATTAGCAGTGTCTTATAAACATTAACAATGTGTTTTAATTCCTTATGTAGGTGTGAACAATGATGGCTTTCATTTCTCAGAAAAGATCTAAACCTCATTCAATGTTTTCACTTAATGACAGTCTTGATAAATTCACAGGTTTTCAAATTAGGTAACTGTAACAACAATGCCATTCGCAGCTCCTGTGGAAGTGTAAGGCCAATAACACCAGCACCCTGGAGGGTTACTAGCATAGGTTCTTTGATCTGCTTCTTTAAGTAAAGTAACTTATCTGCCCATAACAATAATACATAGTTACCAAAGAGAGAAGCACCAACATCTGGGTTTTCAAAGCCAGGGGAGCTCAACAGCTACCCAGAGTCTCCTCTGGCCAAATCACATGTATACTCTTTCAATGAGTGAGCCCAAAACAAAATGCTAACCTCAGAGTATATCAACTTCTTCAGGGTCAGCCCACAGAGGGCATGACAACCATTGAATCAAACTCATGTGACTCAGACTTTTTGTGACTTAAGCAAGTCATCAAAGACTATTGATTCAATCAAAGACTCTTGATTCAATCAAAGGCTTTTCATTTAAACAAAGTCAAGATTCAGTCAAAGGCACTTGATTTCCTTTGGAGTGCTGAGAAGCACTCCAAAAGAAAAATCAACAAAAAGTCCCACTTTGCTTGCCATTACAGTAACAATATATTGAGAGGTGGCAAGGCATAATGGATAGAGAACTGGCCTCAGAGTCAAGAAGAACTAACCTCACCTCCAGATTCTGCCATAATGTCTGTGTGATGCTAGAAAAGTTGCTTCACTTCTAAGTGTTTCAGAGATGAGAATAATTTATTTTTGAAGAGGAAGTTACTCACAGGGAGTTTCTAACAACTAAAACAATTAAATTGGGAAGGAAGGAGAGGGAATTTTGGGAGATGAACATATATACATGTCTCATGCATGTCACATAAATGTTAGATATGCAATATATATGTATACATGTATGTATGCATGTACGCACATATATATATATATATATATATGTTGTCTTGCATAATAGATGTATGAATAGGATCCTGATTCATTAATTTGCAAAGTGCTGCCCAGGTGGAAGACACCAGTATTAGAAGCAATGGGTATAAGTGTCAAAAAGAACTAATTTGAGCTCAGTCAGGAGAAAACTTCCTAACAATTAGAGTCATTTGAAAGTATAATGGAGTGCCAGGAGATGTGATATACTCCTTCTCATTAGGGATCTTCAAGCAAAGGCTAGAGGACCAGTTGTTTCATGCACTTTTTTAAGTTAGCATTGGACTAGATGGCTGTCAGGATTCTTCTGAGTTCTGAAATTTTGTGATTCTGTGAAATTATTCTTCCTTGCTGTGTACATGGGCCCATATTTTATCTTTATATGTTGTAAATTATTTTAAAACATGTGTAATATTATCATTTAATATCAGTATTGATTCCTCCCTGCCATTATTTCGAAAGTATAGACTATAATGCAAAGATTTCTCTGTTTGCTTTACAATTCTTTTTGTTATTCAGTGTAGTACATTGCGAATATCTTTAAAAATACCCCCAGGAGCAATTCGACATACATTAGAAAGATAAAAGCACCCAATAAAAAGAATCACTGGCAGAAATAAATGTAATGTATAAGTCTGTATGTGGTATATATTAATAGAATGCTTAGTCTCTGAACAAAGCTTTCTTTATTATTGTTTCACAATCATTGCCTACTGTCTTTGACTAATCTTGCCACAAGATTGTATGTAGACAATTAGAGATTTGGAATCTTGATTCTGTCACAAGATTTTCCTATGTAAATCATATACATTTGCTTCACAGGTAGGAAAATTCCTTGGGGAAATTTATTGGCAGCTTTTCTATGAAAGATCTCTCTGGGCTGTTTCATTCCCTGCAATAAAATAAATTAAAGTACTAATTAGATGTGCAAAGCTCTACTGGTAATGTGACTATACAGAGAGCAGAACAAAATAAATGTCTTCCTAAATGTATTTACAGTTTTCGAATGCAATAGAATCAATAACCATTCCCTTTCATTTAATTACAGACTGAATATTAGTTATGCTGTGTGTTTCTGTGGTTTGTTTTTTTTAATCAAAGTTTTAATAAAGCTATATATGATTACTTACCTTTCAAAATAAATCCTTACCTCCTTCCAGGTTCATTATCTTCCATGATAACAAGCAGTCAGCTTTTCATATGACTGGGAGGAGGTTAGAATACACTGTCTTCCATTAATTTCACAATGATTTTATTTTTTGCCAGTATGGAAAATCAGTAGTCTCCATTTTCTCTCATTAATATGAATGGAATGACCATGAGTTCCATCAAATGTATTTCATGCTCATTCAGTAGTGTCTTTTACAACATTATAGTCTGTTAACATAAGCTTTAATTTCAATAGAGTTAGTATGTAGTTCTTCATGGTTCCTTTTTTATACCTGGATTTGGTAAATTATTCTTCTAAAAAATTTCCATTCCAAGAATCCTTGGGTTATTGTTACCCTTCCAAATATAAGGCAATCTTTAGGATGCTTGTACATATCTATAAGAAAGGGATTTGAATAAATGACCTCTAAGATCTTTTTCTAGCTCTCTGTATAAATCTGTGAGTTTCACCTAGTAGAAAGAAAAGAGAAATATCATAGGCAGAAAGCCTAAGTTCAAATGTCCACTCTGTGATATGCTACCTGCAATTCCTTTTTTTAATTAAGATTTTTTATTTTTAGTTTACATGATTTTGAGTTCCTGATTTTCTTCCCCTCCTTCCCCAAGATGGCATGGAATCTGATATATCTTCTACACATAACTTCACATTAAACTTACACAATAGTCAAGTTGTAAAGAAAAATTATGACCAATGAAATGAATCATAAGAAAGAAGAAAAAAAAACAAAAAAAACCCCAAAAACAATAACAAAAGAGGAGGAAAAAAAGAAGAAAAAAAAACAAAGCAAATAGTTTCTCTCAATCTGCATTCAGAATCCAATAGTTCTTTTCTCTAAATGTAAATAGCTCCCTCTATCTTGAGTCCTTTGGAGTTGTCTTTAAACCTTGTACTGCTGAGAAGAGCCTCGTCCATCAAGGTTAGGCATCACAGAATCAAAATATCTTAAGTTGTGTATAGTGTTCTCCTAGTTCTGCTCTGCTCACTCAGCATTATATCATGTAGGTTTTTGCAGGTCATTATGAAGTCCATATCTTCCGCATTTCTGAGAGCACAATAATAGTCCATTACGTTCATATACCACAGCTTGTTTAGCCATTCCCCAATTGATGGGCATTCCCTTCATTTCCAATTCTTTGCTACCACGAAAAGAGCTGCTATAAATATTTTTGCACAATGGGGTTCCCTTTCCCATTTGTGTGTTCTCTTTGGATTATAGCCCTAGAAGTGGTAATGCCGGATAAAAGGGTATGCACATTTTTATAGTCTTTTAGATATAGTTCCAAATTATCTCCAGAATGGCTGGATCAGTTCACAACTACACCAGCAATGCAACAGTGTTCCAATTTTCCCACATTCTCTCTAGCATTTATCATTTTCTTGTTTTGTCATTTTAGCCAATCTGACAGGAGAGATGTGGTATCTAATAGTTATTTTGAGTTGCATTTCTTTAATCAGTAGTGATTTAGAGCGTTTTTCATATGCCTATAGATATCTTTAATTTCTTCCTCTGAAAACTGCCTCTTCATATCCTTTGACCATTTCTCAATTGATGAATGACTTGTATTCCTATCAATTTGGCTCAGTTCCCTTTATATTTTAGAGGTGAGACCTTTATCATAGACATTAGTTGTAAAGATTTTCTCCCAACTTTTTGCTTCCCTCCTAATCTTTGTTGCATTGGCTTTGCTTATACAAAACCTTTTCAATTTAACATAATCAAAATTATCCATTTTTTGTTTTGTAATGCTTTCTATCTCTTGTTGTGTCATATTTCCTTTCCCATAAATCTGATAGGTATACTATTCCTGGTCTCCCAAATTGCTTATACTATCGACCTTTATGCCTAAATCATGAACCTATTTTGCCTTTATTTTGGTATATGGTGTAAGATATTGGTGTATATCCAGTTTCTGCCCCACCATTTTCCAATTTCCCCAGCAGTTTTTGTGAAATAGTGAATTCTTAGCCCAGAAGCTGAATGCTTTGGGTTTATCAAAGAATAGATTGCTATAGTCATTGACTACTGCATCTTGTGTACCTAACCTATTGCACTGATCCACCACTCTGTTTCTTAGCCATAACCAAGTAGTTTTGATGACTGCTGCTTTAGAGTAGAGTTTAATTTCTGGTATGTCTAGGCCACCTTCCTTAGAATTTCTTTTCATTAATTCCCTAGATATTCTGGACCTCTTGTTCTTCCAGATGAATTTTGTTATTATTTTATCCAGCTCTGTAAAATAATGGTTTTGTAGTTTGATTGGTATGGCACTGAATAAATAAATTAATTTAGGTAAAATTTTCATTTTTATTATATTAGCTCAGCCTAACCATGAGCAATGGATGCTTTTCTACTTATTCAGATCTGACTTTATTTGTATGAAAAGTGTTTTGTAATTATGTTCATATAGGACCTGGGTTTATCTTGGCAGGTAGACTCCCAAATATTGTATAGTGTCTATAGTAATACTAAATGGAATTTATCTTTCTATCTTTTGCTGTTGAGCTTTGTTAGTAATGTATAGGAATGCTGAGGATTTATGTGGATTTTTTTTATATCCGGCAACTTTGTTAAAGTTGTTTATTGTTTCAAATAGTTTTTCTTTTACTTGATTCTCTTGGATTCTCTAAGTAAATCATATTATCTGCAAAAGTAATAATTTAGTTTCTTCTTTACCTAGTCTAATTCCTTCAGTTTCTTTTTCTTCTCTTATTGCTACAGATAACATTTCTAGTACCAAATTGAATAATAGGGTTGATAATGGACATCTTTATTTCACCCCTGATGTTATTGGGAATGCATCTAGCTTATCTTCTTTCCAAATAAATCTTGTTGATGGTTTTAGGTAGGTGCTATTTATAATTTTAAGGAAAGCTCCATTTATTCCTATGCTTTCTAGTGTTTTGAAAAGGAATGAGTGTTGTATTTTGCGAAATGCTTTTTCTGCATCTATTGAGATGATCACATGGTTTCTACTAGTTTTGCTGTTGATATGATCAGTTTTGCTGGTAGTTTTTTTTTTTCTAATATTGAACCAGCTTTGCATTCCTGGAATAAATCCTACCTGGTCGTATTGTATTATCCTCCTAAGTTGCTACAATCTTTTTGCTAATATTTTATTTAAAATTTTTGCCTCAATATTCATTAGGGAAATTCATCTACAATTTTCTTTCTCTATTTTGACTCTTCCTGTTTTGGGTGTTAGTACCATATTTGTGTCATAAAAAGAATTTGGTAGGACTGTTTTCTCACCGATTTTCCCAAATAGTCTATAAAGTATAGGAATTAATTTTTATTTAAATGTTTTATAGAATTCACATGTAAAACCATCTGCCCAAGGAGTTTTTTTCCTCCTAGGGAGTTCTTTGATGACTTGCTCAATTTCTTTTTCTGACATGGGGTTATTTAGGTATTTTATTTCCTCTTCAGTTAATCTGGGCAATTTATCTTTTTTTATAAATATCAATCCATTTCCCTATGGTTGTCAAATTTATGGGCATACAATTGGCCAAAATAATTCCTAATTATTGTTTTAATTTCATCTTCATTGGTGGGGAATTCACCCTTTTCATTTTTGATACTGGTAATTTGGTTTTCTTCTTTCTTTTTTTTTAATCAAATTGACCAATGGTTTATCAATTTTATTGTTTTTTTTCATAAAACCAGTTATTGGTTTTATGTATTAATTTAACAGTTTTCTTGATTTCAATTTTATTAATCTCTCCTTTGTTTTTCAGTATTTGGTATTTAATTGAGGATTTTCAATTTGTTCTTTTCTAGCTTTTTCATTGTATTGATCACCTTCTTCTCTATTTTATTCATGCAAGCATTTAGAGATATAAAACTTCTCCTAAGAACTGCTTTTGCTGCATGCCATACTTGCAATTCTTTAAGCATCAGTTTTCTCACCCCATTAAATGGCATCATAAAGATCAAATATGATAAAAAATTTATAAAATATTTTTAATTGTAAGTTGTTACATAAATATTATTTTTCAATGTACATAATATAAAGCAAAAAATTTCTCCTGCCCTAAAATATTGCATTCATACCATCTGATTTTCTTCACCTCACTTTTCAATCAACAAATATACTTTATCAACTTCTATATGTTTGTCACAATACCCAAAGAACAAAACATGGGCCTTTCCTCAAGGAACAGATAATCTACATAGGAAAATCAATCTTATATGCAAAGGAAAAGAGTAATAATATGTGGAATTATATGACTAGATAGTAGAATTACTACTTTTTTATCCATGAGGAAGCATAAACTGTAGAATATGTGTGTGTATGGGTATACATAAACATACATATGTATTTATGTGTGTATATATGCATATGTGTGTTTATATATACACATACATACACACATATATGTATATATGTACATATATATATATACATGTATATGTGTATGCTCTTACCTCTAGCTTTCACAATAATTTAAAGGCAGAGATAGCATTAAAAATTCATAGGCTGTATTTTTGTGATTTTCCCATATTCCCAGTTTTGTCTAAATGGACCTCTAGAGTAATGTAACTGGTCTGAGTTGACAAAATTTGCTAATTTTTTTCAGAGTGCATATTATCTCCAAGAATTTTCATTCTATCACTTAGCTTCTGTATCATGATGCCTACCAGTCTCAGTCTACCCATGGGAACCCCTTTCCTTTCCACTATTTCCTCTCAGGCATTTTAAAACAACAAAATGGTAGTTCTCTCATTATATTTATTCGTATTTCAAAGTATTTTACATTCTCTCTTTTTTTTTCTTATACATATATTCCTTCACTATGATACTACCTCTTTTCCTAAGTACTGTAGTTCTGTAGTACAAGTACAGTAGTACTGTGCTAAGTTCCTAAGTACTAAGTACTAAGTAATGGACATGGTTTCACAGGAAAAAAAATGAGATAGAAGACCACAGTCAAATTTGAATATTGCTTAGGCTACTTTATCCATCCTAAATTTGTCCTTCTAGTTATTATCTCCTATTAGTTAGTTATCCGCTATTCTTCAGCTTTTCCATTCTGCTTCTCTCTCTGCCCCTAGCCTTCATGTCAAACAAACACATACACACACACACACACACACACACACACACACACCAATTGTCACGAAGGCTTTATTTTACTGATGGAAAGAGACCACTTTTTAGTGAAACTTCTCTATTCACTGAAGCACTACCTGATAAAGTTCTTATGGCTAGAAATGAAATAATCCTATATCTACCAGTCTCTAGAAACGAGGGACCCCACATCCATGTTGTGGATTTTATTACTTTTCTTTTTTCCTAATGGGCCCTCCATCTTGAAAACATTTTTAAAGCAGATTGAACTAAAGCGAAGTCTGAAGACTTATCAGTCAGAGCAAGAAAGGAACAGCCTCAGAGAAGGATGAGAAGATTACAATCTGAGGAGTGTAATGAGAATGCGGTAGGTTATGTTCATACGAATTCTCATTACAATCTTTGTCACTGCAATGGATTCACATTCTATCATTTTCTGTCCTTGTTATAATCTTTGTCAGAAAAAATGAGACATCATGTGTGCCATCTGCCTTTTTTCCTCATCACCCCCTGTTCTAACTCTTTATTGTGTTTTTCACAGACTGCATTAGCAGAATCAATTGTGCTGTTAATGTAAGTCTATGGAAAAGCTTTGATAAATATCAGTAGAAAGGCCCATATCACAAATTCACACACCAGATAATAGAATTGTAAAAGAAAATAAGCTAATTATGGATAAATACAAACCTTGAAAAAAGAAAACATGTACAGATTTATTCCTTATTCAAATGACAGAAATAAGCAAATTTCTTTACCTCATTAAAGAAACAACATGAGGAAAGAATGGTTTTGACAAATCACTCAGTTCCCTACCAGCACCTACAGAAATATGTTGGTAAAGAAAAGTTATCTTTTTGGGGTAAAGACATAAAGTTGTAAAACCCAAGGCACTGGAGAAGGTGAAAGTTATAGCATCTCTGAGTGCCTGGGGCACTAAAGAAGGAGTTCTATAGATGAACCAATTCCTTGGAGTAATTTTTAAACCATGCAATTAAGAAGAGTCCACAAACCACCTAACAGTTCTTTTCTTTTCCTAATATTTAACTCTAATTTGGTTTGCAATAAAATAAAGCCATTTTCCCATTTCCCTCTCTTTGATACCATAGTATATCCCCCCTCTAACACATTTCAGATAATTTCCAAATCTATATGTTTAGCCTTCATCTTTCTCTTGAATTCTCATCCCATATCTACAGCTGTCTGCTAGATATCTTTACCCAGGTGTCTCAGACATTTTAAGTTCAATATGTGTAAAGCAGAATCTATCATCTTTCCATTTAAATCCATCCTTTTTTCTAATTTCCTTTTTTATTTTAAGGGTAACACCATTTTTTTTTCAATAACAACCTAGGATTCATCCACAGCTCACCAACTCTGTATCCAATCAGTTATCAAATCTAATCAATCCTGCTTCTTAGAGATCTTTCACATTCATTCAGGTAGTTACTCAACAAACCTTTGTTAAGCCCTTAAAAGGTGCCAATCATTGTAATAACCACTAGATGTACCAAAAAAGGGCAAAAACAAGCCCCATCCTTCAGGAGTTTTCATTCTAATTAAGGAGACAACATGCAAATAACTGGTTGCATACATGATATATACAGTAGAGGTGAAAGGCATTCTGACTGGGATAGTCATTAGGCAGCTATGGCCTTTTGCAGATAGTAGAATTTGAGCTGAGTCTTGAAAACTGTAGTTGAGAGGTGTTGTGGAGGTAGAAACAAGGTTTGGCAACTGATTAGATACATGTGATGAGTGAGAATTAAGTTGTGAGCTAGAGTGACTGGGAATATGTCCTAGTTACTGCTACAATGAAATAGTGAAACAGTGCTCTGGACAAAGATAGGGAAGCTAGGAGTCCCTTTCTCATGCTTGTGACTTCCCAAACTAAAACAGCCTTTCCTAGCCACATACCTCTCTATGTGTGGTTTCCTCCTATGGGAATGTAAGCTCCTTGAGGCCAAGATTTTACTATCTTTTATGTTTGTACCCCAACTGCTCACTCCAATACTTGATATATAGTAAACAATTTATAATTTTGTTTATTGTTGTTCCTTAATCAAAAGAAGTACTTTCTGTCTATACACACAGTGATATATTTACCTTTTAATCTCTACTCATTTAGCTTCTCTTTTGAATGTTTTATACTTGGATTTTTAAGTCAAACTTAATATATGTTATGAACTTTGGGGGCAAACTTTATTAAAGTAAAATATTAATTAATCCCAATATTTTCTTATTTCAAATATAGTTTCCTTACTCCAGAACAAATTACAATTTCTCTACACCTTAGGAGATGGATTTTATGAGCTACCATATCATAGAAGGTATCATCATCCATTGGTCAGTTGTCTAGTGAAGAGAATTTCAGAACATTGCTGTGTTGGTCCTCAGATGACAAATATAGAACCCATCACTGGGCCCGGACTCAAAGCAGTTACAATTTCAAAGAACTTTCAGAGCCTTCAGTTGACTCTAATAGTCTCTAATAAGGTAACATTGTGGTTAAACTTTAGTGGAGGGAATAGTATGTAAATTTTTTAAAATATATTTTTAACTTTATCCAATGGGAATTATTTTGAGTAGGTGACATGATAGCAATTGAAATCTAGATATATATTTATTTACTAAGTCAAAACCTAATTACAGGTCAAGTTCTGATTTTGACTGACGAGTCATGCCAGTCTATACAATCATTACAAATTCAAACAGGATCCCTTTAAATCAGAGGATTGGGGCAGGTAGATGGCACTGTGGATGTAGCACTGGCCCTGGAGGCCGGAGGACATGAATCCAAATCCAGCCTCAGAGACTTACTAGCTTTATGACCTTGGGCAAGTCACTTAACCCCGATTGCCTTAAAAAGGGGGAGATTATAGATATAGCACTAGAATGGATTTCAGAAGCTATCAAGTCCAATCTTTTAATTTTACAAAGCTCTATCCCTGTGAAGTTAAGTGATGTGCCCAAGGTTACACAAATAGTAAATATCAGGGGCATGATTTGAACCCAGGTCCTACACTTTCAGAGCCATCGTCCATCTTATAGTGATTCATTCATTTAACAATTTATGACAGCTCATCTCTCATGCTATGGGAGATAATAATTGCCCACTGTATGTACATTACAGGCAGCTAGGTGATGCAGTGGATAAAGTACTGGGCCTAGAATCAGGAGGACCTGAGTTCAAATCCAGTCTCAGAAACTTACCAGCTGTGTGATCCTGGGCAAGTCCATTAATTCTGTTTGCCTCAATTTCCTGATCCCCAAAATGAGCTGGAGAAGAAAATGGCAAAACACTCCAGTATTTTTGCCAAAAACAAAATCAGAAACAACTGAAATGATTGAACAACAATGACAAAATATATACATTGTGCTAGATCCTATGAGAAATACAAAGACAAGTAAGACATAGCTACTGACTTCAGTGAAATTACAATATACTACAGGATTGTGGTATAAGGCTGGGGTGGGATGTACGCAATAATAACTCAAGTTGAAATGACAGTTTAAGGTTTTGCAAAATAGTGAGGAAAGTTCCTTACAACTCTGTAAGCTAGCTTCTATAAATTAAACATTCCTATTTTATCCCAAAGAAACTGAGGCCTTAGAGGTTGTATGATTTTCCCATAATAAGATGGCGAAGAAGTATGAGACAGACTTGAACTCAGGTGTTACAATTCTAAACCTGCTTTTGTGCCACTCATGCTATCTCCATAGCCTTGACAGATAAAAAAGGAGAAAAAAGATAAGCCATATGTTATAGCAAAAAGAATATTGGACTAGGAGTCAGAATCTGGGTTCAAAATCTATCTCTGCTCCTTACTATTAGGCAACTAACCTTGGGCAAATCAATTCAGTGCTCTCGTTTTTAGTTGCCACATTTTTAAAAAAAATATTATCTTCATCATTTTATTCACTCATTCATTTTTACTTTTCAACATTCACTTCCATAAGTTTTAAATTAACTAAGTACAATCAACTGGGAATGGTAGTGGTGAAGTCAATTTGTGTGAGGAAATATTCCATTGAAGTATGATTCCTCAAACTCTCTCACTTTCCTATTATTCCTCATTTTCATTGCTAGATTTATGAGGGCATGTTTATACCTTCAATGACATAGACAGTATGTCTTATTTCACATAATGGCATTTGTTATATAATAACCAACTATAACCCTTTAACTGTAACCAAAATCCATGTAAAGCACTAAGGAGAAATAGCCACCAAACACAGTAATCCATTGTGCTCCACTGAAATATACTCCACTGATGCATATTTACTGATTTGAAACCACCACTCCTAGGATTGATTAGAAAATGTTTCTACATCTCCTTTCTATTTGGGCCTGTTTCTTTTCCATATCTCTCAAAATTTTGCCCTTCAGCAATTATGATAGCAAACAACTATGTAGCCTTATGTGAATACAGAAAAAAAAAAAAAACTTGACTCTAGCTTTCTAAATTTCCAAAACACTTCAATGAGAAATCTTACAAGACTGATGAATTCTTGTTCTGAGTCCTTGCTCACCTGTGATGGTTTAGATGTCTGACAAGTGTTTTCTTGAGGTTTACTTGACATTCAGGGCATACATTTGCAACAAAATTAAACTTTTTTTTTTAAACTCTGTTCAGTAATGACTTGGTGTCTTGAGATTTAGTACATTTAGAGGACTGTAGTAATTATACTTATTCTATGCTATCAACTCAGTTGAGAATTCAAAGTTAAACTCATGATGAGTGAGAAGAAATCCCAAATTTGTGTCTAGTTTAGTGTCATTCAAACTTTGACTACAATTGAGATGATCAAATATATGTGGGATTGGGGAGGTCCATGCTGCAATCACTGTGCTCACAGTTGGGGTTATAAAGACAGGTGATATCTTTCTGCCTTCAAGGAATTTACAGTCTAATGGGAAAGGAAAAACAACATATATAAGAGAATAAATGGATGGTAGCCTTAGAGAGGTAGATGCTAGCAGTTATGTGAACACATAAACTCCTCTTTAAGGAAGCTCATTTGAGCTCACATATGAAGAAAACTAGGGTGTCCAAGAATAAGAAGCTAGGAACAAGGGCAGAGCCAAGACAGTACTGTGAAAGGAAGGAGCTTGTAGTAGGAAGACCGAATCTGTGATCTCAAAGAGAATCATACATATATCTGAATGGTTCAGAATCGTTAGATATAAGGAATTCTCTAAGTAGAAGGTAGAAGGATTAAAACATTTATTTAGGCTCCACAGTAACAGACCCATGAACCAGCCTCCCCATTTCCACACTTTGATCACAAGCTTCTAGGCCCAATAAGTCTGCCTCACAAGAGTAACCAGGAGGCTGAGTAACCACAGAAAAGCATAATGGCATTAAACCAAATCATATTCATGCTACCAGTAAGAAGATCACAAACTGCCCTCAGGTTCTTGCTTGGCACTCCTCGGTCCACACACAGGTCGGCTCTACTTTCGGGTCAGCTCTGCTTCTGGACTCCTGCTTCAGGTTCAGCTGTAGCTGTCTCTGCTGCTATCACCACTGCTTCTGCCACACTCTCCAAGCTGTGTTCCAGCTAGCTAACCGCTTCCTCTCTCTTTCAGCTCTTAACTGCTGTCACCAACTGCCTCACCAACTGCCTCTCTACTGCCTCTCCAATTGCCTCTTAGCTCTGCTCCAACCATTCAGCAAGCTCCTCCCACTACAGGCTTCTATTGGCTCCAGCCCTAGCCACTTCCCCCAGGATCCTGGGAGGCTCACATCCACATAGGTTCCACACCCAACAGGCCTCTGGGCCTGGGGCTTAACACTTAGCAAGGCTCAGAACACACTGAATTACTCAAAGAAAACAAAGACCATTTTGCTTATAAACACAGAGCTACAGGAGCTCTCTCACAAATTCTGTCAGATACATCTAAAACAGCAAATATGACCAGATTTGAAAGAGTTAGAAGCCACTAGCAGAGTGAGAGGGGTAGGAGCGCCAGGCACGCACAAGGGCACCAAACCGAACCAATCAGGAACAGCAGAGGAATACAGCCAGCGTGCCAGGCTGGGAAAGTGCTGGGAGAGCAAAACGCTGGAGCAGGAACAGGCCCAGGGCAAAAGTACTGGTTATGGCCACAATAAAGCCTCAGGCCTCTCCGCCCAGAATGGGAATCTGTAGGAGCAGGAAGAGAGGTGTCTCAGCAGCCCTCACCTCAGTAGAAGGAGAGTAACCGAGCCCCAGGGGGTTGAGCTAACTAAGTCAATGCCAGGACCCCAGACTTGGTTTGCACAACCAGGGAAAGCGGCAGACACCAAAACAGACAACAGCTGAGACCACCTCTGCTCTAGAACCGTCCTGGGGAAGACGAGACTCCCAGCAGCCAGACCACCCCTCCCCCACACCTCACAAAACCAGAGGCCATAGAACATAAAGCCAGTGAGCAGACACACATATTCCAACACAAGAAACTTAGGACAGCCTCAGAAACAGAGATTGACTTTAGAAGCCAGGAGAAAAAAAAAACACTTTCAAAAAGCATGCTACAAGCCAAAGACCATTGATTTGTATTATGGAGACAGAGAAGATCAAAATACCAATTCAGAAGAAGACAGCATGGACATTATATCTACATCTGAAACCTCAAAAAGGAAAGTGAATTGGTCTCCAGACCAAAAAGCATTCCCGGAAAAACTCAAGGAGCACTTTAAAAACCAAATTAGGAAGGTAAAAGAAAAATGAGAAAAATGGAAAAAAAGTCACTGAAGAAAACAAATCTTTAAAAAGTAAAATCAGTGAAATGATTAAGGAGAATCAGAATACAAATGGAGAAAATGTCTCATTGAAAAGTAAAATTAACCAAAAGGAAAAGGAGATAGAGAAGATTGAGGAAGAAAACGAAACAGGAAAAATTAGAATTGGGCAAGTGGAAATTAATGACTTTATGAGACATCAAGAATCATTCAAACAAAATCTAAAGAATGAAAAAAATAAAAGAAAAAGTGAAATATCAGATTGGAAAAATAAGTGACCTGGAAAACAGATTCAGAAGAGATACTCTAAGAACTTTTGGTCTGCCTGAAAACTATGATTAAAAATAAAAGCCTGGACAGCATCTTCCATGAAATCCTTAAGGAAAATTGCCTATAGGTTGTAGAACCAAAGGGTAAAATTGTCATTGAAAGAATAGACCTGGGGGGGGGGCAGAGCCAAGATGGCAGCTGGGAAGCAGTGAATGGCATGAGCTCCCCACCAAGTCCCTCCAAAAACCTATAAAAAATGGCTCTGAACCAATTCTAGAGCTGCAGAACCCACAAAGTGCCAGAGGGAAGCAGGGCTCCAGCCCAGGGCAGCCTAGATGGTCTCTGGGCAAGGTCTGTCCTGCACAGAGCTCCCAGCTCCCAGCTGAGGGGAGTGGAGCTGAGCCCAGCAGAGCCCAGGGTGCGCAGCGCGGACCGTGGACCGACCAGACCAGCAGCCGAGCGGAGAGTGCCCTACAGGCATGAATTACTGAGCTGTGGCATCTACCTCTCAACCCACAAAGAGCAAAGACAACAGAGAAGGTTAGTGGGAAAAGCTGCGGGCCTGAGTTTGGGGTTCGACCACCGCCCCTGGGGCAGCACAGGTGGGGCAGCTTTAGAACTACGGCTGCAGTTGCTTCTGGCCCCAGGCCCACCTGGTGGGAAGAATTAAGTGGCTGATCAGAGCAGGAGTGAAAAGCCTGCTAAAGACTTAAGCCCAGTCTGGGTAGGGGGTTCTTGGGGAAGGAGGAGTGCTGGTGAGGCAGCGCATCTGCCCAAGCGTGGAACATAGAACTCGTTAGCCTACAAGCAGTCATATCCCACTGAAAAACTCAAGGGTTAAGTAAGTTAGCTGAGAACATGGCCAGGAGGCGAAAACACACCCAGATTCAGTCTCAGACTCTGGAATCCTTCTTTGGTGACAAAGAAGACCAAAACATACAGTCAGAAGAAGTTAACAAAGTCATAGAGCCTACAACAAAAACCTCCCAGAAAAAACATGAACTAGTCTCAGGCCAGGGAAGAACTCAAAAAGGATTTAGAAAAGCAAGTTAGAGAAGTAGAGGAAAAATTGGGAAGAGA
>CM053623.1:251302875-251320461 GCA_028646595.1 Phalanger gymnotis
CTAGAAAATAAGATGCACAGGCAATGGGGCATAGAGATTTATCTTGTCCTACAAGAAAGGAAGGGAAGGGGGGATGGGAGGGGAATGGGGTGATGGAGGGGAGGGCAGACTGGGGAACAGGGCAACCAGAGTGTACGCCACCTTGGAGTGGATTGGGGGAGGAAATGGGGAGAAAATTTGTAATTCAAACGCCTGTGAAAATCAATGCTGAAAACCAAACATATTAAAAATAAATTAAAAAAATAAATAAAAAAGAAAGAATCAACTGATCATCCCCTGAAAGAGATCTCAAATTGAAAACTCCAAGAAATATTATAGCCAAATTCCAGAACTACCAGGTGAAGGTGAAAATACTGCAGGCAGCTAGAAAGAATCAACTCAAATATCACATAACTACAGTCATGATCATGCAGGATCTTTCAGCTTCTACATTAAATGACAGGAGAAAATGGAATATGATATTCCAAAAGGCAAAGGAGCTTGGACTACAACCAAGGATCGACTACACAGCAAAATTGAGCGTAATTTTCCAGGCAAGGAAATGGACATCCAACAAAATAAGGCAATTCCAGACCTTCCTGATCAAAAGGCCAGAGTTCAATGGAAAATGTGATCTACAAATACAAAACTCAGGAGAGACATAAAAAGGTAAATGGGGGAAAAACCCCTAGTTAATCAATAAGGCTAATTAGTTACATCCTTCTATAGGATTATTTAGTTTTATATATGTTACATGTATATATATACATATATGTATATATATGCACATATATACATATATATGTACACATATGTGTGTGTGAATCTTGAGAACAGTATAGTTATTATGACAATTGAAATGAATATTCATAGACTCTGGGTATCAGTATAAAATAATGGACATGATAAAAAATATAATCAAGAGATATAAAGGGAGGATTCTGGGAGAAGAGGTAAGGAGGTAGTAGAAAATGGTAAATTACATCACATGAAGAGGCACAAAAACATATTATAATAGAGGTAAAGAAAGGAGGGAGAAGAGCAGTATTTGAGCTTTGCTCTCATCAGATTTGGTTCAAGAGGGGAATAACACCCTGATAAGTATAGAAATCAAACTTGTCCCATAGGCAATAGGAGGGGAAAGGGGAAAGAAATGAGAGGGAGTGGTCAAGAGGGAGGGAAGAAGTAGCAAGGGGAAAACAGTAAGAAAAGGAAGGGGAATCAAGAGGGAGGGTAAACTGAGGAAGGCAGTGGTCAAAAGCAAAACTCTGTTGAGAAGTGAAAGGGAAAAGGGAGAAATAAAAACATAAACAGGGGGGAAGTAGGATGGAGAAAAAGGACATAGATAGTAATGATAACTGAATGTGAATGGGATGAACTCTCCCATAAAACCGAAGCAGATAGCAGAATGGATTAAATATCATAATCCTATAACATGCTGTTTACAAGAAACACATTTGAAACAGGGAGATACACACAGGGTAAAGGTAAAAGCCTGGAGTAGAATATGTTGTGCATTAGGTAAAGTAAAAGAAAAAGCAGGGCAAGCAATCCTAATCTCAGACAAAGCAAAAGCAAAGATAGATCTAATTAAAAGAGATGAGAAAGGACACTCTAACCTGCTAAAAGGCACAATAAACAATGAAGCAATATAAAGATATTATGTATGCACCAAGTGGTATAGCATGTAAATTCTTAGAAGAGAGGTTAAGACAGTTACAGGAAGAAATATACAGTAAAACTATAATACTGGGAGAACCTCAACTTCCCCCTCTCTGAACTTGATAAATCTAACTTCAAAATAAACAAGAAAAAGGTTAAGGAAGTGCATAGAATTTGAGAAAAGGCAGACATGATAGACCTCTGGAGAAAACTGAATGGGGATAAAAAGGAATATACTTTTTTCTCAGCACTACATGGCACATACTCAAAAATTGACCATGTATTAGGCCACCACAATCCAGTGCACAAAGGCATAAATAGTCAAAGCATACTTTTCAGATCATGATGTGATAAAAATTATTTGTAATAAAGAACCATGGAAAAATAAGCTAAAAATTAATTGGAAACTAAATAATCTAATTTTGAAGAATGAGTGGGCCAAAGAACAAATCAGAGAAACAATTAGTAACTTCATTCAAGAGAATGAAAATAATAAGACAACATACCAAAATTTATGGGATGCAGCAAAAGCAGTTCTTAGGGGAAGTTTTATATCTCTAAATGCTTACGTGAATAAAATAGAGAAAAAGAAGATCAATGAATTTGGCATGGAACTGAAAAAGCTAGAAAAAGAACAAATTGAAAATCCCCCATTAAATACCTAATTAGAAATATTGGAAATCAAAGGAGAGATTAATAAAATTGAAATCAAGAAAACTATTAAATTAATACTTAAAATCAAGAGCCGCTTTTATGAAAAAACAATAAAATTGATAAACCTTTGGTCAATTTGATAAAAAAAAAAAAAAGAAAATGCAATTACCAGCACCAAAATTTAAAAGCTTGAATGTACCTCTAATGAAGAGGAAATTAAAACAATAATAGGAATTATTTTGGCTAATTGTATGCCCATAAATCTGATAACCTTAGGGATATAGATGAACACTTACAAAAATGTAAATTGTCTTTTTTGTACTGAAGAGGAAATAAAATACCTAAATAACCCCATGTCAGAAAAAGAAATTGAGCAAGTCATCAAAGAACTCCCTAGGAAAAAAAATCCCTGGGGGCAGATGGTTTTACATGTGAATTCTATAAAACATTTAAATAACAATTAATCCCTATACTTTATAGACTATTTGAGAAAATACTTGAGGAAGCAGTCCTACCAAATTCTTTTTATGATACAAATATGGTACTAATACTCAAAACAAGAGTCAAAATAGAGAAAGAAAATTGTAGACCAATTTACCTAATGAATATTGACAGAAAATTTTTAAATAAAATATTAGCAAAAAGATTGCTGCAACTTATCAGGAGAATAAAACACTATGACCAGGTAGGATTTATTCCAGGAATGCAAGGCTGGTTCAGTATTAGAAAAACTATCAGAATAATTGATCATATCAACAGTAAAACTAGTAGAAACCATATGATCATCTCAATAGATGCAGAAAAAGCCTTTGGAAAAAATACAGCACCCATTCCTATTAAAAACACTAGAAAGCATAGGAATAAATGGAGCCTTCCTTAAAATTATAAATAACATCTACTTTAAACCATCAAGAAGCATTATTTGGAATGAAGATAAGCTAGATGCATTACCAATAAGATCAGGGGTGAAATAAGGATGTCCATTATCACCCCTACTATTCAATTTGGTACTAGAAACTTTAGCTGTAGCAATAAGAGAAGAAAAGAAATTGAAGGAATTAGACTAGGCAAAGAACAAACTAAATTATCACTTTTTGCAGATGATATGATCATTTACTTAGAGAATCCTAGAGAATCAAGTGGAACAAAAGCTATTTGAAATAATAAACAACTTTAGCAAAGTTGCAGGATATAAAATAAACCCATATAATCCTCGGCATCCCTAACAAAGCCCGACAGCAAGAGATAGAAAGAGAAATTACATTTAAAGTTACTCTAGACACTATAAAATGTTTGGGAGTCTACCTGCTAATATAGACCCAGGTCCTATATGAACATAATGACAAAACATTTTTCACACAAATAAATTCAGATCTAAATAAATGGAAAAATATCAGCTGTCCATGGTTAGACCAAGCTAATATAATAAAAATGACAACTTTACCCAAATTAATTTGTTTATTCAGTGTTATACTAATTGAACTACTAAAAAATTAATTTACAGAGCTGGATAAAATAACGACAAAATTCATCTGGAAGCATAAGAGGTCTAGAGTATCTAGGGAATTAATGAAAAGAAATGCTAAGGAAGGTGGCCTAGACATACCAGAAATTAAACTCTACTATAAAGCAGCAGTCATTAAAACTACTTGGTTATGGCTAAGAAACAGAGTGGTGGATCAGTGGAATAGGTTAGGTACACAAGATGCAGCAGTCAATGACTATAGCAATCTACTCTTTGATAAACCCAAAGCATTCAGCTTCTGGGCTAAGAATTCACTATTTCACAAAAACTGCTGGGGAAATTGGAAAATGGTAGGGCAGAAACTGGGCATACACCAATATCTTACACCATATACCAAAATAAAGGCAAAATAGGTTCATGATTTAGGAATAAAGGCTGATACTATAAGCAATTTGGGAGAGCATGGAATAGTTTACCTATGAGATTTATTAGAAAGCAAAGAATTCATGAAACAACAAGAGATAGAGAGCATTACAAAAAACAAAATGAATTATTTTGATTATGTTAAATCGAAATGTTTTTGTACAAAAAAAGCCAATGCAACAAAGTTTAGGAGGGAAGTAGAAAATTGCGAGAAAATCTTTACAACTATTGTTGCTGATGAAGACCTCATCTCTAAAATATAAAGGGAACTAAGCCAAATTGATAGGAATACAAGACATTCATCATTTGAGAAATGGTCAAAGGATATGAAGAGGCAGTTTTCAGAGGAAGAAATTAAAGACATCTATAGGCATATGAAAAAATTCTCTAAATCACTACTGGTTAGAGAAATGCAAATCAAAACAACTCTTAGTTACCACATCTTTCCTGTCAGATTTGCTAAAATTACAAAACAGGAGAGGATGTGGGAAAATTGGAACACTGTTGCATTGCTGGTGTAGTTGTGAACTGATCCAGCCATTCTGGAGAGCAATTTGGAACTATGCCCAAAATGCTATAAAAAATATTCATACCCTTTGCTCTGGCACTACTTCTAGGACTGTATCCCAAAGAGATCACACAGGTGGGAAAAGGACCTGTAGGTACAAAAATATTTATAGTGGCTCTTTTTGTAGTAGCAAAGAATTGGAAATCAAGGGGATACCCATCAATTGGAGAATGGCTGAAGAACTTGTGGTATACGAATGCAATGGAATACTATTGTGCTCTAAGAAATGGGGAAGATACAGACTTCATAATAACCTACAAAAAATTAGATGATATAATGCTGAGTGAGCAGAGCAGAACTAGAAGAACACTATACACAACCACAGATGTTTTGATTCTGTGATGCCTAACCTTGATAAACTAGGCTCTTCTCAGCAATACAATGTTCAAAGACTACTCCAAAGGACTCATGATGGAGAGAGCTATTTACATCCAGAGAAAGAACTATGGAGTCTGAATGCAGATTGAGGCCAACTGTTTGCTCTCCTTTTCTTTTTTCTCTTTTGTTTTTGTTTTTGCTTTTTTTTGGTTTTGTTTCCTCTCTCTCATGATTCATTCCATTGGTCATAATTCTTCTTTACAACTTGACTATTGTGTAAATAACTTCAATGTGAATTTATATGTAGAAGATATATAGAAGATATATCAGATTCCATGCTGTCTTAGAGAACTCAAATTCATGCGGAACTGAGTCTTGTAAAGTAAAAATAAAAAATCTTAATTAAAAAAAAGAAGCTAAGAACAAAAGCATCCCAGGAATGGCAGGTAGCCAGTGAAGAGGCCAAGGGACCAGAGCTGGAGCGTCAAGATTGAGAAATAGCATATAGGGAATTATTCTTGAACCAAAGAACAGGAATTAGTAGAAAGCATTAATGTTTAGAAGACAGAGGGTGTCCAGGTTGTGAAGACTTTAAATGACCGATAGAGGAGTTTATAGTTGATTTTAGATGAAATAGGTAGTCATGGGAGTGTGTTGAGTAAGGAAAAGCGCTCAATATGATGCATTTCTTAGTGTTTTTTTTTCTTTTCTAGGCAGCTTTCAGAGATAGAGAGAGCAAGGGTTATTCACACAGGTGAGAGAATGAGCAATGAAATCTGAAATTGACCCCCATCAGAGTAGAACCAGGAAAGCACAGATAGACTGACCTTGGAAAACTGACTTTGATCTTTTGTGTACTGCACATATAACACAGAAACAAATATGTTCTTCTCTTAAAGGGGGCAGGGCAGGGAGGAGTAAGGTGTTCTCTTTCACGAGAATTGAAGGAATATTAGAAGCCTCTGCTACAAGAAGTGAGGAGATTGTATAATGATATGGCCCCATTTATTATTTTGTAGTAGCAGAATTACAATTTTCTTCATTTATTAAGTTGGCAATCAAATTTTGATTTCACTTGCAAGTGCCGATTTAGATTTGATCTGATAAAGAGTACCTAAGTAAAAGCAAATTCAATGTCACATTCCCTGTATTCTTGGCTGCCTTAAATCCATTTTTTCTTTAAACAGTCAAGACATAAATTCTTAATTAATAAATAAGATATTGATTACTTATCTAGCATCTCACAAAATATTCTACTCTCATATAATAGGACACTTGATACAGGAATAATTTTATATGAAATTCAATTTGCTTCTGCAAACATCACTGAAATATGCATATTTAGCCAACAACTAGCCATGAGTCATCACTGCAGAATTCAGCAGACACTGAGCAGCTATAATCAAAGTAAAAGGTAAACAGAGAAAGAAGGCACTTTCTGAACTCCTTTTCTCTTTTAAGTTCCTTTAGTGGTGAGAAAATGTGGAATGGACAAATGAAAAAGAGGCCCAATGATGTGGCAAATCACAACATATTTTGAATATTGAATCCCTGAAAATGAGTAAGCAAGCAAGTGGTTTTCTTTGACTTCCAATAACACAGGTGAAACATTCAGGTTGATGAAAACAAGATAGCTTAAATAAACTTGTATTCTGGCCTTAGGAACACAAAATGATAGTAGATTAGGGTTCAAGGAAATGTGAATTTGTCTATTTGTCCAGCATTAACTTTAGATGGAACATTTTATTCTGTTAAATATAAGCAGCTGGAATTCTTTTGTATATGATATTTTTGTAAATTTTTAAAACAAAAAATGTTTTTATTACACTTTTTATTTTCATCATCTAATCCCAAAGATGAAAAAGTATCTTCTTCCCTTTAGAGAATTTGACTCTTTTGAGTGCTGATGACTTAGCTGCCCTCTGAGGGAATCATTTTTCAGAAAACTGAAAACCAAGAAAGATGTAATTCCATTCTTTCATTTAAACAATACATACTTCCACTATGATAGCACATAAACCTCTGTCAACAGGTATTGCCTGGCTACATGAGTGACATTAAATGAAACACTATAAGAGTTTTGCAAAAATTAAAGCACTATGGAAATGTGAACTTTTATTATTATATTCCTTACTTAATAATCTGGAAGTGTTATATTAGACTGGCAACTAACCAAATGATAAAGGCACTTCTGCAGGAATCCATGGTCACTGCTACTTCTTCGTCTTTTGTATCCTCTGTAGATAAGCTGGGATCCTAGGCACATTGGCCAATAGTCCCATGGAAGGGTCAGACCAGATGATGTTGTCTCTAGGACCCAAGGAATCAAGTTCTGTAGGTAGTCTCTATTCTATTAAGATCTCCACAACCAGAGTATGGGAATAAAGGGGATAGGATCTGGACTCTACACTCCTTCTCCCAATCTGTATCATAGGGACTGGAAGTATTGAAACACTTCCTCAGTTCCTAAAAGTGTACCAAATTTCATCTTCATCTTCATTTGGATCTTGACCCAGTCTGTCTCTATACAGAGCATAGTCTAAGACAAATTGTTCTTCTGCAACTTGCAGATGAATCCTTCTTAGTTCCCTGTCCCTTAAATCTCTGCTTCTCTTATGTGTATTTTAAAGGAAAATTCAACTAACTCCATAACTGTCAATAGGTAGTTGGTATAAATAGTATTTTCAAAGTCCCAAACACTCTCTGGAGCTATTTTGCAATGACTAGATTATATAATCCTTTTAGTACTGGGTATGTGATGGCTCTTCTTTTGTCTGATATCTTATGCTTTCCTGGGACACAAAGACAGGCAAAATTCTATCCCTTGACCAGAGTTCCAGGCACTTAACTGGATAATTGTTCTCTATGTTCTTTGAAAACATAGCTAGTTTACAAGTCTCAACTGTTCTCTCAGTTTATTGGTTTACCTTTTATTTATAAAAAACTCTATTTTTTTCCATCCTCAAAGGCTCCAAAGCATAGCCAACCAAGACTCTGTCATAAACAAGAACAGAGTAAATCCTGTGGAATTCTTACTAATCATATGATAACCATGCACTAGAAAAGACTGCATAAAGACTTTAATAAGACTTCTGTTCAGGTCCCATAATGCCTAGTATGTTCAGTTTTTTCATTTCTTCCTTTTTCTTTCTTTCTTTTCCATCCTTCCTTCCTTTTTCCTTCCTTCCTTCCTTCCTTCTTTCCTTCCTTTCTTCCTTTTCTTTTCCTCTCTTCCTTTTCTTTTCCTCTCTTCCTTTTCTTTTCTTTTCCTTTCCTTTCCTTTCCTTTCCTTTCCTTTCCTTTCCTTTCCTTTCCTTTCCTTTCCTTTCCTTTCCTTTCCTTTCCTTTCCTTTCCTTTCCTTTCCTTTCCTTTCCTTTCCTTTCTTTTCTTTTCTTTTCTTTTCTTTCTTTTTCTGCCATAGATTCCTTTAATGATAGGATAGTGTTTTCTTAATTCTTGACAGGGCAATTATGTCAGTAAGTAATTTGCTTCCAAAATGTCTACCCTAGTGATTCTTGTTGGGAAAGCCATACAATGTAAAATATTTCTCCCAGTATAACTTTGCTAATAGGGAAACCTTTTGGTTCTTTATTGAGTCAATCAGTAACTACTATATAGCCAAGTGTTTCTTTTCCCTTCCAAATACAAGAAGTACATGCCACAAACTCCAAAGGTTTGCTGCTACTTATGTTCTCCACTAAAAGAGTTCAGGTCCTGCAGATCTTTTCACCCCAATATTTGAGAAATGTCCAAATTATTTGTATGTATCTGTTGTCATCCTAGAACAACAGAACTTGTTCCAAACAAGATATAACATTTTCTCATGATGCCAATACACAAATTCAATCAAATGCTATGAATGAGTATATTTGAGAAGGAATTACCTGCTCATCCAATATTAAGACTATTTTACAATCCAATAAAACATGCCATTCCACACCTCCAACTTTTGCTGTTCTCTCAGTAACAGATTGTCCTTTGAATGGCCTTTCAAGAACTTCTAGACTTTAAACAGTTTTCTGGCCATCTCAATCACACTAGATAAAGAAATAATAATGCTAGAAATAATAATACAGAAAAATATGAGGCAGGGTCATGAAATTAATGAACTAATAAAATAATGATCAGTTAGGTGGTACAGTGGATAGAGTGCCAGGCCTGGAGTCAGGAAGATACATCTTCCTGAGTTTAATCTGGCCTCAGACACTTACTAGCTCTGTGACCCTGGGCAAATCACTTAACATCATTTGCCTCAATTCCTCCTCTTAAAATGAGCCGAAGAAGGAAATGGCAGTATCTTTAACAAGAAAACTCAAATGTGGTCAAGAAGAGTAGGACACAACTGAAAACGACTCCACAACAAAGCAAAAGAATTCCAATTCAGTGCAAATAAACAAAATTATTATAAATGACAATAAAAATGAAAATGTGCAAGGAGAACTAGCACCTCTGGTGTGAGGGCATGCTGAGCCCTTTTCAGGGCTGCTCTTCCACCTTTGGTATCAACCTGCCACCTAACTCTCACTTGTGGCTCCAAGAAGCTGTATCATGTGCATTGATCACATCCTGGTAAAACCATTTCAGAAGATGGGCTAAACCAGGATGAGGTAACTGACAGGCCTCAAAACCACCAGTGAATTAGAGGGCTGTCTACCTCAAGCATGTGAAGATTTCTCCTGATGGAGTAGGCAGATTAGAAAAATCTGTTCCAATGACCATGAGGGCAGCTGAAGCAGATGATCTCCATGTAGCACTCAGAGACTGGTCAAACATCAAAATGCCAAGGTCTTCCACTGCATCCTGGGTCATCACCAGTCATCTTGATATCCACTTCCTGCTGGACTTTCATGACTGGAAGAGAGAGGGAGGCTCTCTTTGCTCAGCTCTGCCTCATTTAAATCTAATTCATGTGTGAGTCAAGACATCACCCCATGATGTCACTGGTTCTCTTTGAAAATGATGGACAAACAACAACATTAAAAGTATTTCTAAAAATACAAAAAAGTACAATTATTCCTGAAACAGGGTTGGAAGTAGATTATCAGTTAGAACTTATCCTAGTCCCAGGGAGACCTGCCTCCTATACTTACTAGCTTTTTGACGCTGGGCACCAGCACTAGAGATAGGAGTACCTGAATGCAAATCTGGCTTCAGACATTTAGTAGATATGTGATCCTGGGCAAGTCATTTAACCCTGTTTGCTTTAGTTTCCTCAACTATAAAATGAGCTAGAGAAGGAAATGCAAATCATTCTATTATCTTTACCAAGAAAATCCCAAAAGGAGTGATCAAGTCAGACACATCTGTAAAAAAATGACTAAACAGCAACAACAAAAAAGTCACTTAGCCTTTCTAAGCCTCAGTTTCCTCATCTATAAAATGGAGATAATAATAGCACCTGTTTCACAGGAATATTTGGAAGATATATTGATAGATAGATAAATAGATATACGGATAGAGAATATGTGTAGAGAAAGAGATAGTATATGTATATATATATGAGTATATGTATATATATATGCACAAATGTTTGTATATGTATATATACATATATACATATATATATTACACATGGTATTGTATGCTTATTGTATACACATATACATGGGATCTATATCATGGACATCTACAGTTTTGTAATGTAGACATTTGAATAGTGCTTTTCTATGAAAAGGACTAATATCTATATAACTAACCTGAATATCTCCCCTGACTTTCAATCTCAAATCATAGTTTGCCTATTGGGTATTTTTATGGGGGGTGGGGTTTGCTGGATGCATCTCAGACTGAACATGTCCAAAACAGATTTTTCCCCCCAAGACATACTCACCTCCCAAACATTACTATTTCTATGGAAGGCATTCTTCAAATCTCACATGATTATAAACTTGCCATTATCCTAGATTCTGTTTTCTCTCACCCCAAATACCCAATTAGTTGCCAAAACTTGCCATTTCTGCATTCACAACATCCCTCATATTTGGCATATTCTTTTACTCCCACAACTACCAATACATTATTTCAAAACCCTCCTAATGAACCCCCTGCCTCAAGTCTCTCAACACTCTAGTTTATCCTCTACACTTGTGTCTGCCAAAGTAAGTTTCCTCAAACACATATTTGACCATGTAACTACCCTAATCAATCACTCCCAGTGGCTCCTTGTTGCTTCTAAGATTAAAAATAAAGTCCTCTGTTTAGCTTTTAAAGCCCTTCACAAACTTGCCCCAGCCTATCTTTCCAGCCTCATTTGACTTAATTCCTCTCTTAGACTTTGCAATTCAGCCTATTGTCCTTCTCTCTTTATCACACTTGAAACCCTCTCTCATTTTTGTGGCTTTGCACGGAATACCTTCCATGCCTAGAATTCCCTTCTACTTCCCCTCTGCCTCTGAAATATTTATCATCTTTCAAGATGTAATGAAAGAATTACCTTCTACATGAAGCCTTTCCTGTTCTTCCCAGTTACTAGTGCCATCCCTTCCAAACTATTTTGTATATAACTACTTTATATTTGTGAAGTCAGGAAGACCTGTCTAAATCTAGCCTCAGACACTAGCCGAGTGATCCTGGGCAAGTCACTTATCCCTGTTTGTCTCAGTTTCCTCATCTGTAAAATGAGCTGGAAAAGGAAATAGCAATCATTCTAATTTCTTTGCCAAGAAAACTCCAAATGAGGTCACAAAGAGTTGGACGCAACTGAAACAACTAAGGAACAATTTTATATTTATTTTTATCCTTTTTACATTTATTTTCTTTATATTTCTACATACTAATCTCCTCCATTAGAATATAAGCTTCTTGAAGTTTGGGATTGTTTTACTATTTTTGTTTGAATCCCTATCACCAAACAAATGCATGTTGATTGAAGGGTTAATTGAATCTGGTACTTGTAGTAATTAGGCTTTTTTTCTCCTTGTTCTCTTCTAATGATTTCCCAAACACAATGGTATTGTCAGGATAAAACAACCCCTCCAAGAACATGACTCCAATGGCTTTTATTTCTTTATGAACTGCTTAAAAGTGGTAAAGGCTCTACAAATCCACTGGGGAAATGCACTCAAATTCATAAAATTCCAACAGAGAAATGAAAGTTATTTTCCTTATCTTCCTCTGCCATGGTATCTATTAGTTCCTGCTGTGCATCTCTAATAATGAAAGCTAATAGCTACCCTACAAATAGTACAGACCATTCTGAACTGGTGTCATGATGTGATAATCTACCTTTTTTTTTCAAAAACCACAATTTTATACCCAAAAAGAGAGAAACATGGCAGTCTACTAGACTTAAATGGGACAAAGATGGTAACCCACACCTAAGTCAGGGAGAGAGATAAGTCCAAAAAAGAAAACTGTACATCAAAATCATTAAGCATGTAAAATATTTAATAAAATAGTAACAAAGGCTATAGCAACATATTGGCATATTAACAAAATTATATGTTTTTACAGGTTGGATTTATTCTAGAAATGCAAGATTGGTTTGATATTACAAAACAACAACACCAATTAAAATCACATGTTTAAATGAATTCAGAAAAAAAAACTCGTCAGAATGCATTACCCTTTTATGTTCAAAAAATATAAAATAAATGCATAGAAAAAAGGGACTTTTCCTTAATATGGCTACATTGACTAAAAACACATGACTGAAATGAAAAGCAAATATCACATATAATGGAAAAGCACTAGAAACCATTTTAATTAAATTTTATTATATTTTCAAACACAGAACAGCTTCTCTCCCCCTGGAGAAAGTATGAAAAACAAAACCTTTGTTATAAACATGTATAGTCAAACAAAACAAAATTTTTCGTTGGCCGCATCTTAAAATATGTGTGTGGGGTGTGTGGGGCCCCACCGCACCCAGAAGAGGCAATGGTGTAACCTGTTTCTGACTCCAGTCACTTCTCTATCAAGAGATGGGCAACAGGTTTCATTACAATTTTCCAAGAATTGCAGTTCAGTTGGTCATTTTATTGCCCAGATATCCCACATTACCTTTTTCTTTTTAATATTTCATTTCAATCATCCCAAGATTTGCTTTCTTACTCTACCACTCCAAGAGTATTGCCCCAACTAAGACCTCCCCACACATATACACCTCTATTGAAACATTTATAGTCAATTGAAACAAATTTTCACATTGGCCATGTCCTAAAAAAGTATTTGTTCCATTTTTTATTCTGAGTCTTTCACTTCTCCATCAGGAAGTGGATAGCATGTTTCATCATGGGGTCCACTGGAATCCTGATTTATCATTATACTGATAAGAGTTCAGCACAATAGTATTCCATCATGTTGGTCTGCCACTCTCCAATTTATGGGCATTCCTTCTGATTCTCACTCTTTCCCACCTCAAAAAGAGATATAATTTTTTGTACATCCTTAGAATTTGTTTTACTTGGAACTAATCCCTCTCTTAAATTATCTTCCCTCTAATTCCCCCTTCCACTTTACCACTTTCTGTATTTAATTCTCTGTGTGTGCTTGTGTATTCTTTCTTTATTCTGACCAGTTTATATCATAGGAAGGTTCAAGATTTTGAGTGTCTGATTTTCGCCAGATCAACCTTTCTGTACATAACCACTTGTCTGGTTTTCATTCCAATGTGCCTTTTTTGTAAGTGTGTTATGGGAACTACTAAGGCATCACTTCTGATACTATTCATTCTCAAGCTTATTCTATTTAACTATATTTAATATCTATGAAGAATATGTGAACCAACAGCTATGAAAACATAATTTATTTCCCTAAATGTCACTACAGTCACCACAGTAGTCTAAATTATACTTTCTCTGAAAAGAGAACAATTTCTCCCATTCCCCATAAATAAGCATGGCAATATTTGACTTTCCTCAAGACTATGTGTTTCCTAGATTTAAAAAAGGTCAAAATATGAGATCATACACTTATATCTATAAAACATCTTAGAGTTTCTTTAGTCTTGTATCCTTATTTTATGTACAAAGAAAATGAGGAACAGAAAAGTACAGTAACTTACATAAAATCACAGAGATAGGATGTGGCATGTCTGGGTTTCAAACCCATGGCTAGGTTTCAAACTCTTATCAGATTTCAAACCCATCCTCTAATTCTAAATCCCACACACTTAGATCTGCTTCCTAAAACTCTTCTTTTCTCTTTTGCACTTTCCTCATCACCTATCATTTTATTTTTAATTCAGAAAATATTTATTATTTAGGGTAGCTAGATGACAAAATAGTTCCAGCAAGCAAAGAATGAGAAGAAAGAAACACTGGTGTATATTGTAGATGATCTTCGGAAGGACTATAGCCATAAAAGAGAAAAGAGATTTAGGACAACAGCTGGCTGAGATCAAGTAGTAGGGATTTGGGGGTTGGTTTCTATTGTTGCTGTTGTTTTTGTACGTGTGTGATTGTTTTTAGAATTTCAGAGACATGGGCATGTTTGTGGCAGTAAGGAAGTAGCCAGTAGGCAGAGAGAAATTGAAGTTAGGTTAGAGAATAGGGATGATAGGAAGGGAAATTTCTGGATAAGATAGGATGGATTGGGATCACTTGTACATGTAGCAGAGTTTGTCTTGACAAGTAGAAAGGCCTCTTCTTCATGTGAAACAAAGTAAAAGGAGGAAATAGTGGCAGAAGACACCTGAATGATGTGAGATGATGAACACAAAAGCAGAGGGAGCTCACAGATTATGGTTTAAATTTTTTCAGTCAAATATGAGGCAAGATTCTTGGCTGAGCATGAGGCAAAGGAAGTAATGGAAGTTTGAGGAAGACAAAAATGTTTGGAAAAGCCTCTGTGGTTAATGGGTCAATTAAGGAGGTTTAAAGGATTGCCTTGCTACAATGCAGGTAAAGTTGAGATCATGTAGCATAAACATGTCATAGACTATTTCAGCATGCCTTCATGATTTTCTCCACCTTCATTTGGCAACATATGAGTTGTGAAGGCAGCAGATTGTGAGAATAATTCAAGGTTTGGAATTGCAATGGCACAAGCTTTGATGAGACAAACAGGCAAGGGCATTGAGAGAAGAGAGCAGTGTGGAGTTGAACTACTTCATCAAGAAGTCAAGATGGGTAAAGAAAGAGAATGTAGCTAGCGCAGGGGTTATGGTCCAGGAATCAATTCAAGGGTGGAAGGATTAAAATTTGTGCTGAAAATGAAGAATAGAGTTTGGAAGTGCAAGGCAAAGGGAGAGGTTGAATGACAGTAGTCTATGATCTAATAAAAAGAATTTCAGAAGTCATGTACATGGATAAATGTTGGTAATGGCAAAATTAAAGTTATAACTACCTCTATGTGTAGCCCCGGTGGAGTGGAGGAGTGGACTATGGGAAATGAGTAATATGAGGAATTGAGAGGCTATGTTATTTAAATGAAAATCAATAGGTATGTTGAAGACCCTTGTATGAGGTCAGGAGCTGGGGAGGAGAGAAAGATTGTGAGCCATTCTCTCTACTCATTGGAGGAAGAAAAAGAGTGTCCTGTAGGTATGTAGAAAACAGCTACCAGAATTTTGATTGGGTAATAGTTATAGATTAAATGACCCTCAAAGGAGATTTTGCTGAATCATGGCAGCAGAAGGGTATTATGTAGCAATGGGTATTTCAATTTCCCCAAGACGATTGGTAGTGGAGGGAGGTAGTAACAAGAATTCTGCTTGCTGCTACTGAGGCTGTGCAAGACCAAGAACATCAGTACGCAGGAGGGCTGCTAGCACAGGTTCTTTGATCTACTCTTCTAAGGAAAGCAACTTTAAGAAGTTAACAATCTTACTTTAGTTAAACATACATATACCATTCACTTAGCTCAGGGTGGAAAGCCAGCACCCTGAACTTCAGAGCAAATAAAACATAAATTGCAAACAGAGAAAATACAAACAGAGCAAATATCACAAATCAACAGACAGGCTTCTAGCTGTCTGAAAAAAGCTATACATACACAGTAGAAACAATGCTGTTTGCTGCTAGTAAAGCCAACAACACCAGCACACAGGAGGGCTGCTAGCACAGGTTTTTTGATCTGCTTTTCTAAGGAAATCAACTTTAAGGGTTAACAATCTTACTTTAATTAAACATACACCCTGAATTTTAGAGCAAATACAAACAGAAATTACAAACAGAGAAAATATAAACAGAGCAAATATCACAAATCAACAGACAGCCTTCTAGCTGTCTGACCAAAGCTATACATACACAGTTACCAGAGAGAAAAGCACCAACATCTGGGATTTCAAAGCTGGCAGTCTCCTTAAAGGCTACCCAGAACCTCCACACCAACACCTCTTGAGTGGTTCATGCCTTTAATAGTTTCACACCTCTTGTGACCTAACTAGCAAAAGGATGTGGGCCTTCCTACAAACAAAGGCAAGACTTAAAAGCACTTGATTGCCTTAGTGCTGAGGACTCCAAAACAGAAGACAACAAAAAGTCCCACTTTGTTTACCATTACAAGAAGTAACAACATCTGGGTTTTTCAAAGCTGAAGGGCTCTGTAACTGCTACCCAGAGTCTCATGTGGTCAAATCGCATGACACTCTTCCAGTGAGTGAGAGTCTCAAAACAAAATGCCAACCCCAGATCTTATATATCCTTCTCAGGGTCAAGGACATCACAACCATCAGACTCAAACCCATGTGACCTAGGTGTTCTTGTTTCTTAAACAGGTCACCAAAGACTCTTGATTCAATAAAAGAAACAAAGGCAAGACTCATAAAAGGCACTTGATTGCCTCATTGCTGAGAAACACTCAAACAATAAACATCAAAAATTCCCACTTTGCTTGCCATTACATTTGAAAAGCAAGACTCGGTTTGCTCTCCTGTTTTTTCCCTTTGTATTTTTTTCTCTTTTGTCTTTTTTTTTTGTTTCTTCTTTCTCCTGATTCATTCCATTGGTCATAATTCTTCTTTACAACTTGACTATTATGTAAATAACTTCAATGTGAAGTTATATGTAGAAGATATATTGGATTCCATGCCATCTTGGGAAGGGAGAGGAGGATGGAGGGAATAAAATTTGGACTCAAAATTATGTGGAATGGAGTCTTTTAAACTAAAAATAAAAAATGTTAATGGGGGGGCGGAGCCAAGATGGCGGCTGGGAAGCAGTGACTGGTATGAGCTCCCCACCAAGTTCCTCCAAAAACCTATAAAACAATGGCTCTGAACCAATTCTAGAGCTGCGGAACCCACAAAGTGCCAGAGGGAAGCAGGGCCTCAACCCAGGACAGCCTGGATGGTCTCTGGGTAAGGTCTGTCCCACACGGACCTCCCAGCCCCCAGCCGAGGGGAGCAGAGCTGAGCCCAGCGCGCACGGCGCGAACAGACCAGACACGGACCTACCAGACCAGGAGACGAGCGGAAAGTGCCCTGGCATCCTGAAATACTGAGCTGTGGCATGTACCAGACCTCTCAACCCACAAAGAGCAAAGACATCAGAGAAGGTTAGTGGGAAAAACTGTGGGACTGAGTTTGCGGTTCCGGCCACTTGCCCCTGGGGCAGCGGAGGTGGGGCAGCTTTA
>CM053623.1:251320961-251337370 GCA_028646595.1 Phalanger gymnotis
TCCTTGGTTCCCTTGTGTTCTTCATGTTGGTTAGCCTTTTCCTGCCTTTGCAATAAATTTCTGCTTTTGGGGCTCAGGGCTCACTGTCCCAGCTTGCTTATTCTCCTGAGGTGTGGGGGAGGGAGTCTGGCTGCCCAAAATCTCCTCTTCTCCTGGGGTTGTTTTCCAGTACTGTTGCTCTTCAGCAATGGTCTCAGCCCTTTGTTGTTCGGGCTGGGTGTCTGGCATTTCCCCTGTGGGAGCAAGAGTATGTCTGGGCTCCTGGTGTTGACCCCTGCTGGCTCTGCCCCTCTGGGACTCAGGTACTCCCACTATTTGGCCACTGAAGCCCCACTTCTGTCTCCTGTATTCTAGCTTTTTTTTTCCTTTTTTCCTTCCAGGGAATTCTCTGGGTGGGGAGGGGAGGGAGTAGAGCCATTTACCTGGCCATTATGTCTCACAGAAGTTCAAGAAGCATTTCATACTTTTGGGCTGCTAGCCTCAGGAGTTGATATCTCATGGTCGGTGGTGTTGAGCTGCCTCTCGTCGCTTCCACAGAGTGCCATCCTGTGTTGGGAGGCCTGGGGATCTTGGCAGGTTTCAGGCACCTGGCTTTCTCCCAGCCTGTCTCCCACGTGGGTTTCCTGGCCAGCTGCTTCCGCTTTGGTCCTGTCTGGAGCAGCTCTGCACGCCGAGTGCTCTCCTAGCATACAGATTCGTTCCTTCGGCCTTTTAGACAATCCTGGCTGGGAAATTTGCCCCACTCAGACTTCTCGCAGTTTCTAACTCTCTCAAATCTGTTCAAATTCACTTTTTTATAGGAATCTGACAGAACTTGTGACAGAGCTCCGGTAAGACGCTGTTTCCCTGCGGCCATCTTGACTCTGCCCCCAAATTGCCGAGATCCCGAATCTTAAGGAGGAAAATGACATCTTGGAAATTAGAATTGAGCAAAGTGAAGCTAGCAAAATTATAAGAGATCAAGAAATAATTACACAAAATATGAATAATGGCAAAATATAAGAGAAAGTGAATCTTATGAGAAAACCAACAGATTTGGAAAATAGATCATGAAGAGAAAACATAAAAATAATCAGAGTAACTGAAAGTTATGATCAAAAAAAGAATCTTGACATAATAATACAAGAAATAATTAAATAAAATTGTCCTGAAGCTTTAGAACAAGGCAGGAAAGTAGAAATAGAAAAAAAATCTATCGTGCACCACTTAAAAGAGATTACATGAGAAAAATTCATAGGAATATCATAGTCAAATTTCAGAAAACCAAGCTGAAGGATAAAACATTAAAAGCATCAAAATTTAAACAATTTAAACGTGATGGTGGCACAGTTAGAATTCCACAAGACCTAGCAGCAGAAACCTCAAAGGACCACAGGTCTTCGAATACAATATATCAAAAAGCAAAAGAATTGGGGCTCAGGCCAAAAATATCATTCCCTGCATAGTTAAGTATTATCGTGAATGAAAAAAAAATGGATACTTGATAAACTCTCAGACTTTCAAGACTATGTTAAAAAAATCCTCAACTTAATAGAAGATTTGACATACAAGAGCCAAGAGAAACATAAGGTACATACCAAAGACTAAATATAAGGGATTCATAAGGACAGATTGTTTACATTTAAATAACATAAAATGTAAAATGTATGTATAAGATTCTTATTAGGAATTGGCAAGCTCATAACAAAGATTGGGGTAAGATGGCAGCTGGAAAGCAAGGACTTGCTTAAGCTCTCCCCCAGGTCCCTCCAAATGCCTGTAAAAATGGCTCTGAACAAGTTATAGAGCTGCAGAACCCACAAAATAACAAAGATTAGCACACCTCCAACCCAGGAAAGCCTGGATGGTCACTGGGAAGGTTCTATTACATGGAGCTGGGAGCGGAGCGGAGCACAGCCCAGAGTGGGTGGCTCCAGGAACAACCAGACTGGGAGCTGGGAGCTGGGAGAACAGGTGGTAGGGCCCTGAATCATTGAGCTGTGGCAATTACCAGACTTCTCAACCCACAAATCCCAAAGGTAACAGAGCAGGTTAATGGGAAAAACTGCTGGATCAGAGTGAAAGTAGTGCACAGTCTGTCCCAGCCCCAGGGCATGGAAGTGGTGCAGCTCTGGGGCTGCTTACAGAGCTCCAGCTGTGGTTGCCTCTGGCCCCAGGCCCACCTGCTGGAAGGAATTAAGCAGTGGATCAGAGCGGGAGTGCAGAACCTGCTGGGATCTGGGTTGCAGTACAGTTTTGTGGTTCTTAGGGAAAGAGTAGCATTGATATGGCAGAGCTTGCTGTGTAGAAGTAGCTCCAAAAACAGCAGCAAGGCCCCTAAAGCTTGGGAAA
Source organism: Phalanger gymnotis (assembly GCA_028646595.1). NCBI lineage: Eukaryota > Metazoa > Chordata > Mammalia > Diprotodontia > Phalangeridae > Phalanger > Phalanger gymnotis. The sequence continues at coordinate 251,323,293 of CM053623.1, forward strand.
AAAAGTACTTTCTACTCTACAAGCAGTCACACCTTGACAAAATGCTCAAGGGTCCAGTTGGCTGGGAACATGGACAGGCAGCAAAAATGGACTCAGATTCAGACTCAGACTTTGGAGTCTTTTTTGGTGACAAAGAAGATCAAAACATAGAACCAGAAGAAGTCAATAAAATCAAAGAGTCTACATCAAAAGCTTCCAAGAAAAATATGAATTGGTCTCAGGCCATGGAAGTGATCAAAAAGGATTTGGAAAAGCAAGTAAGACAAGTAGAGGAAAAATTTGGAAGAGAAATGAGACTGACGTGAGAAAACCATGAAAAACAAGTCAATGACTGGCTAAAGGAGAAGCAACAAAATAACACCTTAAAAAAAAGACTAACTCAAATGGCAAAAGAGCTCCAAAAAGCCAATGAGGAAAATGTCTTGAAAGGCAGAATTACCCAAATGGAAGAGGAGGTCCAAAAGACCACTGAAAAATATACCACCTTAAAAATTAGATTGGAGCAAGTGGAAGCTAGTGACTTGATGGGAAATCAAGATATTATAAAACAGAACCAAAGGAATGAAAAAATGGAAGATAATGTGAAATATCTCATTGGAAAATCCACTGACCTGGAGAATAGATCCAGGAGAGGTGATATAAAAATTATTGGGCTACCTGAAAGCCATGGTAAAAAATAAGGCCTAGGTATCATCTTTCAAGAAATTGTCAAGGGAAATTACCATGAGATTCTAGAGCCAGAGGGTAAAATAGAAATTGAAAGAATCCACCAATCACCACTTGAAAAAAATCCCAAAAAGAAAACTCGTAGGAATATTGTCACCAAATTCCAGAATTCTCAGGTAAAGGAGAAAATACTGCAAGCAGCCAGAAAAAAAAAACTATTTGAGTATTGTGGAAACACAATCAGGATAACACAAGATCTAGCAGCTTCTGGAATACGTCATTCCGGAGACCAAAGGAGCTAGGATTAAAACCAAGAATCGCCTACCCAGCAAAAACTGAGTATAATGCTCCAAGGCAAAATATGGGCTTTCAATATAAAAGAGGACTACCAAGGTTTCTCAGTGAAAAGAACAGAGATGAATAGAAAATCTGACTTTCAAACACAAGAATCAAGAGAAACATGAAAAGGTAAACAAGAAAGAGAAATCGTAAGGGACTTACTAAAGTTGGAATGTTTTGCTTACACTCCTACGTGGAAAGATGATGTGTGTAATTCATGAGACCTTTCTCAGTATTAGGGTAGTTGAAGGGAATATACATATACGTAGACAGAGGGCACAGGGTGAGTTGAATATCTAAAAAATAAAATTAAAGGATGAGATAGTAATATATTGAGAGAGGGAGAAAGGGAGAGATAGAATAGGGTAAATTATCTCACATAAAACTGGCAAGAAAAAGAAGTTCATTGGAAGGGAAGAGGGGGCAGATGAAGGGGAATGAGTTAATCTTGCTCGCATCAGATTTGACTTGAAGAGGGAATAACATATACACTCAATTGGGTATTTTACCCCACATGAAAGTAGGGGGAAGGGGATAAAAAGGGGAAATGATAGAAAAGAGGTCAGATAGGGAGAAGAAGTAATCAAAAGAAACACTTTTGAAAAGTGACAGGGTCAAGGGAGAAAATTGAGTAAAGGGGGACAGGATAGGAGGGAGAGAAATAAAATGTCTTTCACAATATGACTATCTATGAGAGTGTTTTGCATAATGATACAGATGTGGCCTATGTTGAATTGCTTGCCTTCTTAGGGAGAGTGGGTGGGGAGGGAAGAGGGGAGAGAATTTGGAACTCAAAGTTTTAGAAGCAGATGGTCAAAAAAAAAGTTGTTTTTGCATGCAACAGGGAAATAAGATATACAGGCAATGGGACATAAAAATCTATCTTGCCCTATAAGAAAGCAAGGGGAAAAGGGATGGGGGGGAGAGGGAGTGGGTTGACAGAAAGGAGGGCTGACTGGGAAACAGGGCAATGAGAATATATGCCATCTTGGAGTGTGGGGGAGGGTAGAAATGGGTAGAAAATTTGTAACTCGAAATCTTTGGAAATCAATGTTGAAAACTAAAAATATCAAATAATAAAGTATTGAATTAAAAAAAGAACAAAAAGACAGATTGGTGTAAACCTGACTGTGATATTAATTTGAAAGGTAAAACCATTTTTTTTAGTTTTGAATAGATAAAAAGAGTAATTATTTTATACAATTGGGGTTCAATATACAATATTTTATACAATTGGGGTTCAAGAGGAAAAAAGGATACAGAGGAATTAGATGCGGAGGAGGGCTGGTAATCTCCTTTCCTCAGGAATGGGTTTAAGAGGAAACAATACATATATATTTAGAAGAGTATAAAAGTCTTCCAAATTTAAAAGAAATGAAATGGTGGGGGCATAGGGAATGACCAACCACAAGACAAAGGAGGAATTTTTAGAGGGGAGAATGCGGAAATAAGTAAAATGGCATATAGAAGGGTATTTATATTTATGGGAATTGGAGGATGGGGGGTATTCTTGGAAGGAGGTAGGTAAGGGAGGGCAAGGTAGTGGGTAGAAGTAAAGCAGAGGAGTTAGGAGGGACAGGAAACAAGAGACATGCACAAACGTAAAGACAAAAATCAGGAGTAGAGTATGTTTGGGAAAGAATATGTTCATATATGTTTATGTATATATCTATAACTATAGAGAAACATATCTAAACCTTATTGTAGCCTTCTGTGGAGGTAAAAAAAGAACAAAGTAAAAAACTTCACAGCGGAGAACAAGAGAAAACTCACAAGGAAGCAAAGAAAATATGCACACTTCACAACACAATGTGTATTATTTATCATACAGGATTTCTTGAAATGAATATTTATTGTTACATATTTTGAATCCTCTCTTACGTTCTTCTATGTACAATACATGCTTTTTTTCTTTCTTTGTATTTAAGTTTCAATATTTAAGTTTATGATACGCTTTGCTTTTTTTCTCTATTCTGTAAATAAATGAAAAATATACATCAAGTGGCAACAGAACAGGATAAGAAAAGTAGCCTAGAAGACAATCAGAGTAGATGATTTGAGTCTTGTTTTCAATGCCTAAGGTAGGAGATAGAAGAAAACTAGAAGAACAGAAGAAAAAGAAGAGAAAATAGATAAATGATTTAGTTTAAGAAGAAAAGTAAAGGGCAATTATGGAAACCTGAGGTTATTAACCATCAAGGCAGTCAGGTGGCACAGTGGATCCCGGAATGAGAAAATCTAGTTCAAATATGACTTCAGACACTTGGCGTATATGTCATTTCACCTTTGTCTGCCTCAATTTTCCCAATGGAAATCAGGAAAATATTAGCATCTATTTCATAGGATGACTATTGAGGATCAAATTAATATTTTGAAAGTGCTTAGCATGTCTGGTATATAAAAAGTGCTTAATGAATGCTTGTTCCTTTTCCTTCTGCTAATTTACTACCTGATTTGTTGTTCCTTTCTCTACCTCTTACTTCTCTGGACTAAGACACATAGACAAGCTCCAAAATGCCTGAGGAATTTTGCCAGCTTTAAGTTATTAAATCTATTAGGCTTCATTTTATTGTACAGATTTTTTAATGGAACGTTATCCATAAAGTTAATTCATGTGTGTTAAATTTGAGTCTTCAAGAAGTTCAGATACTCTAAGTGCTTGGAGAATTCACTTAATTCTCAAGGTTGGGGAATAAAATAAGTGATTTCTAGCAACCTTGGAGTACTGGTACCATCTAGCCATAGCAACACTTAGGCTAAAGAATTTCAGGGAGATAGGGGTTATTTAGGAAGGGCAGAGGTATGCATGTACTCTATGGTAGGCTAAAGCATTACAAATAGATCACTGTCTTGAAGTGTGCACCTGAGTCTGGTTCAGACTCAAATCTGTCCTATTTTCTCCAAGGTCCCATGCACATATAAGGAAAATACAATGAATTGGATGTCCTAGACCAATTCGAGACTCAGTTTCGCATAAATACTTTCCTAGTCTGTGGGTTAAATGGAGTCTGATACTTGTTGCCACATACTTGCATAAACTCTGAGAATTTTAACATTAGCATTTTAATGTATTCAGGGTCTTGGTACTCCCTCTGGCAGTGCAGATTCCAAAACATTCATACCTTCTTATACTGTGTGATTCTTGTCCATATCTTTGTGTGAACACTCCACCAAATATTTAATAATATTTATACTCATCAAATCAACAAACATTTGCTACCTTTTATTTATGAAGCACTGTGCTAAGACCTAGAGATACAATGAAAGTTAAAAACAGTACCGTCTTCAAGGAGCTCAAAGTCTAAGAGGGGAGAAACAATGTGCAAACACCAATGTGTGAACAAGATATATAGAGGATAAAGTGGAAATGGTCCCTGAAGAAAAGCACTAGTATTAAGGTGTATCAGGAAAGGTTTTCTGCAGAAGACAGAATTGTCCAGAGACTTGAAGGAAGTCAGGGAAGCCAGAGGATAGAGATAAGGTAGCATGTTCTAGGCATGTGGTACAACTAGCGAAAATCCTCATTTGGAACATGGATTATCTTGTATGAAGAAATAGCTAAGAAGCCAGTGTCATGGGAGTGGAAAAGTATATGAACACTCAAAGGTTAGGAAGGATACTGGTTTTGAAGGGCTTTAGATGGCAAAGAGAAGACTTTATATTTGCTCCTAGAGGTATTAAGAATCCACTGAAGTTAATTGAATGGGGGAGGGGAGGTGGGGCTGTGTGACATGGTTATCGTTTTTCTTTTATTTCTTTAATATTTGGCATCTATCATTGCATCTTTTGGGGTATCCCTCTACATCCTCAGTCTTGTCACATGGCCAAATTCTTTTCTATATATATATGTCTTTGATGATGTTTCATATACTCAATCTTATACAGACATCATCACTGATAATATGCTGCATTTGTAGTTCACCTATCCCACAAATTCAGCATATTTTTGCACCAAACCTGTGATTCAATCGAAACTGTCTTCCTCAATAGTTCTCAAATGAGACACTCCACCTCCAGACTCTCAGTGTTTCCATACTCTGGGTGTTTTCACTGACTGACCCCCATGGCTCAAGTTCTCTCCCTCCTCATCTCTGCCTCCTGCCATTCTTAGCTTCCTTTAAGTGCCAGTTAAAACTCGACCTTCTTTTATTTTCACCCTAAATGTTGTTTATTAAGCATTTAAGTTTACAAATTAATGTGTAGCAATTAGTGGTATCGATATAGTTGGAAAGTATTGCGCCTTCTACAAGCAGCATGACAAGATCCTCCAATGGTATGGTGGAATTTGTGACCTTTTCCAAGACCCTGGCTCTTCTAGCCAGTTGAGGTAAGCCCTCACATCCCTCTGTGTTTGTTCACTGGCTTGGTGATTCATTGGGAGTTGGGGTTTCATCTCACAGGTTTATGGAATAGGTCAATAAGAAAAACTTCAAAGAATTTGTAACCAAAAAAGGAAGAATCTGCATTCCCCAAAATCCTACCTTCTACAAAATGTCTGTCCTGATCCCGCTTAGTCCTAGTGCCTTCTCTTGGTGGATTATCTCCAATTTAACTTATATGTAGCTTTTCTGGACAAGCTATTACCCTATATTTATAATTGCTTGCATATTATCTTTCCCATTATATCATGAGCTCTTTGAAAACAGGGACGGGCTTCTACTTTTCTTTGTACTCCCAGCACAATGCCTGATATATAGTAGGCCCTTAATAAATGTTTGTTGACTAACTATAGGGACCTTCTAGTGAGGATCTTCTTTTACCAGTGCAATCAGTACCTTATCTGCACCTTATAAATTTAATTGGTTGCCTGGGCACACTGAGAGTTTCAATGACAGCATATGTTAAAGGTAATATTTGAACCCCTGGCTTTTGGACTCTGAAGACAGTCCTTTGTCCATTATACAATGCTACCTTAATTAATGGGGTAATAGACTTTTCAAATGTTGAGTTTGGGTTTCTCATCTCTAAATAAGGATAATAACATTCTCTCAAAATGACAGTAGGACTACCATAAACTCTGTGCCCTTTCCTATAAAGGGAGGGAGTTGAATGACATAATGAGCTAGCATTCTAGTTGTGAGCTTTCTTTACGGTTTTATGAACAAAAAAATGACTAGGACATTTTAGTTAATGAATATCGTTAATATATTAATCACATGACAAAAACCTTGCCAAAAATGCATTCTGTTCTTTCAAAGTGGTCTTCTTCCTACTATTAGTACTACTAGAAATAACCTTAAGAGAGAATTAATAAGCACTGTGCATGAAAAGAAGCACAATTTAATACTTTTAGAAGTCAACAAAGGTCATTCAGCTCCTTTAAGATTAATTTCTTTTTTAATACTCCAATTTCCACAGATACCATCTAATTGTTTCTTGAAATGACCACAAATATCATCTCTGAGCCAAATGGCATATTACACATCTGTCAAAACTACAAATCATTACCATGTAACTATGTTTACAAAGCATATCCAAATCCTGTTGGATTGTTCTGGATACTTTCTCTCCATGTTTATCACTTCCTTTAATACTGTTTATTTCCTTTTTTAGTCACTTGTATAAACAAGGATGTATTAGGATGAATAGTACACTTACTGCAGCTGAGATTCTGCTTCAGTCTCAGAGGTTAGTATTCTATTCTATCTATTCTTCACTTCTATATGAGAAGAAAAGCAAGGTTGAAAGAAGGTGCCAGTTGGAAAGACCTGACATAGAAGAATATTGGCCCAAGAATTAGGATATCCCAATTTGAGTCATTTCTTTGACACTAATTTATTGAGATTACTTGGGATATTCTTTTCCTCACTTTGGACTTCAGTCTTAGGTAAGTTAAGGGAATCAGATAAGGTGACTTTAAGGTCCTTTATATCTCTTCACTTCTGTGACTAACTACCTTAACTAATATTAGTGTAATACTTAAAGTGCTATTCTATCAATAATGAAGTCTATGCAAATGTATGACTCTTTTATCTATTTTGACGGATTCCTACGTAGCCTAAAGATCAAAATGCAACCTTACATAGTTGGATTAAGGATGCTGTGTTGTTACTGAAGTACTTATTTAACCCTCACGAGATATATACTGATATAATTATAGGAGCTTAAAACAATAATATTTGAACTCTAAATTTTAGTGAAGTATCTCTGTGGCTCCTTGAAAGAAAAGTAAGGTTGTAGTGATTATTTTTAATTTACATATCTTTCATTATCTGCAACCTCCATAACCCCAATTGTTTCTGGGTCATAAAAACAAACTGGAAGGGTTCTCTCAGCACAAAAAGCTTGAAAAGTCTGCTATGCAATTAGACAAGATGTAGTTACTATTCCAAAGGAGGAATGAAAGATAGATGATTTTTCAATAGATATCACCAGATTCATTAAAAAAAAGTATTAAATATCACTAAGTCTTATGTATAGCACCAATTATTGAAAAGGTCATGTTAATTAAGAGAATGGCCTTAACTATAAAAGACTTTTAGTATGATAGAAAGCATGAAAGAATATATATGTGTATACATATATATAACTATATATACGTATATATAAATATGCATATATATGTATTTTCATATCAATTAGAATATGTTAAGTAAATGACTGATGAATGAAATACTAGGAGATCTGATGAAGGAGGGGTCAATTTCAACTAGGGAATCACACCAAATTTCACGGAAAAATTGGTATGCTGATGCTTAAAGGATGGATGGGATGTGAAGAAAGAGGGAGAAAAGGGACATTCCATATATAGAGCCCAGGGTAAGCCAATTACGATTGTGGGGAACAGGCAAAGTCTATTTTGGCTTCAGTGTAGAGATATAATTAACATATAGACGTACAACACACATAAGAAGAGTCTGCATATTATATAGTAAGAGAATGAATGGGACAATGGGTCAATTATTGAGGATTAATTACACAGTAAGTAAAATACTCCCAGGTTAAAAGTTACCATTGAGTAAGTTCTTTGCTTTGGAACATTAATCCCAATGTCTTAAAAGATATAACGCAGTTTCTCAAAATGTTTTAACTTACTCCCAGAGAACAATATAGAATATGTGACTTATCTAGTTAAATTTCTGAAAGGGCTACATATTTTTTAAAAATCAGTTTCTAGTAATTATAAATGAAAAAGCCCAAATTACATGTTCATTACTATAGTAATATTTAAATATATCACATATTAATTGTTCTTTTCTTTCTTCAAGTCCCTTAAGAGATGACATATCATGTCCAATAAAGAAATAGATTCAGAAACAGAAATAGGAAAAGAAAAAGTTTACCTTATGGCAAGTCAGGAAGACATCCATGACAAAGCACTTGAACCAAATTTATTTCAAAATCTCATAAAAGACAAAATAGTTGGAAAAATACATTGTACAATATAATCAGTGAACAATTGGAGATGGCGAGACATATTGCATTTTCCCCCTAGAGTAATTATCAAAAAGATTTGAAAGTAAAATAAGAATTCTAAACGTAAACCATTGGCTTAATACTGTGATTTTAATCTGAGAGGTTCTGTAATTTGGTCTGAATCAATTTTAGTGGAAATAAATGTAACATCTGGTTGCATTTATACTGATTTGCCCTTAATGAATGTGACCAGCTGATGAGTATCAAGAAATACATCTATTGCCCTGATTCATTCAGATAGAGGTCTTCTATGTTGTGATTTTTTTTCCCCAACTATATTTGGTAACTAGAAAACTTAAAGAATTCATCAGTGAAATGATGACTTTAACTCTTTCATTTCCAAAACATTCTCAATCCTCTTTATCTTTAAAGAAAATAGTAGCTCTTTAACATACAGTTTATGCTGGAGATGATAGAGAAAAGGGTACATTAAATTACCATGTGATTTTTTTCTTAATTTTTCCTTCCTTCTTACCAATCTTACCAATCTTTATATATGTATATATATATATATATGCAAGTCTATATTACTTTTTAATTTCTATTAAGTTTTAATTATTGATATAGCTTAAACTGTGATATTCAGTTGGAATGAACAGCCCATGGAACTGGACCATCCACAGCTAGGTGGCATAGTAGAGTATAGGACTCTACTCAGGAAGAGTCAGGAAGACCTTAGTTCAAATCATGCTTCACTCACTTACTTGCCATGTGACCCTGGGAAAATCACTTTACTTCTCTAATCCTGAGTTTGCTCATCAGTAAAGTGAGGACAAGAATAACACTTGCCTCAAAGGGTTATTATGAGAATTAAATGAGATAACATATCTAAAGTGTTTGGCAAACCCTAAAACACTATGTACATTCTAACTATTATTATTATTATATATTTTGCTTGGGCACTGTGGATGGTTAATGAATTGGTCCCAGATTTTATTATAGTAGGAGAGCAAAGTGGATTGCACCTGATACTTTAAATGATGTAAGTTTTCTTCTTTATCAGAAACTTGTCTGTTTAATGTCAATATTTTTCAGTAATACTATATGGCTATGAGTAATGGAATAATAAAGAACTAAAATTGCCAATTGTCCAAAGTCAACGAAGAAGTATATTGGTGGAATATGTAGGCTGGTAGGTCACCAACCAGGAATTATGCAGAAGAAACTATGTAAAATCTAACAGAGAAATATATTTCTAGAAAAAAGGCAGACTAGTCATACAGCAAGAGTTAAAAATAAATGAACAGCTCGTGTGCTGTAGTGACTAACTATAGTCCAGAGACCTAGAGGAAGGAGTCTGGTATTTTTGAAGAACCCCATGAAGGATTTTTTGGGGAGGATATAGGCATGAGTTGCATGGGATGAGAAGATATGAATGGATTGCTTCTTATACCATTGAAAAAATGTCCATTTCAATGAATTCATAGATTTATTGTAATATTGATGTGACTTTTAATTACCTTGCCAGAGATGATCCACACTGATGAATAAAAATTATTTATTTTCCATTTTGGAATGTATTTTTGTTTATATATTTGACATCCTAGGAATTCATGTCTAATCTACAATTCTAATCTAATCTACAATATGAAAATCTGTCTCAGAGGGAAGAGACTTTCTGGCTTCTGCATCCAGAGTGGAACACACTCAAATTCTCCCTGAGACACATCTTATACTCTGAATGCTGAATATGATTACTTAAATTGATACAAAGCACCAGTCCCAATTGTAAAGTTATCTCTACTATATTTCATAAAGTTTTAGTGTTTGGGCTTTGAATTAGATTCCCAACAAGCTGCTTAAAAAGTAGAGAAACTTATTAGAGAGAAACATCATCACAAACAACAATTAGCTTGAAGTGGGAACTACCTGACAGTAAATTGGAGAGTGTCATTTTCATGAGTATGCCACAATTTGTATAATCTGACATGGATAGATAAACTGTAGTTTATGTCTGAGAAATGCCATTGTGAAAAAGGAAAATGGTAGAGTTCTGGGTGAGTGAAATGTGGGAGCAGGAGCAGGCTCAGGGTGGAAGTATCGGCTATGGCAATGATTGTGCCCCAGGCCTCTCAGCCTAGGATGGACATCTGTTGGAGCTACAGAAGACACCAGCACAGAGCCTGCAGCTGAGGGAGCAGCTACCCCAGAGGCCCCCAGCCCACAGCCTAAAGGTTTGAAACTCACCTTCTTGAATTTCTGGAAGTCATGATGGCCAGGTAAATAGTCTCTCCCTCTCTCCCTTCCTCTGCTACCTCTGGAGAAACAGAGGAGCCAGAAGTGGGATTCCAATTAGTGAGAGAAGTTGGGGAGAGGGCCCATCGAGTGATGGCAGAAGGAGACTAGTGCAGGAAGAGAGATGTCCCAGCAGGCCCCACCTCAGCAGAACAATGACAGTTGCTGAACACCAGGGGGCTGGAGCTAGCAAATGTCAACACCAGGACCCCAGATGTGCCTTTGCACAGCCAGGGAAGTGGCAGACATCAGCACAGACAACAGCTTAGAGCACCCATGCCGTAAAGCAGTCCTGGGGAAGAGGAGACTTCAACAGCCAGACCTCCCTTCCCCCATACCTCGTGAAACCAAAGGTCATAGCACATAAAGCCAGTGAGCAGTCCCACAGATCCCAACATGAGAAGCTTAGGACAGAGTTCCCTGAGCCCCAGAAGCAGAGGTATTGCTTTTGTTTTTTGTTATTATTTTTTGTTTACCTTAGAACCTTAGAAGCCAGGAGGAAAAAACACCATGAAAAAGCACGCTAAAAAGCCAAAAACCATTTACTCCTATTATGGAGACAGGGAAGATCAAAATACCAATTCAGAAGAGAACAGCATGGACACTATACTCCCATTTGAAACCTCAAAATGGAATGTGAACTGGTCTCCAGCCCAAAAAGCATTCCTGGAAGAACTCAAGGAGGTCTTTAAAAACCAAATTAGAGAGGTAAAAGAAAAAAATTGGAAAAAAGTGAAAAGGAAAATGTTTGTGGAACGTTGCATTTATTATTTTCAAAACCCGATCTCAGAGAAACATCATATTCAGAGAAATGGTAAAGGACTAAAAAGAAGAAGGGTAGAAAGAGTGATCCAGCAGTGAGAAGAAGCCTGTTCTTACTGCAAAGGTAGGTAAGGACACTACAAAAAGATCAACAGGCACCTAAAACCATCACTACTAGAAATTAGTTACGTAAAACTGAAATGTTCAGTCAAGGAGAGCAATTACTAGATTGAAGACACATTCCATACTGGAAAGAAAATCAGAAACTTTGGCCAATGAAGCAAGTACCTTTTGAAAGAGCTTTTTGTTTGTCTTTTTTCATGGTATATAATGGAGACTGAAATTGATTTATTTAATAAGACTTGGGGGATTTTTTTAGGGTACATGCCCAATCATGCCTATCTAGCTATTTGTTTTCTTTCTATCTCTAGGAACCAATCATGCATTGCTAAATTTATTTTAAAACTTAAGAGATAACAAACTTTCTTTATCAAAGCATTCTTCGTCTTAGTTCAGCTTTATGTATTCCATGCCTGCACAGAGATCATGAAAAACTGACAGGTAAAAACTGACATGGTTAAATGGAGAATTGTTCAATGACCCACTTATTGTTGACATTAAATAAGGTATTAACCTGGGAGATATACTTGTGCTTAAGGTGTGCAGTCATGTAATAATATTGATTATGAGTTTTTATTCAGATCTTGGAGATTTACAAGTTGTTTTCACTACTCCATTTCTTCCTCACTGCAAACACAAGATTCATAAATCTAGAGCTGAGAGGGAACATAAAGGCCATCTTGTCTAATACTCCCATTAAGAGAAGGTAGGTGGCCTAGTAAGGAGAGTACAAGACCTGAAGGAAAAAAAAACCTGAGTTCAAATCAGGTCTCAGACATTATCTGTGTTAACCCAGGCAGGCCATTTAAACCTTTTTTGCCTCAGTTTTCTCATTGGTAAAATGTGAATAATAATAGCAATATCTCTCAGGGTTGTTATGAGTGTCAAATTAGATAATAATTGTAAAGTGATTAGCACAGTATCTGACATATAGCATGTACTATATTAGTGTTAGCTTTTAGTATTATTTTGTAGTTGAGGAAATGGAGATTCAGAGAGGTTAGATGACTCGTTCAAAGTCATACAGGTAAAAGACATCAGAAGTAGGATTTAAACGCAGATCTTTTTACTCTGAAGTCAGTTCTATTTCACCGTACCGTGCTGCCTTTTGTGAGTTTGGTATTATCTAGTACATAATCTTCATTTTATAAATTAAGGAAACCAATGCTTAGAGAATTTGGGCGATTTACCCATGGTCTCACAGCTAGGGTGGGTGATTTATTACAAGACTTGGACAAGTTATTAAAACACTCAAGGGCTAAGGTTCCTCATCTATAAAAAAGCTGACATAAATGACTTCTAATATCTCTTCTAGCTTGAAATCTAAATTTATGATAATGTGAGTGTCAAATGTAGGATTTGAACCCAGTGTCTGATGTTCCCAAATGTATTACTCTATGATGGCATTGATATGTATTAATGGCATGCTTTTCGAATGCTAAAATTCAAAGATGATATTATATTAATTAACTTAAGCTTTGGAATACTACCAAGCTTCCTCCATGAAATGCTCAGTAATGTGAAAGAGATTTGTTTGGACTATACACATTGAAAAAAGTAGCTGCAAAATTAATTTTTACCCAGACTATGATATACAACTGGAGGTGCAGCACATCAAAATTATTCTATCACTATGTATATAGTGAATAAGCACACGTAGCAAAGAACATTGAGCTATGTCCAGAACTGAATAGGAGGAAAAGGAAATGATGAAACTGGATCACTTTGGGGAAACTGCACCCCATTTTCCATGCTTGCATGTTGCTTGCTGCTCCAGAAGTCCACTTTTTTAATACAAGCATTCTATTGGAGATGCTGTCTAACTCTGAATCTCGGGATACCATAATCTCAGAAGATCATAGGAGTTATCTATCAGATGACTCCAATGTCAACAGAAAAATGCCTCGTGGGCATAAGCAGTATTCAGTAAATTGCCCGTGATGATTGGTATATGAAAACTGGCATTAAAGACATCATCAAGGACATATTTGATCAAAGAAGAAGACAGGCTAGTTATGGAGTGAAAAAGAGAGTGAATATGGTTCATATTTACTTTCTATATGCAAAATATTGTCTTCTCCAATAGAATTGCATTCCTAGCTCCTAATATGGTGTCTGACACAGAGTAGGCATTTAATAAATGCTTATTACTTATAAACACCATGAGTGCTGCACTGGCTTCTACAAAATATTGAAAAGATCAACACATTGGGTGGATCCTTCATGAAGGATTTATGGAAAACCATAGACAAAAATTGCACAGGAAGATGAAGGGTGGAAAGGTTGGAATATCACTGAATGGGTCACTACAGAATTACCCAATAGTATGCACCTAAGTTTTGGTAGCTCAAATTATGGTTTGACGACATCTAAAGAGTACATAAAAAGACAGAATAAAGCTGTTTGCTTAAGGCTCTCACTCCCAGAGGAGTGTTGGTGTGGGACTCTGGGCTTTAAGAGACTCTAAGAGCCTCCTGGCTTGTCAACACAGGTGTTGATGGTTTCTTGGTAACTATGAATTGTGATCTGGTCTGTTTATA
>CM053623.1:251337870-251353738 GCA_028646595.1 Phalanger gymnotis
ACAAAAACAAAAAAGGTTTTGTATTCAACTAGAAAATAAGATACACAGGCAATGGGGCACAGAAATTTATCTTGCCCTACAAGAAAGAAAGGGAAATGGGGATGGGAGGGGAGTGGGGTGACAGAATAGATGGTGGCTAGGGAACAGGACAACCAGAATATATGCCATCTTGGAGTGGGGGGGAGGGTAGAAATGGGGAGAAAATTTGTAATTCACTCCTGTGAAAATCAACCCTGAAAACTAAATATATTAAATAATAAAAACAAATAAATAAAAAGATTCACTCATTCTCCCTTACCTGCCTCCTCTTACCTTCCAAAAGAACTGCTTTTTCTTGCCACTTTTATGTGAGATAATTTACCCCATTCTATCCCTCCCTTTCTTCCTCTCTCAATATATTCCTCTCTCACCCCTTAAATTTACTTTATTTTTTTTTGCATGTCTTCCCTTCATATTCAACTCACCCTGTACCCTCTGTCTAGATATATGCATATTCGCTTCAACTTCCCTAATACTGACAAAATTCTCATGAATTACATGCATCATCTTTCCATGCAGGAATATAAACAAAACAGTTCCACTTTAGTAAATTCCTTATGAATTCTCTTTCTTGTTTACCTTTTCATGTTTCTCTTGATTCTTGTGTTTGAAAGTCAAATTTCTCTTCAGCTCTGGTCTTTTCATTGAGAAAGCTCCAAAGTCTTCTATTTTATTGAAAATCCATATTTTGCCTTGGAGCTTTTTTTTCAACAATCCGGCTAGCAGCTTCATTGGGGGTGTAAGATCCACCTTCAACCACCACCCAGAAAGCTGCCAACATGCTGTAAAAGCATGTGTTCTTTTGATCTGCTTTAGTAAAGAAAACAAAGTTAAGGGGTTGACAAGCTTACTTTAATTCAGCATACAAATATCATTCACTTAGTTCAGGGGGAAAAAACCACCACCTTCAACTACAGAGCAAAATACAAAATACAAACATGGACAGACAGACCTTGTCTGATTCAAATAGCAATACATAGTTACCAGAGTTTAACAAAGTCCCAGAATCCGGATTACAAGCTGGAAGGCCTTTAGCTACAGCTGCCCAGTCTCCTCATCAGCACACCAGCATGAGTGAGAGCTCTAAACAAATTACAAATATCAACAGACAGACCAAATACAAATTCATAGTTACCAACATCTAGGTTCAGCCCGGGAGCTCAGAACATTGTCTGGCCCAGAGTTACTCATGCCACCACTGCTGTGGGAAAGAGCTCCAAAAAAGAGAAAGCCAACCCCTTGTTTTGTATCTTTTTCAGGGTCAGGGGTGCATCACATATGCGACTCATCCATGTGACCTAGAATCATCACAAAGAGGTGACTTAAACCCATGTGATCTAAGAGCCTCTGATGTCCCAAACCTATCACTCAAACTCATGTGTAAACTAGGCCCTCCCCTGAGTTAGCCCCACCTTGGGCCCCACCTTAGTTACCAATCTGCACCCACATAGGTTTTACACATAACAGGGGTTTGGACCTGGGGCTTAGCACCTAGTAAGGCTCAATGAAATACATTGAATTACTCAAAGGAAAAAAAAAAGCCAACTAAGTGCTAAGAGCCCGTTTTGCTTACCAACACAGCATTATACTCAGTTTTGCTGGGTAGATAGTTCATGGTTTTATTCCTAGCTCCTTTGACCTCTGGAATATCATAGTCCAAGTCCCTCGATCTCTTAATGTAGAAGCTGCCAGATCTTGTGTTATTCTGATTGTGTTTCCACAATATTCAAATTGTTTCTTTCTGGCTGCTTGCCGTATTTTCTCCTTGACCTGGAAACTCTGGAATTTGGCAACAATATTCCTAGGAGTTTTCTTTTTGGAATCTTTTTCAAGAGGCAATCAGTGGATTCTTTCAATCTCTACCCTCTGATTCTAGAATATCAGGACAGTTTTTCTCGATAATTTCTTGAAAGATGATGTCTAGGCTCTTTTGTGATCATGCCTTACAGGCAGTCCAATCATTTTAAAATTATCTTTCCTAATCTGTTCTCCAGATCAGTGGTTTTTCCAATGAGATATTTCACATTGTCTTCCACTTTTTCATTCCTTTGGTTCTGTTTTATAATATCTTGATTTCTCATCAAGTCACATGCTACAATCAAATTCTTAGGGTAGAATTTTATTCAGTGGTCTTTTGGACCTCCTTTTCCATTTGGCTAATTCTTCCTTTCAAGGCATTCTTCTCCTCATTGGTTTTTTGGAGCTCTTTTGCCATTTGGGTTAGTTCTATTCTTAGTCTATTTAAGTTTTTTTTTTCTTCAGTATTTTTTGGGTCTCCATAGCAAGTCATTGACTTGTTTTTCATGTTTTTCTTTCATTACTCTCATTTTTCTTCCCAATTTTTCCTCTACTTTTCTAACTTGCTTTTCCAAATCCTTTTCGAGCTCTTCTATGCCCTGAGACCAGTTCATGTTTTTCTTGGAGGCTTTTGATGTAGGATCTTTGACTTTGTTGACTTCTTTTAGCTATACGTATTGATGTTCTTTGTCACCAGAAAAGGAATCTAGAGTTTGAGTTTGAGTCTGAGTTTGTTTTTGCTGCCTTTTCATGTTCCCAGCCAATTACTTGACCCTTGAGTTTTTTGTTGGGGTATGACTGCTTGTAGTGTAGAGAGTACTTTGTCCCAAGATTTAGGGTCCAAGAACTGCTCTTTTCAGAGCTGTTTCTACTCCACCATCAGCCTGGATTCTGTCACAGCAGTGCTCCTCTTACCCCAAGTACCACCAACCACAAATGCAATGCAGATCCAAGCAGGGCACAGCAACAGAACCTGCCTTTGTGCCCACAAAGTGCTCCTTGCACTCCTGCTCTGATCTGCTGCTAGATTCCTCCACCATGTGAACCATGAACTCAGGATGTAGCTGACCCTGGAGCTCTGGAAGCAGCCTCAGGGGGTTCCTGCTGCTCCTACTGCCACTGCCTCACCACATCTGCCACCCTAGGGCTGGTGGCCTGAGCACTCTTAACTCAATCTCACAGTTTCCCACTAACCTGCTCTTTGGCATTTGTGCATTGAGAAGTCTGGTAACTGGCACAGCTCGATGATCCATCACCCTAGGGACTGTTCTGTCGGCTGACTATTGGTCATCTGTTCTGGCGTGGCCTATACTGGGCTGCGCTCTGTTCCCTGTTCCATGTGATAGACCCTTCCTGGCAACCATTCAAGCTCTCCTGGGCTGGAGATCTGTTTCCCTCTGGTATTTCATGGGTTCCGCAGCTCTAGAATTTGTTCAGATCCATTTTTACAGGTGTTTGGAGGGATTTGGGGGAGAGCTTAAGCAAGTCCCTGCTTTCCAGCTGCCATTTTGGCTCCACCCCCCACTGTACTCATTTCTGATCTGGAAGATTAAGACATAACTATTTTTCCAGAACCATTGCAGTTTAATTTTACTTGATTATAAAGCATTTGCGGCTCTTTGGATCATCTTTAGGATGGTGTGGAGAGATTAAGAAGCTTCTTAACTGTCATGATTGGTTGCTTATAATGTTCACCAAGGCCCTTCCTGTTGTTGGAGAGCTCTGCTTCTTTTTTTCTTGATTTATTTCAGGGGTTTGATATAGCATCTACAAATCTTTGGCATTTCACATGTGAATCTTTTTCATGTGTATCCTATTTGATATGGCCTGCTTTACAAAGCACTTTATGTTACTATCCTTTGCTCTGCGATATTTAAGACTTGCTCCTAATATGGATTTTTTCACCAGCTTGAGTTAGAGTTCAGCAATAATGAAGAAAACATTATGTGATTCGATAGCCTTTTGTTACAAGACCATGTGATCATCACCTGTGAAGAATGAATTCTCAAGCATTTGTAGCTGCATATAATAGAAAGTGTAATAAATGTTGTCATTTTTGTGCATAATTTCAATGCCAGGCTTAATGTTGTGATTCTGAGCCTACATTGCCATAGACAATCAATATCCTTGGTTAGACAGTACAATGTTGTATTGTGCATATTGTGCAGATGTGTTGAAAGAGACTTAGATTTGGAAGGAGTCAGGCCATTTTTCTTGAAAATACTAGTGATTTCTACTTATAATTAATTATACATTTCTTGATCATGAGGGGAAATGGGATTTGGGGACTGAAAACTTACTCAGGCCTTTCTAAACCTCAACAAGGCATATGGTTTGAAAAACTTTCTGTTTCTCTCACCTTCCCTTCCTTTTCTTACCCTTTTTCCTTTAAAAATGGAGAAAGGCATTAACTTATTATGTGTTGAAGGCCCAAACCTATTCTGTTGCTAGTTTTTTTTTCTCTTTCATCTGGAAAATGCATACAGTAAAGTTTACTCCTATGACTTCACAAAGAATGAAAAAGTTAGGACAATATTAAATACTAAATATTGGAACATGTATTTTTACAGGCATTTAAGCATTCTGATTTCAATGTGGTATTTGGGGAGTAAGTGGGAAGGAATATTGGCACATCCAAGGACTTCAGTTCTAGAAATAATTTGGTGAATGGCGCAGTGCACATTTTAGGCTTATACTTTCAAATATTCTGGATTAATGTTACCTAAAAGTCATGAATTCTATACTGCCATGCAAATGACAGAATCAAATAAGATAGATTCTTTTCTTATTTTAATTCCTCAAAGATTTTTTTTTGATGGAGGGTTTCTTTAGACCTATTATTTGGTTAAGTGATTTGCCCAAGATCCCACATGCATTATATATCAAGAGGGCAACTTGAATCTAAGGTTTATTGATTCCGAAGCCAGCTCTCTATAGTTTATGCCACACTGCCTTTGCTAGGTCTACATTATGAGTGAGGAAACTGAAGTATTTTGTGAGGGCACATTGACCAAGTTAAGTTTAGATAGCCTATAAGCAATTGAAACACTATTAATTTTCTACCTACTCCACCCTTGATAAATGGTTATTTAATGATTGCAGCATGGTTCAAGTCTTCAGATTAGACTAAGAGGATGTGGTTCAGACTCTGACTTCCATTTATTACTTGTACAACCTTGTGTAAGTCACTCCATATCTATCCAGTTCAGTTTTCTCATTTGTAAAAGAATGGGGCTGATTTGGAAAACCTCCAAAGTCTCTTTCAATTCTATATATATGATCATGTGATTCTGAATGAAAAATTGAATGGAAAAAGGCAAGAAATTCATCCCTGGAATCATAGAACTTCAGCGCTAGAACCTTAGCAATCATCTAACATCTAACTAACATCTCATTTTACAGTTTGAGTCTCAAAGTGGTGAAATAATTCCATTGTGGTAACATAGGGAATGAACAGCAGAATTAGGTTTTTCACTTATGTCTCTTAAATTCAAAGTATTCTTAAGCAAACTACTTCTCCCTATGGCATGATACCTCTCCTTTTAATCTTCCTTTCCTTTTGATTTCTGGCAATAGAATATTATAGTAATTTCCAAAATGGTCTTTTCTTAGTAATTTTGCTGCAATAAAGGGAAATTAGATAAATGTCTGTGTGTTGCTTGGCCATTTCCTGATACCCAGCACAATTTTTCTGGCTGTATCACTGGATCTTCGTTAACGTTGTACAACTGCACGAAATATAACCTCCACTCTAACAGTAAATGTTTGAATGCATCTTCCACCCTGGAACATGAGTAGATCCTATGTCAAAAATGGCTGATTTGGGAATTATTGAAGAATTCCAAGACAGTATACAGCTTTGTGTTATCTAAGTGAGAAAGGCAGCATGATATATTTGATAGTATTAAAGGAAATCTTGGTTCAGGCTTCTCCCTGGGCAAGTCACTGGAATTCCAACTTTGAGCTGCTTTCATTAGACAGAGATTTGCAACATTATATAGGAGGCAGCAAACAAAACAAAACAAAAACCAAACCAAACCAAACCAAAACAAAAAAAATCCAAAGAAAAAGCAGAGGAAAAAATGCAAAATGGCCATCTGATGAGGGTTTACCAATAGCTGAGGAAAGACGAAAAGCAAAAGGGTAAGGAGAAAGAGAAAGATCTATCCACCGAATGCAGAATTCCAGAGAATATCTAGGAAAGATAAGAAGGCTTTCTTAAATGAGCAATGCAGAGTAATAGAAGAAAACAACAGAATAGGAAAGATAAGAGAGCTCTTCAAGAAAATTAAAGCTATCACCGGGAAGTTTCATGAAAAAAAAATGGGCATGATAACAGATACAAATTGTAGGAATTTAGAAGTAGAAGAGATTAAG
The DNA here is from genome assembly GCA_028646595.1 of Phalanger gymnotis. NCBI lineage: Eukaryota > Metazoa > Chordata > Mammalia > Diprotodontia > Phalangeridae > Phalanger > Phalanger gymnotis. Next base: position 251,344,084 of record CM053623.1, read on the forward strand.
AAAAGATGGTAAGAATATATAAAGGAACTGTACATTAAAGATCATAACACTACCCATAATCCTGATGGTGTGGTTACTGATATCTAGCTAGATCTCCTGGAGACTAAAGTCAAGTGGGCCTTAGAAAGCATTGCTAATAGTAAGGCTAGTGGAGGTGATAGAATCCAGCCAAGTTATTTAAAACCCTAAAAGATGGTGTTGTTACAGTGCTGCACTCAACATGTCAGTGAATTTGGAAAACCGGTGGCCACTGCATTAGAAAAGATTCAACTTATGGCCCAACCCTAAAGAAGGACAATGCCAAAGAATATTCAAATTACAGAACAATTCAGCTCATTTCACATGCTAGCAAGGTTATGCTTAAGATTCTGCAAGCTAGGTTTCTGCAGTATATGAACTGAGAATTATCAGCAGAGGCAGAAGAACTAGAGACCAAATTGTCCACATTCACTGGATTATGAAGAAAGCAAGGAAGTTCTGGGGGAAAAACAAAACAAAGAAATAAATAAACAAAGAAACCTCAAAACATCTACTTCTGCTTCCTTTAAAGCCTTTCACTGTGTGGATCACAACAAAATGTGGCAATTCCTCAAAGCGATGAGAGTACCAGATCACCTTACTTGTCTCCTGAGGACCTTGTATGCAGTCCGAGAGGCAGCAGTTAGAACCAAAGATGGAACAACTGATTGGCAACCTTTTTTATGTAACTTATATGCGTCATGCAAAACGTGAGATCTGACGATTCAAAAGCTGGAATTAAAGTTGTTGGGAGTAATATAAAAAATCTCAGGTATGCAGGTGATATCACTCTGATGGTAGAAAGTGATAAGGAATCAAGAAGCCTCTTGATGTAGGTGAAAGCGGAGAATGTAAAACCTGGCTTGACATTTAACATAAAAAATAAACACAAAGATCTTGGCAACCAGTCCCCACTTCCTGGTAAACAGAGGGAGAAGAAATGGAAGAAGTGTCAGATTTTATATTCCTGGGCTCAGGGATCACTGCAGATAGCAACAGCTATGAAATTAAAAGATGCTCATTCCTTAGAAAGAAAATGACAAATCTGGACAGCATACTAAAAAGCTGAGACATCACCTTGCTGACAAAGATCTGTATAGTCAAAGCTATGATGTTTCTAATAGCAATGTATGACTATAAGAGTTGAACTATAAGGGAAGCTGAGTGCTGTAGAATTTACATTTTGAATTGTGTTGGAGAAGACTTTTGAGAGTCCCTTGGACAGTAAGGAGATCAAATCAGTGAACACTTAAAGAAATTAATTCAGGCTTTTGCAGGTTGGTGGGAAGTGAGGAGGCAGCACCATGAAGGCCTCGGGCACCCTGATAAAGTATAAGGTAGTTGGATGATGCCTGCCTACTCCCAGTGCTACCTCCTTATTGGATGCGGATCTTTGCTCCTAATCACATTGTAGCAAAGTCCTGATTGTGGTAATTTGTTTCTCAGCTGAAAAAGATGAAGAAGTCTTCTGGTGAAATTGCATATTGTGGACAGGTCTTTGAAAAGTCTCCTCTTAAGTGAAAGATGTTGTCATCTGACTGTGATACAATTCCAGGAGTGGAACCCACAACATGTGCAGGGAGTACAGGGACCTGACCACTGCTGGTGCCATCACTTAGTGCTACCAAGATATGGGAGCCCATCACTGAGCCAGGGCCCACTCTATCCAGATCATGAAAGTGGAAGAAATTCCTGCCAGCAAGTTCTGCCAGGCCACAGTCAAGCAGTTTCATGACTCCAAAATCAAGTTCCCTCTGCCCCACAGAGTTCTACGTTGCCAGCACAAACCACACTTTACTAACCAGAGGCCCAACACTTTTTTCTAAGTGCAGAGGCAAGGAGGCATCAGTTTTATTTGATCTGTTTAAATTTCTCAATTGGAAACCCCCAAAAACTAAAATTGAAAAGAAATTAATTCAGGGTATTCACTAGAAGGTCAAATATGGAAACTGAAACTTAAATACTTTGGCCATATGATGAGAAGATGGGATTCATCAGAAAAGACCTCGATGTTGGGAAATATTGAAGACAAAAGGAAAAGAAAATGGCAGAGGCTGAAGTGGATAGATAGTGTCATGGAAACAATGAACATGAACTAGGATAGACTTCAAGGGATAGCGGAGAACAGAAGGGTCTAGTGTGTTTTGGTCCACAGGGTCATGAAGAGTCCAACTTTACTAAAGGACTGAACATCAAAACAATTTACAAGAGGGTAAAATAATTCTGATTGGTAGAGTTTTCAATGAAGAGGTAGGATTAATGTCTTTTTAGCTCTTCCTTAGGCAGCTAGGTGGCACAGTGGGGAATGGCAAACTACTCCAGTATTTTTGCCAGGAAAACCCCCAAAATAGGGTCACAGAGAGTTGGGCATGACTAAAACGACACACAGAAAAAGCCTCTCCTCAGGGACAACTAGGTGGTACTGTGGATAAGAGTGCTGGACCTCGAGAGAGGAAGACTCATCTTTCTGAGTTCAAATTTGGCCTCACACACTTACTAGCTGTGTGACCCTGAGCAAGTCACTTTAACCCTGTTTGCCTCAATTTCATCATCTGTTAAATGAGCTGAAGAAGGAAATGGCAAACTACACCATTATCTTTGCCAAGAAAACTTCAAATGGGGTCATCAAGAGTCAGACACCAATGAAAAGGACTGAACAACAAAGCTTTTCCCCATTATAGAATCATTGGGTGATGGGATTAATGCTAAGGACATGAAACTAGCTCTCAGGTGCCCAGAGTCCTCAGGTGATGGGAGTAGTCTCTAGGATCCTGGATTAGTCTGCCAGAGATGGGATTTGTCCTAAGAGATCTGAGTCCTCTCTTGCAAGCTGGTTGAGCATTGTACCCAAGGTTTAGCAAATTTAACACACAAGGGTACTTGAGACTGACTCTGTCCCAGTGGTGAACTTCGTACAATAGAAAGCTGACTCTGAAGTCAGGAAAACCTGTGTTCAAGTCCTACCTCAGAATTAATGAATCAATAGTCATTTATTTAACACTTCTTATATTCTGTGCCAGGATTTATGTGTAGAAATGAATGATTTAAAAAACATTTATTAAGCATTTATTATGTGCCAAGAATTGTTCTAAACCCTTGGAATCTAAATACAAAAACCGGTCAGTACGTGACTTTATATTCTGAGAGTGGAGACAACATACATAGGAGAATAGTGATAAGGGGGGGAATTTCGACTGGACCTTATGGTACAGGATTGATGCAAAGTATTCAAGAATAATGGGAGAGTTAATTTAATCATAGTTCATGGTTCCATAGCTGGAGTCAGTCAATAAATAAATATTTGTTAAGTATCTCCTGGTACTATGCTAAGCCCTGGGATACAAAGAAAGGGAAAAAGCAGTCTCTGCTCTCAAAAAGCTCTAAGTCTAATAGGTAAGACAATATGCAAATGCAAACAACTAACAGATTGAAGACATTAAAATTGAAGGGGGTCAGAAAAGGTGGTGGAATTTTAGCTGGGACTTGAAGTGAATAGGAGGCAGAGATGAAGAAGGAAAGCCTTCCAGACATGAAGGACAACAACCAGTGAAAATGCCCCAAAACAGGAGATGAAATGTCTTTTTTGAGGAACGATAAGCAGGCCAATATCACTGTATCATCAGGTAAGTAGGGAGTGGTGAGGACTAAAAAGGCTAGAAAGATAAGGAGAGGGAAGCAGGTTACGTTGAATGTCAAAAGCAAGATTTTCTATTTGATCATAGAGGTAATGGCCACCACTGAGAGAAGAAAAGGACAAGATGGTGGGGGACAAGTTGAATGGCAAGAAGGAAGAGGTGGCTGGGAAGGAGAAGATGTACATAAAATTGAGGGTTAAATGAGTTGTGAGTGGGCTTTTTCTTGAAATAGTGTGGGAAAATCAGTTACGAATCAGGAGAGCCCCAGAGTGGAGATTTCTCCAGTACAGGAAGGTGGCAGTGCGACAGTTCTTGCCCTTAAAGAACTTACATTCTATCAACATCCTATCTGTTTCTGTCACTTAAACTTTCAGTGCCCTGCCTATTTCTCTAACAATGTAAATTATATATTAGTTGCTTATTGTTTTTCCTCCATTTTTCAAAGAGGACTAATGAAGTCACAGGGTGATGTCTTGGATTTAAGTGAGATGGAGTTAACAAAGTCCTCAGCTTCACTCTCTTCTAGAGTAATCAAAATCCAATGACAAGATTAAAGTCACTATGAATGGCAAGGTCTGAGATGTAGTGGATGACCTTGGTGTCTTTGATGTCTGACCAGGCACTGAGAACTCCATAATGCCTGCTTTAGCCACCTTCATGGCTGTTAGAACAAATCGTTCTCTTCCACTTATTCCACTGGAGTGGGTTGAGGGGGTGTCTTCACATGCATGTGGTAGACATCCCCCTAACTTACTGATGGGTTTGAGGCCTGTTGGTTACCCTCAGCCTGGGTTAGCCCATCAGCCAAAGTGGTTTATCAGGCTGTGGCTGCCATGCATTCTACAGCTTCTTGGAGCTACAGGAAAGAGTTGGGTAAAGGTTGACAACAAAGGTAGATGAGCAGTCCTGAAAAGAATTCCTTCCCTAGGAGTTCCTTATACTGATGAAATCACAAGTCTGGATGAAAAGAATGAACTATCCTCAAGAAAAAAAATGGGGTCCTAAACAAAAGTGTGCTTTTCTCCTATCAGTTCTTCCTCCATCTCCCAGATTGAATAGCTCCCCCCAGACAGCCAGACCATTGAACTCAAAGTCAGGAAGGCTCAGGTTTAAATCCTGCTTAATTTACTACCTTTCTGACTATGGGCAAGTCACTTAACCTCTGCCTCAGTTTCCTGAACCGTAAAATAATGAGAATAACAGCACCTACCTCAGAGAGTTGTTGTGAGGATCACATGTAATAATACCTGTAAAGCACTCAATTCACATAGTGCCCATGCAGTACCTAATAAATTCTTATTTCTCTCTCTTCCTTCAAGTTGCTCATGATTTCTTACTGCCTTTGATTTATAAGATGATGGCATTTAGTTATCTTTCAGAATTACTGGACATCTACTTTTCACCAGCACCAGGTATCATTATTCAGAGATACTAATTTCATAAACAAAATCTCAATGATCTAGTGACAGAATTGTTACCCACTTTGGAGAGCTTTACCTTTGGCATCAGCACTGCACTATATGGCTTTTTTATTGTGGGGTTACAACAATGATGGAACTTTCCAATGGTACTTCCATGACAGGGTGAAATTTGTCATTTATAATGGTCTCAGAAAAATCCTGTCCAAGAACACTGCATAACTACAAGTCACAAACAGTAAAAGATAAATTCCATATATGAATGCAATCTATAACATCTCAGTAGGGACATCTTGACAACAGGGTCAAGAGAATATAGGGAATACACACTTCTCAGTATTTACAGATCAGTCACACCTGCCAACCCTTGCTATGGCTGTAAAGTTAAACCAATGTTCTATTTGCAGATTCAAGGACATGGAAACCAGATTATATAAAAGGACAACCCAAAAGAGCATGCTGTTTAAAATTGTTCCAAATAAAGCTTGGGGAACATTTTAAAAGTTTACAGAAACTGTTGTTTAGTTAGTTATTTATTTACCTGAGAGCAAAATTCCAAAGTTATAATTAGAAAGAGTTCCATTAGATATTTATTTGTTTTTATTTTTAATCTAATTTTGTCTTTTTTAATTGTCAAAATATTTTTTCCTCAGAATCCCTTTCCCAATTGGAAAAAAATAAAAACTCTTTTAAGAAATATGTGCAATAAAGAAAAACAAATTCCCACATTGGCTGTGTCCAAAAAACCTATGCCTCTTTCTGCACACTAAATCCATTATCTCTCTGTTAAGAAGTAGTTAGTGTGCTACATCTGTCCTCTGAAATTATGGCTAGTCATCATATTAAGGAGAGTCCATAACTCTTTAAAAGTTGCTTGCTTTGTCTATTGTAATAGGGCTTTGCACATATTGAGATCATCTACCATTAGAGATCCTCACATGGCTCTCCTAAGCTAGGAGTTTTCTTTTGGGAGAAGGCATCCCATATTCTCCTACCATGTGGGCAGGAATGGCCCTTTCCATTGACTGTGTAGACAGAATAAGCTGCATCTTTAAAACTACCAGATTGAAACAGTCTCACTTTCTTTTTAGTTTCATCCAGAAAGGAAGAAAGTCCAAGTTTACCCATAGCATGGTACCATGAATTGAGCTGGAGGAATGACAAACTACTTTCCCCTTATTCTTTATGGCCCAATGGTCCTGAAAAACAGACTTGGGGTTTTGGTCCACTTCATTTATCATTTTCAGTTTCTGTCACAGGTGGTAGAATCCATAGACCCAGACATGAGCCAAGGTGACCTTGAAGGAAGGATTTCAGGCAAAATGTTTAGCCAGCCAACCCAACAGGGAAGTTCTGAGAAGCGAGGGTACCTGGGACTTAATCCCAAGGGAGGCTTTGGGCACACAACTTAATGGAATTGTGCTATATAGAAAGCACACTAAGCTGTGAACTCGATCCTCTTTAATTTTCCAGTAAATGAAGAGGTGCAGGGGTTCAATTTGCAGGTCCTAATCAATTAATGGGATAGCATTATATTCCCCAGGGGTCAGGGATGGTGTTTGCATATTCATTCCTGTCATACCTGTTAAGGAAAAATTATCTTGTAGGAGCTAATCCAAATGCTAATTGGTGGTTAAATGGAACTGAAAACAATTGGTGGGGACTAGAGCCAATGGAGAGACTAGATACCTCCAATCCCCAATCTTCATTTTTTTTTTGCATTGTCTGTCAACCTTGCCTCTCTCTTAACCTCCCCTTCTTGGAATTCCTGGTTTCCATCAAGTATTAGCTATCAAATTTTGCTTCCTACATGAAAGATTTTTCTACTAATTCTTCTCCATCCATAATTGTTCTCCTTCCCACAACTACTTTGTATTAATTTTGTCTATATCATTTCTATAATTATTATGTTATGTTATATTACATTATGTTATGATATGTGATATGCTATGTCATGCTATGCCATATTATATATCACATCATATGCCATATCATGTCACATAATATCAATTATGTGTATACTTATTATGTATGTGTTATGTTTTCTCCTCCACTAAAATATAAGCTTCCTGAGGGCAGTGATTATTTCACTTAGCAGTTAGCACAGTGCTTGATAAATAGTAAGCACTTAATAAATGCTTGTTGATTGACTCATAGAGGGTAAACCGATGATAGAAGAGATAAGACAAAAATATAGAAAAGAAGATTAGAGCCAGACTATGGAGAGCCTATAGTACCAGGTTAAAGAAAAAAAATCATGGGGTAGAAAGATCTCTGGCAAGATGACTCAGGATGCTCTGTGACTGCAAGTGAAATTTCCAGTGCCACCTAATACTAGACGGAAGTTGAAGCCTGTTATGATGTGTGAAGTAGCCTTACCAATCCAGAGTAATCCATACAAAGCTGGCTAAGAGCAAAACTCCAGAATTTGGGCCACTGCTCTGGAAACTTCAAGGACTGCTACTCCTATGATCTGTAATGGTGGAAAAAGGCCAGTGCCTTTCACTTATGTAAATAGATGACCCAGACTTTTTCCTTCACTTAGCTCCTGGAGGCCCTTGACTCCTTTTCTCTTCCTCGTACTAATGATTGAAGTCTTGCTGACTCAGTCCACTATAAATATGTGTTCCCTAATCTCAATGTAATGGACTGTCACTGTTACACAAAAGTCCTTCTGTTCCCCCAGTGATTGATTATCTCTTCCCCTCAATACTTATTTCAAACCTTTTCTACCCTTTTCAAGCAACCTAAGCTACCCTTCCCTCTCAGTAGAAAATTTCATGTCAAAATGTACCAAAAAAAATTTACAGATGCCCATTGTGAGCACCCTCTTTTCTCTAATTCTATACATCAAATCCCTTCAATTCACCCTCCTTTCTTCTTCCTTTGCTTTAGTTTCTGAAAAGGGGGTGACTTTTATCCTTGTCAACCATTTTACTTGTTCCCTAAAACCCTATTCCATCCCATCTCCTCTAGAAGTTTGCCTTTTTGGTTTACTTTTACCTAATTTTCAGTCTCTTTGTAATTGCCCAGCTCTTTCTGTGCTATGCACAAACATGCCTTGGTTTCCTGTATCCTTAAAAAAATTAATTTGGCTTTGACATTCTCTCAAACTATCATCCTAAATTTCTTCTTTTTCATTTCAAGCTCCTAGAAAAAGCCATTTTTACCCCTTCCCTCTACTTTCTCACCTCCTATTCTTCATCCATTCCTCGAAATCTGGCTTACCATACCACCACTTGACTGAAATACTTTCTCCCATGTCAGCAATGTCTCAGTTTCTATTCTTTTTTTTTAACTCTGCAGTCATATTTGACATTTTATCACCCCTCGTAGTTGGATACCCCCTCCTTTGTTGGCTTCCACTACTGTGCTTTTCCTGGTTATTCTCCCATCTATCTATCTAACCATTCTTTCTCAATCTCCTTTGATGGATCGTTATCTATTCCCATACTCTAAGTGAGGGTATACTCCAGGGCTCCATCCTGCATTCTGCTTCTTTTCTCTTTATATATTCTGTCTCCTGGCAATCTTTTTATCTTCCACGCATTTAAAAGTCATCATTACAGAAGACCCCCAAATCTACACATCTAGCCTTCATCTCTCTCCTTTCATTCCCTCAAACTACCATCATCTATCTATATTCTCTCTTATTGCCAAGTTTCTAGAAAAAAAAAACATATCTACCCTTTCTCACCTACCAGCCACATCTGAAGCTATTGCAATCATCTCTCTCATAGGTCACAAGTGATCTCTTCATTGCTAAATCCAAAGACCCTTTAAAAGTCTTTTTACTTATACCACAACTACCTCATTGCCTTTGTGTTAAAAGGTAAACTGCTATGGTATTTAAAGTCCTTCACAATCTGGCTCCATCATTTTTCACAAGCTGATTTTGTGCTAATTCTTCTTACTCCACATTCCAATCAAATTACCTTACTTGCTATTTCCATGTTATGGTAATTAAGATGGGACTCTTTTTACTGTATTCTCTTTTGGAATGCTGAGGTAATCAAATACCTTTGATGAGTATTGCCTTTCAAATATAATGGCAAGCAAAGTGAACTTTTTGTTGTCTTTGTTTGGAAGTGCTTCTCAGCAATAAGGAATCTTCAATTGAATCAAGAGGCTTTGATGACCTGCTCAATTCAAGAGAAGGCCTAGTTCACATTAGTTTGAGTAGCATGGTTGTGATGGTGCTTGGCCCTGAGATGTGTATATATAAGATCCAAGGTTGGTGTTTTGCCGTTGGGTGCACACTCGTTGAAAGAATGTTGGTGACAAGTGTGTCCTAAGGCAAAAATGGGCTCTTTAGCACTTAGTTTAACGGTGCCCTTGAGGAGTTTGGCTTTTGTTTACCTTGAGTGAAAGTACTTTCATTGAATCTTGTTAAGTGCTAAGCCCCAGGCCCAAGATTTGGGTGTCCTGGGTGCCTGCTTGCCACAGGGGAAGGCTTAGTTTAGACATGAGTTTGAGTGACATGCCTAGGACAGCGGAGGATCTTGGACCACGTGGGTCTGAGTCTGCCTCTTTGTGGTGATTTTGGGTCACGTGGCTGAATCGCATTTGTGACTCACCCCTGAC
>CM053623.1:251354238-251376041 GCA_028646595.1 Phalanger gymnotis
AGGGGAGATTTGCATTGTGAAAAGGAAAACAAAGACTCATGTAAATTTCAAACAAAAACTTTAAAACACCAATTCTAGAAGCCATAGATCAGTGATAACTCTGTTCTCTTTGGTAAGGTGAAATGTCAAACTGCTTTGTGCTTCCCTACTTCTAATCTCATACATGTCCCCAGAACTCGGTCTCTATATAATGCATCTCTATTTTCCCTTCTACTCTTCTTTCCTCCATCTATAATATTTTCTTGCATTACTAAATTTATATGGGGGTAGGAGGAAGAGGTCTTGTCACAGTTGCCTTCTCTATACCACAACCTGTCAGAAACAGTGTTTCAAACAAAGGTGTTCACTGTGTGATCTGGAGTGGTAGACAGGAGAGCTTATCAATTTATTCTGCTTATAGCCCCATTTCTTTGAGCAAGAGCACTTGCCAGAGGCAGCCTTATCATTGGTAGGAATACATATAACAGCTGGATCCTCTCTTAGTTATAGTTCCTTTAGGACATAAGAACAATACAGTAGAGGTACAGGATAAAGATGACTTCTGGTTGGGTTATGGTTTATAAGTGGTGGCATTCATATAAGGGGGACACACAATTATGGAAGGGAAGAAGCATTGATTAAGCTATTACTATGCACCAAAAATGTGCTATGTGCTTCACAAATATTATCTCCTTTGATCCTCACAACAGCCCTGCAAAATAAGCACCATTATTATTTCCATTTTTACAGTTGAGGAAACTGAAGTAAAGGTTAGATGATTTGCCTGTAGTCACACAGCTCATAAGTGTCTGAGGCTTGGTTTGAACTCATGTCTTCCTGAACCACCTAGATGACTAAACAAGGGGGAAAATACTGTGCTCCTTCTGGGAGGCAATATAGTGTAGTGAAAAAAAAAATATTGGCCTTGGAATCAGAGGACCTGTTACCTCAAGGTTTGATTCTCATATGTGATCCTAATTAGCTATTTGACCTTGGTTAAGTCACTTAATCTCACTAAGCCTTAGTTTACTAATCTGTAAAATGAGGGGTTGGAGTAGATGACCTCTAAGTTCCACTTTAGCTCCAAGTCTATGCTCTTATGAATTTGTGAGAACTGGTTATTTCTGAAATAGCCACTGAAGTTCTAGCATCTTTTTTTCCCTTTTGGAAGGCTCTTGGGTACCCCTTACCATTTGAAGAATGAGGCATACATATGTACAAATTGTCTGTATTGGGTAACGTACTAGCTAAGACTGCTAGGTAAAAGTATTGTAACAGTACTATACTTTTTATTGCAGCCTGATCCAGATTAAAATTTAATTGGTAAATATTTAACAAGACAAAAATAGAAGAGAATATAGATAATGTTAATAGGCAGTTATCTAAGTCATTATGTAGTCTGTCAAGGATCCTCATGTCGAGTTTTGTGGCCCCTGTTTCTACTTGAATTTGACACCACTGCTCTACAGGGTATTGTAAAAAAAAAATCACTTTAAATCTATATAAATTTGAACCAACACAGTGAGATCTCTGGCTCCTGAGACTCTCCATACATACCAGTTCCTAATATAAGGTGCTCACATACTTATTCTGCCTTATAGATTTAGGGCCACCTAGGCTAACTCTGTCATTTTTCAGATGAGGAACTGAGATTCAGGAAGTTTATCTGACCCCCATATCATTGGTCACACAGCTAAGACTTTAAATCTAGTATATTTTTCATTCTACTACACTACCTCCTATATTCTGGGGCTCTCTGCTATGTATTTTATTCCTGATGAATGTGAATTCAGAGCATCTGAACAATGTCATACAGGATTTAAATAAATCTTCCACTGAATTCCCACTGTGATGCCTCACCATGAGGTGGAGGTGACTCTGAGTTACTGAAGGAAATGACAACAGAGCACAAGTTCTGGCGTTAATGGAATGCTTAATGGTTAGGTTACCGTCTGAGAGAAAGTCTAGTACTAGTTCAGAGATGCTTATGCCAGAAGTTTGATGATGAATTTTTTTATCCACATTAATTCATGAAGATAATCCACTAGGTCTTCAAGTATTGAAATTTCCATTGGTGGAAGGAATATCTTTCCACAGTACTTCCACCATTAATGAAACCATAGATACTTGGAGTATTGAAGAAAGTGTTATTTAAAATAATAGATTAGAATTCATTAGTATACAGTTTTTTGTACCCAGGATAAACAGATCAAAAGGAAAAATAAATCAGACTCTTAATAAGTTGTGGTTTAGTCACTCTCAGTTAAATTTTTTTAAGTGATTCAGGGCAATGATTTTGGCATTAACTATAGTAATCTTCCCAGACATTAAACGAACATCACCCTGTTAATTTACCTTGCACTCCAGGTATTATTTAGTGTTTTTTTTTTCTAATTTCTCTTGTAGTTTTGCATGTGGGGAAGGGATGTGTTTTTATGAGTAGTCTTGTCAGTTTGGTACTGGAGACTTTTTTTTCCTTCTGATGTGCTGAATTGGAGCACTATGTGACCTGGAACAGAAAAATTCCTCTTTGCCTGGCAACGACTTCAATCAAGGTTTATATGAATTTCTCCTGGGTATTCATAATGTAATTACATCATTTCTTTCAAGCTGCTTCTAAAAGCTGCCGAATCTTTGTCAGGACAATATCTCCATTCCACATCAAAATGGAAATGATGGGAATAGAATTAAAAAGAGGAAGGAGTGATAGGGCTAGTTGAATTACACACAAAATAATTTCCCATGAAGCTTACTCCTAAAGATATTTCCAAACTCCTCTGTGGTGGGAAAATTCAGTTTTTATTTACATAAGTTATTGATGACTTGAATTCATCTAACTAAATTGTACAGGGTTATTAATATTAATGGATATATATTTTTTCCGATCTGCATAAAATAACACTTGCATTGTAGGGAGACAAAAATGTTAATGGAAGACATAAATCAAATGCTGCAGTTCACAGACCCTCCCTTTGTAGACTTAGCACTTGCTAAATGGAATTTTAATAATACATCAGTTGGTACCATATTCAATGTTTGAGTTAAATTGTGGTAAGACAGTTATATTAATGGAATTGTGTTAGTTTTTGTTATCATAATAGTAGCACCAATCTCCCATACTTCAGATAATATAACTGAATGCCAGTTATTCTCTTGCTGAGTAGGGAGGCTTGACTTACTCCAGAATGGGATCTGTTGACCATGTTAAATTTTCAGCAAGTAGTTTGGGATTGAAAATGTTCTATTTCCTTCCATCCCTTTAGGGCTTTCATTGTGAGAATTTGGCATGATAATCCACCATCATAATGTTCAGTGCACATCTAGTTGGCAAATTAATATATCAACTAATTACGCCAGGGCTTTGGGCAACAGCTCCTGATGACAAATTCATACTGATCCTCTTTAATTCAAATTGAAAGATAGGGCAGAGACGATTGAGGGCAGCAAGGTCAGTTCCCAGAAGATGCATAAAAATGTGAGACTTACCAATTTCAGTTTTGCCACTTGATTTCTCCTGAGGGTCTTACAATATAGACTCCCCTTTCCTAAAACTTCCTTCTAATGAACTTTGGAAATGCTGTCTTTTAAGGCCCACAAATTAGTTTAATAGTTATTCCTCTGTTTTTTAATTCAAACCTTCTGGACCTCTTCTATATAGTGAATTTATGCAATGATTCATAACTTTACATTTATTCCAATTAAGTGTCATCTTGGTGATTTCATCTCATTACTCTACTCTTTTGATATAGCTCTGAATTTTAACTTCTATGGTGATTCCTATCTTGCCATCAAACCCTAAGACCTTCTTGGAAAACAGCAGCATCAAATAATTTACAAATAAATATGCAGAAAGCAATGGAGAGGTACATGGTGGGTATGAGCAGGCTGAATTATGTAACCAATGAAGAACTCTAAAGAAGAACATAAGTAAAAGATAATATCTATGCATTGTATGATAGAAAAAGAAGATAGACTGGTCATGTGGGAAGGCGAAGGCAAACATGTAGATACTGTCAATATATGCTAGTACCCACATGATGTCTGGAGAAAATAAGAAAAGGCATATATTTCCCATGTTAGGAACTATGGCAACTTTATGGGAGGATATAGACAAGAATCTCACAAAATGAGAATGTTGGATGGATTTTGATCTATGTCATTGGAAGGAATTTCCAAATCACTGACGTCTCATACACATTTGTGTAATTTTATTCTGTTTGATGCTTCCCAGCTTTATCATCTGAAGTTCTTACTTTTTAAAAATACTGTCTGATTTGAAAAAGGACCATACATTGAGACCTGGATGACACTTTAAAACTCACCTAGTCTAAACCCCTTATTTTATAGTTGAAGAAACTGTAGGCCAGTTAAATGACTTTCTTAGTTGGCAAGTAGCATGCTGATAATTCATACTTAAGACATGAGATGTCCAATTATTGTTTGTTTCACTGAATCACGCTGCCTCAATAGTTTGGATGGAGATGAAGTACTTTCTAAAAAGAAATAAACTACAAAAGAGAACAAATGTGGTAAATATGGGAAAGAAAGACATTGAAAGGAATAGAGAGATAGGACATTGTTTGGCACTTGGGCTGCTAATTGCTATAATTGAACACCTTAGTACCTCATTAAGTTTTCTGGTAAAAAAGACAAAAGGAGAACAAAAAGTATATCTATATCTACATATCTATATCTATGTAGATATAGATATGTAGATATATACATATAAATATAGATAGATAGACCTATTTCAGGTACTTTAGGTACATTCAATATATTTGTGACTTCACTGATGTGAAGTGATTTGTGCAAATACAGATTCTAAAGTTTCCTTGGCTTAGAAGAGTTTGACAAACAGCTTTAGCCAACATTGTTCATCACCTCATGGTCATCATTTCAGGGATGAAACTCCATGAACTTAAGCTGGTCCCTGGGTGACAGATGGACAGTCTGTTGTAAGATCTATGATGTAAGTCCTAACTTGGCAGGAATTGTTACAGCTTGTACTCTGCTGGCAAACCCTTAGAAAATCTACAATTGTCTCCACCCACATGAAAGTAGGATTTTATGGAGGGCCAGAAATATACAAATTTAAAAATATACAATCTCTACTCTCAAGGACATTACGGGTTTGAAGTGTGTGTCTCTGTGTGTGTCTGTGTAATGAAATTTGTACATGAATAATTATAGTACAACCTATGAAGATTAAGTTCATAGGAGAAATCAAATGGTGGTTTGACAGGCTTAAAAAGGGCAGGGTCCCTTTTAGTTTAATGATCAGGAAAGTGATTTAAAATCACTCTGAAAATTTTAGAGCAATGTATAAATATAATTTTTTTATTGACATGGGTATTCCCTCTGATGGTTCAGATCACAACCTCTCTATATCTTCTCATCTCTCATACTGTGTGACTCTTGTTCATATCCTTCTGTAAATTTTCTGAGGCAGAGCTACCCAGTGTGGTACAGATTTTCTTTCAAAAAGGTACTGTTGAAAATAATATAGTCATAATTCCTCAGGTTTGTACTATGCCTTTTCCTAAGTAACTCTATTTTGAACATTTTAGCATTTTCACTTGAAATCTAATACTTCCTTTTATGGTTTTTGTCTCTCAATTGAAAGCATATAAATTAATTTGAAGATATATACTTATTTTTGACATTGACATCAAAAAGAAAATTTATTGTGCAGGTCTTTGTAGAAGGAATGGTGGGTGGCATAGCAAATATCAACTTCAACCATGGTTTTGTAAAAGAGGCAAATGCCTTGTTCAAATGGATATTTGATCCAGTCCATATATTTTTGTTCCATGGACTTCCCAAGGCTAAACCCTGGAGTGTTATGAACAATATGAGGCTTTCTCCAGTTTTCCATTGTTTCTACTTACAGAGAGAGCTTTGAAAACTACATATATCATGTCTAGTCATACTGGATCTTGCTTATCTTGAGGATCATCTCTTTCACATGGGAATAGTTCTGGCTGACTTTTTGCACACTTCTGGAGTAAAAAACTGTCACTGTGTTTTTTCATTGGATTTCTTGATACGTATTCAGTAGAATGAACACTCTAGTACTTTACTTGAGTAGGTATACATGAGATAGGCAGTCTGTCTTCTGTCCAGGCAGTCAGTTTAACAGGAAGCCAGAACTACTTCATAAACACATTTTTTCACCCCTTTTTTTATAAAAATTCTTCCAGATATAATTTTACTTCATGCTAGCTACATTCTTCAGAAAGGAATAACTGAGGTGTTTTCCCTGAATATGCTTTATAATATTATGATGCTACTTTGAAATAGCTCTGCTTGCTGGCAAAGTTATTTATTATGACTTTATTATGGTGTTTCCTCTGTGGCCTGCAGAATTACTAACTTGGATTTTTTTGCTTGATGTTATTTCAAGAAACAAGAATTCTAGTTAGCTCATTTCCTAATTTTCACATACATGTCTTGAACTAACTAAAATCAAATTTTTATTGAAGTATTTCATTAAGAGATATTAGTGACTTACTAATAAAAAAAACCCTTCCCTTGTACCTTCCTATAATTAAAAGAAAGGAGTTAAGAAAAATAGTTATGGCAACTGACAGTATTTGTAATTCTCCCATTTTGTAATTTATCATTGGTTTGAAGGATGATGTGTGTTTAAATTTGATGATTTGGAATTAATATTGTCCATTGTAATTGATCTGAGTTTTGATGCCTTTAAGCAGTATCTTCAATTTACATTATTGTTGTCATCAATGATGTTCTTTCACTCATACTTTCTTCACTTTGCCACAATTCATCTAAATCTTCCCATGCTGCTCTGTTAGGAACCAACCAACAAGTATCTACTAAGCACTGATTATGTACCATCTTGTATGACAGTTTATTCACTCATTTCCCAAGCTTTAGGCACCAAATATTCTTTCAGCCATATGCTATTATAAATAATGTTGTTAATTGTTTTGTAACATGGGCCTAATCTTTCTGTCTTTCTGGGTGTGTGGAATAAAGTTAGTAGTGAGATTTTTGAATCAATTGGTATTAAAACTAATGATTTTTCATGGATAATTGAAATTATTTTTCAGAAAAACGTATCAATTCATAACTCTGCTACTAGTGAAACATTATGCCTGCATTACACATCACCTTCATCATTGGCTTTTTCTGTTTTTTTTCCCGTATTTACCAATTGCATTCAAATTGATGTCTCAGCATAACTAAATACTTTTTCATTAGATGAAAAAATAAGCCTTCAACAAAATACATTACTGAATTATATTCCCTCCCTTTTCTTTTTCTAGATATTCTTGACCTTTTTCTTAGAAGCAGGTAGGTGGCACATGGATACAGCACTTGACATATAGTCAAGAAGAACTGAGTTCAAATCCAGCCTTAGATACTTACCAAGTGTGTGATCTGGGGCAAGTTTCTTAACATCTGTTTAAGTTTTCTGCCTCCCACAGTAGTGAGAATCAAATAAGATAATATTTACAAAACATTTTTTTACAGTGCCTGGCACATAGTAGACACTATATAAATGTTATTCTTTTCCGTTTTGAAGCCTCACAAAAATTAGTATCCCCTTGGTGATTTGATTTGTGTAGTGCTAATTTACTTTACTGTAGATTACTTTAACTAGTGTCATCTTTTTTTTAACCTGGGCTGAGGAATGAACAGTGAATTTCCCATTTATTTTTTATGTAATTCTATTTTCTATAATTGTTTTGTAGTTGTATTTGTATAAGTTGTGTTTTGATAGGCTGACTCCTTGATACCTTATGAATTTCGTAGTTATCTTTCAATAGAACTTTTTCATTTTCTCCTTTGTTTGTATGTATTGTTAATAATATAAAGAAATGCTCATGATTTGGGGAGATTTATTTTTTATCCTGCTACTTTACAGAAGCTATTAATTTTCTTGATTAGATTTTTTGTTGTTGATTCTTTAGGATTTACTAAGTAAACCACCATATCATTTGTAAATATAGATAATTTTTTATTCCTCTTTGCTAGTGCTTAATCCCTAAGCTTTCTGGTCTTATTCTAGTCTGGCCAGCATTACACTAGGTCAAACCATAATTGAATGGATGAATTAATAATAATTTATTAAGCACTTATTATGTGCAAATAACTGTGGATAAGGTAATAGCAAATCATTTTATTTTTTGAGGTGCTCAGATTATAATAAGAGGTAACAATTTATAAGAGATTTCAGTTTCAAGTCAGATGGAAGGCCCCAGAAATTTTTAGGATCCAACAGAAAAAAGAGATTCAAGCACATTCTTGTTTTGCTCTGATCTTATTGGGAAAACTTCATGAGTTTCTCCATTACAAATAAAACTAGCTCTTGGTTTTAGATAAATGCTTTTAATCATGTTAAAGAAAAGTTATTCAATTCCTATGTTTTAAATAACATTTTAACATAAATGAGCACTTTTTGCATCTATTGATATGAGTATTTGGTTTTACTATTAATGTGATTCATTATACTAATTATTTTCCTAATTGTCTCCTAATCATCCCTCCTATCTCTCTCTCTCTAATCTTGAATCTCTATCTACTATATGATTCTTTGCTTCCTAAAAGCATTCCCAAGTCTTCTAATCTGTATGAAAACCTCTAATTAGAAATACCATTCCCTCAAGCTATTATACTATATTTCTCTTCCCCCCCAAACTCATAGATAAAATCTATCCACATCCATTGCCTGAAAATCTTTTCCTTTCATTCTTGTTTGAATCCTTCGTAATCTGCCTTCTGACCTCATCACTCAGTGGAAAAATCTTTCTCCAATCCTAATCTTTCTTGACCTTTCTGCAGCATTTGACACTTAACCACATCTCTGGGTTTTTAAGATACTGTCTGGTTCTCTAAGCACTCCTCAGTCTCCTTTGCTAAACTCTCTTACCTGGTGAGCTTATCAGATCTCACAAATTCAAGTACTACATTTATGAATATGACTACCCTATGCATATATTCAGCCCCAGACTCTGTCCTTAGTTTTATTTCCACGTCACCAGCTTCCCTTTAGACAGTTGTCATTTCTTATTTTTTCTACCTCTGCAACGTCTCTTGGAATTTATTCCCTTCCCTTCACTCATTCAACCACAATCTTAGCTAATGTGTGATAAGCTCTTACCTGGACTATTTCAATAGTTTCTCTATTGTTCTCTGCATCTCATCTCTCCCCACTGCAGTCCATCTTATGCCAAAGTGTTTAATTTTAAAGTAAAGACTGGAGCACATCACTCCCTTTCTCAACAAACTCTGGTATCACTTAATTATTTCTAGGATTGGGTAAAACTCCTATATTTAGCATGTAAAGCCCTTCATGACTTAGACTGCACCTGCCCTTTTCAGCTTTGATACACACTTTACCCCTTCACTCAGTTGATTCTCCATAAAATTGCTTTGTCTATTCTTCATAACTAGAATGAACTCTTTCCTTACCTCTGTTTTTTAGAATCCCCAGTTTTCTTCAAGATTCAACTCAAGTCCTATCTTCTAAATGTTGTCTTTCCTAATCCCTTCAGGTATAATGCTTCCCAAAATAAATATAATGTGTAATTATTTTGTATATACCTATACATGCACATGCAATCTCTTGCTATAGAATATAAGCACTTAACTGCAGGAAATTTCACTTTTGCCTTTGAACCCCTGAATCTTATGCAATATCTCCATCATAATGATTGATGAATAAATGCTTGTTGATTAATTCATTAATGAATGTTGAACCATTCTTGGCTCCTCACCATAAACTAAAGCTGACCATAATAAATATTTTTTATATTGACTGCTGAATTCTCCTTTTTACATATTTAAAAAAAAGTTGTTTGTTTCACTGTTCATTAGAGATACTGTTCTATCATTTTCTTTCACTGTTTTATCCCTCCTCAATTTGGGTATTGATACCGTATTTTTTTCATAAAACACATTTGGTAGGGGGCCATGTTTATCTTTTTGTGAAAGTTCATATAGCATAAGGATTGTTAAAATTAAATGAAAGTTTAATTTAAATTAATCATTTAATTTAAAGATTTTGTTTGAATTGTCTTATAAGTATGTTTAGTGCAGGAGATTTTTCTTTGGGAATCGATTCATAGTCACTTCACTTTTTCTTTTTGAGATTACATTGATTATGATCTTAATGATCTTTTTTTAAAAATTGAGGTTTTTCATGCTTTGGTAAATATTTATTTTATATTTTAGGAACTTGTGTCAATCCAATAAAATGACATTATCAGCAAAGCTAACTTATAGTTTTAACACCTTCCAAAACAAACTACCAAGCAAACACTTTACAGATAGAAAAAATAACAATAATTCATTTAGAGGAACAAAAGATCTGGAATAGGGGCAGCTAGGTGTCAGAATAAGCAGAGCACCAGCCCTGGAATCAGGAGTACCTGAGTTCAAATCTGGCCTCAGACACTTGACACATGTACTATCTGTGTGTGACCTTGGGCAAATCACTTAACCTCAATTGCCCTGCCCCCCCCAAAAGACAAAAAAACCCCAAAAGATCTGGAATATAAATGGAATTTTAGTAAGGGGCAATGAAGAATGCACATCATTTTAAAACCCCAAACTATGTTATAAAGTATCAGTTATCAAAACCATTTTATAATGATTTAAAAAAAGAAAAGTCCTTCAAGACAGACTACGCAAAAGAGAATCAGAAATAATAGAACTCATTAGTCCGGTGTTAAATTAACCTGAAAAAATGATTTACTTAGGGAAGAATACCATATGTGATAAGAACTGGGAACAACAAAAATCAGTCTGGCAGAAATGAATTTTAGACCAACGTCTTATACAATATTTCATGATAAATTCAAAATGGATTTATGACATGAATATTAAAGATCGTATCAAAATATTTTTTGAAGAGAAGCTGACCATATACCGTTGTTTGCTATGCATAAAAGATGAATTCTTAACCAAAGAAAATTTAGAAGTATTTACAATGGACAAAATAGATATTTTTGATTATACAAAATTAGAAAGATTTTGCACAAATACGATGCATCTAAAATGAGAAAAAAGTGGTCAATTACTAAAAAGAATCACCATATGAAATTTCTCAGATAGGGGTTTGATATCTGGATTATATAGAGATATTTAAAATGGAAAGCCATTCTCCAAAAGATAAATGGTCAAGGGATACAAATGAAAAGTTCTCAAAAGATTTGCAAACTAAAAATAATTGTATTTGAAGAAATGTGGCATGTTGGGTGCACTATTGCATTTTTGAGGAAGCTGTGAATACAACCATTCTGAAAAGCAATTGTGAAATATGAAAATAAAGTGACTAAAATGTCTACTCCTTTGTTTGACTGTTAGTCTTATATCCTAAAAAGATCTTTGACAAAAAAGACTACTCTTATACCAAAATATTTATAGAATCCTGTGGGGTGCGTGTGTGTGTGTGTGTGTGTGTGTGTGTGTGTGTGTGTGTGTGTGTGTGTGTATCTGTGTTTGGTTTGTAAAAAACTAGAGAAACAAAGCAGGTATACTTGAATTGGTAAATGACTAGACAAATTGTATTGCATGAATATAATACCATACCACTTTGCTGTAAGAAACATAATGACAGAGAAGCATGGAAAGACTTACATGATTTCATATACATGAAGTAAACAGAGCCAAGAAAACAAGATATATAATGGCTGCGACAATGTAAATGTAAAGAACAAACACCATAAACAATAAGAAATGTGTTGCAAAATCAACTCCACCATCCCCATCTCCCCAAAATAAGCTTTGCCACAAAGAAGAGATATGAGAAGATGCTTCCCTAGTCTTCTTTGTGGAGGTAGATAAGGTAGTATAAGAAACAGGATTTTTTGATGTACCACTTGGTTTTGTTGAATTTATTTATCTTTTTAATTTCACAAAAAAATCCATTATAAGAGGCTCTATTGGGGAGGCGAAGTGATGCATGAGAAAATCTAGATGATACATGAACAAAATATACTAATAAAACTCTAAAACTTTGCAATTTTTTTGATCTTTGAAATCAAATTAAATTTTTGTTTGTTGATAATCTTTCAAAATGTTCTTTCTTTTATCATTTCAATAATCTTTTCAAATTTATTTATATCTCCTTTGATTTTAATTATTATTTGCTTATTTTAAGGTTGTTAATTTATTGATTTTCTTTTTAAAAATACTTATTCGGTTCTTTAAAAAAAAGAATGTATTAATTTTTAGTTGTCAATATTCATTTCCACAAGATTTTAAGTTCAAAATTTTCTCTCCATTTCTACCCTACCCCTACCCCAAGATGGCATGTATTCTGATTACCCCTTCCCCCAGTCCTCCCTTCCTTCTATCAGGCCCCCTCCCTTTATTCCCTTTCCCCTTACTTTCTTGGAGGGCAAGATAGATTTCTCTATCCCATTGCCTATATATCTTATTTTCCAGTTGAATGTAAAAACGATTTTTAACATTTGTTTTTATAACTTTGAGGTCCAGATTCTCTCCCTTCTTCTCTCCCCACCCACCTTCATTGAGAAGGCAAGCAATTCAATATAGGTTATACATGTATAGTTATGCAAAAGATTTCTATAATAGTCTTATTGTGACAGAATAACTATAATTCCCTCCATCCTAACCCACCCCTCATTCATTCTATTTTCTCCTTTAACCCTGTCTCTTTTCAAAAGTATTTGCTTCTAACTACCCCCTCCCTCAATCTGCCTTCCCTTCTGTCATCTCCCCATCTTCTCCTCTTCCCCCCTATTTTCCTGTAGGATAAGATACCCAGTCGAGTGTGTTTGTTATTCCCTCCTTAAGCCAAATCCACTGAAAGTAAGGTTGACTCATTCCCTTTCACCTCCCCCCTTGTCCCCTCCATTGTAACAGTTTTTTCTTGCCTCTTTTATGTGAAATGATTTACCCTATTCTATCTCTCTTTTACCCTATTCTATTTCTCTTTCTCCCAGTATATTCCTCTTGCACCCCTTAATTTTATTTTTTAGATAACATCCCTTCATATATAACTTACCCTGTGCCCTCTATCTATATAGGCATATGTGTGTGTGTGTTTACCTTTGCATGCTTCTCTTAATTCTTGTATTTGAAAGTCAAATTTTTTGTTTACCTCTTGTCTTTTCATCAAGAATGTTTAAAAGTCCTCTATTTCATTAAATATCTATTTTTAACCCTGAAGTATTATACTCAGTTTTGCTGGGTAGGTGATTCTTGGTTTTAATACTACCTCCTTTGACCTCTGGAATATCGTATTCTAAGTCCTTTGATCCCTTAATGTAGAAGATGCTAGATCTTGTTTTATCCTGAGTGTGTTTCCATAATACTTACACTATTTGTTTCTGGGTGCTTGCACTATTTTCTCCTTGACCTAGGAACTCTGAAATTTGGCTATATTCCTAAGAGTTTTCCTTTTGGGATCTTTTTCAAGATGCAATTGGTGGATTCTTTCAATTTCTATTTTACTTTCTGGTTCTAGAATATCAGGGTAGTTTTCCTTCATAAATTCTTGAAAGATGATGTCTAGGTTCTTTTTGTGATCATGGCTTTCAGGTAGTCCAATAATTTTAAAATTATCTCTCCTGGATCTATTTTCCAGGTCAGTATTTTTTTCCAATCAGATATTTCACATTGTCTTCTATTTTTTTTTCATTCTTTTCACTCTGTTTTATAATTTCTTGATTTCTTGTAAAGTCATTAACTTCCATTTGCTCTATTCCAATTTGTAAGGAATTATTTCCTTCAGTGACCTTTTGGACATCCTTTTCCATTTGGACAATTTTGCTTTTTAAGGCATTATTCTCCTCATTGTCTTTTTGAACCATTTTTGCCATTTGGGTTAGTCTATTTTTTGGGGGGTTAGTCTATTTTTTAAGGCATTATTTTCTTCAATATTTTTGGGTCTCCTTTAGCAAGGTATTGACACATTTTTCATGATTTTCTTGCATCACTCTCATTTCTTTTCCCAATTTTTTCATCTACTTCTCTTACTTGATTTTCAAAATGCCTTTTTGAGCTCTTCTAATTCATATTTTTCTTGGAGGATTTGGATGTAGGAGCTTTGACTTTGTTTTCTTCTGGTTATATATTTTGATCTTCTTTTTCAACAAAGTAAGATTGTATAGTCTAAGTTTTTTTTATGATATTTGCTCATTTTCCCAGCCAATTACTTGACTTTTGAGCTCTTTGTCAAGGTAGGACTGTGCTTCCAGAATGGAGAGTGTTCTGTCTGAAGTTTAGGGGTTTTGCATAGCTGTTTTCAGAGATACTGCTAGGCAGCTGTTAATTTTCAGTTCTTCTAAGATGGTATGATCAAAGGAGAAGTGTTTACTCCTCTCCTGGTCTGTGCTCTGGTCTGTGACTGACCACAAGCCTTGGTACTGGGAGGAGGATTCCCTCTTCACAGCCACCATAAGCTCTGCCACAGCAGTGCTCCTCCTCACCCCAGGACTACCACCCAGGACTTTAATCCAGATCCAAGCAGGGCAAAGCAAGAGAATCTTTCCTCAGTGCCAGCAAGAGATTCCTACAATCTCCTTCTGATCAACACTTGATCCCCCCACTGTCTGTGGGCCTGGAGCTCCTGAAGCAGCTGCTCCTGTTGCTGCTCCTGTCACCACTGCTACCTCTGCTACCCTGGGGCTGGGGCTGGACAGTGCTTTTCTCTCAACCAGGTCTGCCAGAGTTTCCCCACTGACATTCTACTTTGTCTTTGGCATTTGTGAGCTGAGAAGTCTGGAAACTGCCATACCTGCCAGTGATTCGGCCTCCTGAAGTCTGCTCCCGCATTATTAAATTCTTAAAACCTCTATTTTGTTCATTATTCTGTTTTGCTTTAATTTAATCCCACAATTTTACAGCACTCTATCTCACTCTTGTATTCATTTAATAGGTTATTTTTTGTGGTTCAGTCTTCATCTCAATCATTGTTTAAAATCTTGTTATTTGATATCTTTTTTAGGTCTCTATCTTTTGTTTCTATCTCCTTATTTCTTATACTTCTCTGGTGTACAATCTCTTCTCTCCTTTCTCAAAGTCATCATCCTGGTGTAGGCCCTTATCACCTCATGCTTGCATTATTGCTATAGCATTCTGGTTGTTCTATCCAATACAGACCTTTCTCCACTCCTGTTCATATTTCATTCAGTTTCCAAGTAATCTTCCTCAAGGTTAAATTTGACCATGTCCCTCTCCTACTAAATAAACTTTAAAATCATATATCAGATCCTCAGTGTGTCTTATAATTCACACCTTTCCAGTTTTTTAAATCTTATTCCTATTCATGTATTTCACAATCCAGCAACATTGGCTCTCTTGGTCCATGAACTCTATCTGCTTATTCTGTGCCTTTTCATTGGCTATCTCCAGTGTTTGAAATGTTCACCCTCCTTGTATCCTCTTCCTGACATTCTTGCTTCTTCCAGTTTCTTGTACTTACTGAACCCTGGCTCCATACTGATGACACTTTGCATCAGTAAGGCAAGATTCATGACTTTGAGGATGACTATGAATATACCTGTATGGTTTGGAATCATTAAGTATGAAAAACTCTCTCAGAAGAAGGCAGAGGAAGTATAACATTTATTTAGACACCAGAGGATCAGATCTCAAAGCCAATAACTCCAATTCAATATAGCAGTAATTATATTCCCAAACCAGTAAGCCCACCTCAATGTAGCAACAAGGAAATTATAGCACAGCATTATAGCAAGGAATCAAGACATCCTGTAACCTTCCTCCCTGCTGGGGCCTCCCTCTAAACACTCATGAATCCTAACTGTCTGCTTGCTTACATTCTCTCCCCCACTCAGTTCTCTGGTTTCCAAAGCTCCCTGGTTTCTATTCCACTCTCTGCTTCACACTCTTTCTGCAGCTCTGTTGCCTCAAAATTCTTGCTTCTCCTCCTTGTGCAAGATTCTGAATTATCACTTCTGACTTCAGACTTCTGAATTCTCAGTTCTCAATGGCTACCATTGGGTGTATATACTCTTTTAAGGGTCCGAGGGCTTCATGCCCAATCAGCAAAAGGATGTGGGCCTGAGGTTTAGTGCCTAATAAGTAAAGGCCTGCCCACAAACTTCAATTGATTGTCCCCACTTGAGGTCTATTGAGAGGGTGGGAAAGGTCTTACATCATTGACTGGCATCAAAGGTGTGGGCCTGCCTCTAAAAAAATCCTCCCTTTGTTGGCCCCACCTGAGGCCTATTTAATGGGCTCCAAAGATCTTTTATCACTGATTGGCATCACAGGCTTGCCTCCCTGGCCACCTTTTCCAGTATTGGCTATACTCATTTCTCCTTACTCATTAATTGAGGTGAGGATTTAAGAATGATAGTTGTTCCTAACTCCCATTCTGACAGTTGTTCTCCACTGCCATCTCTCAGGAACTGCTCTTCTTTTCAGTTTCTCTCAATCCATATTTACTAACCAAATTCAAGTCTTCTGTTTTCTGCCAA
Organism: Phalanger gymnotis; assembly: GCA_028646595.1. Lineage (NCBI taxonomy): Eukaryota > Metazoa > Chordata > Mammalia > Diprotodontia > Phalangeridae > Phalanger > Phalanger gymnotis. The sequence continues at coordinate 251,370,657 of CM053623.1, forward strand.
TCAAAAGGACATTACATTTCTTTTCTAAAAGAGTTCAGTAACAGCTTTTCTCTCTTCCTCAACTCTTGTTCTCATACTAGGGGACTTCAACATACATATTGATATTTCCTCTGACACCCTAACCTTCTATTTCCTCAATTTATTCATTTCCCATGAACTACTTCTCCACCCCACCTCAGCTATCTTGCCATCACCCACAAATTCACCACTTCCATATTTATGAGCACTGATGGCAGCTACTCAATGCAACCTGATTTATTAAGTTATAACTCTCTAAAGTAAGAACTTATTGTTTTAATAAATATATAAAATCAGATGATAAAGTTGAGGTGATCGAGTCTTTGGTTTTGTTCTTTGCTATAACAAATAGAACATCTATAAACATTTTAGTATTCACGAAACATTTTCCGGTTTCTTTGATATCTTTGTAGTACAGACTTTGTGGTGCTATTTCTGAGACTAAAGATGTATGAAGTTTAGTGATGGGTATTGTTCAATTTTTTTTTATCAAAAGAGTGACTTATTTCATAGCTCTACCAATAGTACTTTACTGCTCATATATACCACCACTCCAATATCTGTATTTCTCATAATAAAGATTTTTAGACAGATTGGATAGAGAAGGTAGATAAAAAAGCTGTGGTTGGAAAGCTCAGGTAGGGATGATCCTAATTTCTCTTTGGATAATAATCTATGAAACAAAAGAATTGGAGAGAGAAAGCAGTGTGGGAGAAGAAGCTGTATCCAATCTCAATCTCGCTTTATACCAGTGCACCAGGTTATATCAACCTAGTACTATATTCTAGGCAGAAAAGTTTTTTTAGTCATCTAATGTTATAAATAGTCCCTTGGTGTCTTCTTCCACAGCCACCATAGTCCCAAGGTTGATATCTTCAGGAGATATGTTTTAGTTACTTCCCAGCTTCTTTTATTACAAGACCATGAGGTCTTCAGCATAGCAGTTTTCTTATTTAACATACTAAACTGTATTATAAAAGAGCTTCATTTCCAAAGGGTTAATTTCTTGAGTATTACTATACCTGATCTAAAATTTTAAAAGTACCTAAGTGATTATTTATTTTACAGAGGATTTGATTCATGCATATTTTTTTTAGTGTTACATCAGAGAAATAAATTTTCAGTGCTAATTTTTCTGTCATAAATATATTTCCCTTGCCTTTAGTGGACTGTATTGCAATCTATGTTTTAAATTATTTAATGGTACTAGTACCATAATAAATACTGTGGAACACAGAATTGGATCTGTTAAAGATTAATTTGGCTTTTATAACATTAAAAATATATACAAAAGATGGGTAAGTGGTAAAACTGCTTCACATGGCAGATATATGGGCAATTTTGTAGTAATGAGATATAATGATTATAAAATATATAAAATATTGTTATTATATTTTCCTATTGCTATGCTTTAATTTTCCACTGTTGCTAACTCTGCAAACTTCAATACCTCAATTCTGGATCTATTATCTTATCACTACAGTCATAGGAATTCATAGAGCTTGGGTTGGCAGGAATTTATACCTGGTGGAATATTTTATTGGTCCTTCCCTTTATCTCAGGGAAAGATTCAGAGTGTTTCCTCAGTGCATCCTGTTGTACCAGGCCACTCTCTGAACCTATTAGAGCAGATTTTAATCAATTTCCATCTTCTTATCCTAACATTTTAACTTTTCCAAACACATTCCAGTCCTTTCTCCTCTTCCTGTTCAATTTGGACCCAACTCATTGTCCATACGCAATTCCTGTTTCAGACATATGTATTGGTATACAAGCTTTCTAGGTTGTCTATTCAAATTTCTGCATTTTATCTACCTGAATAGTTAACCTCTTTTAAGAGGTTATAAATCTTGTCCAGGAGCTTATCAATGTTCCAGGATTTGATGCAACCAGAACACTGTTTTCTGAAAACAACAGCATCTAAAGAATTTCACCATTCAGAGAATCTTTCTTCAACTCGGATCTCTTCCATCACATTAATGAACACTTTTGGCTGGTATACACTTCCCTTTTTTATGCCTCTTCTGATGTTTATGTTTAGAGAGTCATTGAACAGGTTTATTTCCATTGTGATCCTTTTCAAGGAGTCTTGAATGATTTTGGTATAGGAATGGGGGACATTTTGTTGGAAAAGAGCTTTTAAGAGTACACTTTGCTCTACTGAAGCAAATGCTTTTTCACAATCAAAACCAATAAGTATAATTTGGATCATGTATTATTGACATATTTCTGTCAGTTTTATAATGACTTCATGGATCTCCATGGCCAAATAATTTATAACCGCAAGACCAGCCTAGTGGTGATGAGACTTTCTGTACTTAGTTGGGGTAGTTCCAGGGTCAAACATAAACATTCCCAGCATACCATGCCTTATACTCAGCTGGTAGTATGTTTTAGAACCCATGGGCCCATCTATACCCACCAAGGCATCATTAGGGCTTTGTTGTTGTTGACTTATTTTGCAGTTGTGTCCAACTCTTCATTACCCCATTTGGAGTTTCCTTGGCAAAGATGTTAGAGTGGTTTGTCATTCTTCTCTAGCTCATTTTATAGATAAAGAAACTGAGGAAAATAGGGTTAAGTGATTTGCCCAGGGTCAGACAACTCATAGGTCTCTGAGGCTAGATTTGAACTCACCAAGAGGATTCTCTCTGACTCCAGGCGCAGCACCATATACTGTGCTACCTAGCTGCCCCATTAAGGTTTTGTACAGAGCTAAAGAGAATAAAGTTGAGAAAAGTAGTTAGATTAAAGTAAGTATATGCTGGATATGGCACAGCTGTGAGGGCATTGAATCACTGATTTTCAAGAGGGCAAGATACAAAAGGTATGAAAAAATTAGTCCTTATAAATCATAAAAAAATGACTAAGAGAATATCAACAATTAATGACCCTCTGCTACTTTCCCTTCTATATAAAATGTTTGAATGTAATCTACATATGCTTTGAGGGGATGCTTGAGGATATTAGTGGGGAAAAATAGGTTTCACAAGTGACATTCCATAGAATGCCATATCTCTTATCATTACATGATTACCTGAAAAGTGTAGAGAATATAAAATTCTACTTTGCTTGTGGTTTGTTGATTTAAAGGAAAAAAAAAAACAACATTTGGAACTTATAATCAGGATGGATGCCTAAATGAAGACAGACAAATCAACTCCCACACTCCTATTCCAAAGAATCTAAAACATAAAAATCACACCAGACTAAATAATAACCAAGAACTCCAAGAGAAACTACAATAAATGACTTCTCCTACACAGAGAATTGCTCAAAAAGCCAGAAGGCCAAGGGCAGTATTAGGGACCATCATCAAAGCCAGTTCCAGAATACTCAATAGGACAGTGTATATTTGAAGTAGTTTACCAAAAGTTCAAAAGAGGGACAGAAGGGGTCAGCATGGGGAAGGGAGGAGATTATAATTAGTGTAGGGGTGGTGACTTGAAAAAGAACTGAGCAGTAGAGGCTTTAGAGGACATAGTGAGGACAAAGAATGAGATTATGGGGTTATACGACAAAGAACACTGGAATTACAAAATATAATCAGATAAAAGAATTTCAAAGTTCATTAACAAGGAAGTTCACACTTAAGAATAATGGCATGGTCTGTGTTATGACCATCTTTTTGTGTAACTGAGTGGGGTGGAGGAGTAAGGAGGCTATGGGAATTAAGCAAGTTGAGAAATTGGGAAGTTAGATTTTCTAAGCAACAGTCAATATGTATAGAATATGGATGCAGGATTCTGAAGAATAAAGTTTTAAAGACAAATTCTAGCAATGAGAATAAATGGGAGATAAATGAAAAGAATTATTTGGATACACAGGGAACTTACCAATAAACTCGGATTTAAAGAAACATGTAGAAAATAGAAGAAAAGCCAGGCAGCGGTGGGTGACTATTATACTAAGTATGGACTGGTCCTATATAAACAAGTTGGAGTGTTAACATTCAGAATTAGTTTTGACAGTCAAAAAAGTGGTGTTTTAAATATATTGGGCAAAAAAGGAGGAACAAAGAAGAGATATGATGTTTACTTGGAGTGTATGAGAAAATAACTGATAATATGAGAAAAGGCAGACCTACTCGATTGTGGTTTTGCTTGTTTCTTGAGAGCACCTATCTGCCCTTGATCAATCAGGTTACCTTGCCCAGATTAAGGACTACATTTTCAAGTATTGAAAGTTCTCAAAGGTATCAACCATTGGGTTTTATTTTTGAGTTTTTAAAATTAATTTATTTTTAGTTTTCAACATTCACTTTCACAAGATTTTGAGTTCCAAATTTTCTCCATATCTTTCCCCTCTCCCCACCCCAAGACAGTGTGCATTCTGATTGTACCTTCCCCCAATCTGCCCTCCCTTCTATCACCCATTCCCTCTTATCCACTTCTCTTCTACTTTCCTGTAGGGCAAGGTAGATTTCTATACACCATTGCCTGTAGATCTTATTTCCCAGTTATATGTAAAAACAATAGTTAACAATTGTTTTTAAATCATCAAATTCCACATTCTCTCACTTCTTCCCTTCCTACCTACCCTCATTGAGAAGGTGTGTTGGTAAGCAAAATGGGCTCCTTAGCACTTAGTTCAACAAGTGCCCTTGAAGAGTTTGTCTTTTGTTTGTTTTGAGTAATTCAGCTATTTCATTGAATCTTACTAAGTGCTAAGCCCCAGGCCCACACCCCTATTAGGTGTAAAACCTATGTGGGTGTAGATTGGCAACTAAGGTGAGGCCCAAGGTAGGGCTAACTCCAGGGAGGGCCTAGTTTACATGTCTTGGACAGCAGAGGCTCTTAGACCATGTGGGTTTAAGTCCACCTCTTTGCGATGACTTTAGGTCACGTGAATGAGTTGCATGTGGGACTCACCCCCGACTCTGACAAAGATATAAAAGCCAGGGATTGGCCTCTTCTTCCTTGGAGCTCTTGGCAGTGGTGGTGCGCGTGACTCTGGGCCAGCCCTTGTTCTGAGCTCCCAGGCTGAACCTAGATGTTGGTAACTATGAATTGTATTGAGTCTGTCTGTTTGTAATTTGTTTAAGGGCTCTTGAGATAGTGTTGATGAGGAAACTCTGGGCAGCTGTAGCTAAGGAGCGCTCCAGCTTGTAAACTCGGATGCTGAGACTTTGTTGAACTCTAGTAACTGTGTATTGGTATTTGAATCAGACAAGGTCTGTCTATTGATGTTTGTAATTTGTTTGTATTTTGTTCTGAAGTTAAGGGTGCTGGCTTTTTCCTCTGAACTAAGTGAATGATATTTGTGTGCTGAATTAAAGTAAGCTTGCCAACCCCTTCCCCCTGCTTTCCTTTGTTAAGCAGATCAAAAGAACCTGTGTTTTTGCGTCATGCTGGCAGCTTTCTGGGT
>CM053623.1:251376541-251406685 GCA_028646595.1 Phalanger gymnotis
GTAACCTACTTTTCTCAGGAATGAGTTTAAGAGGGAGCAATACATTTATATTTAGAAGAATATAAAAATCTTCTAAATTTAGAATAAAATGGTAGGAGTATAGGGAGGGGAGGAGAGGACAAGGGAGGGATTTTTACAGGAGAGAGTGAGGTAATAGGTAAAGGGTGTTTAGATTAATGGGAATGGGAGAATAGGGGAGGGATCCTTCGAGGGGGCAAGGCAAGTAATAGGAGGGGAGGGTGGTTGTTGGAGAAGGGGTGTAGGCTAGTAATAGGAGGGCGATGTAATGGATGGAGAAGTAGCCTATGGGAGGTGAGTATTTTGAAGAACTGATTTGTTAGAGTATTTGAGGGATAATCAAACAACAGTCCATCATCAAACTCACATTCTATATTTTGCAGCTTGACAATTACTAAAAATTATTCCACTAGAATAACATTAAGGAACTCAGGGTTAATTCCATGCTAATAATCAGGGAAGAACTTTAATGAATTATGGTTTTAATTTTACTACAGTAATTCAAGGATCCCTGATTCTTCCTATAGATAAATAAAAGGTTGATAGAGATGCCATGGCTTAAAATTTTATGATGATGTGTCCATTAATGCCATAGCAATTCCTTTATCAGATTACCCTTAGAATCTTTATGGTTTTCCAAATTTATTTGGCCTCGAAGAGTTAGAATCCAACTGAAAATACTGATTGTTTTTAATGAGCATTTATTAGTCTCATGTCTTAATGACTTCTTTTGGAGTGGGAGAAGTAAGTGTTCCACACCTAATATCTTCTTTGAACACTAAGCACATTTTCTAGAAAAGATCTTATTAATCCTGTTCAGGGGAAACCCCAGACATGAGCTATTCCTAGCTTTATAAGATTTTCTCTGTATTTTAGGGTAATCCCTAATGAGTCTGATACCCTTTCTTTGGCCTCAGGCAGAGATGCCTTTTGATGGCAGAATATGATCCATGGAACTCTACGTCCAGACACTTTTCTATACCTCTCCAACTCTAGGCTTCAGGTAACACTTAAAATACATTTCATTCATCTTCAACTAAACACCTCGTTCTAGATATGACCTGACCAAGACACAGTGAAATCAAAACATTACTTTCCTTATTCTGGGCATAGTGCCTTTATTGCGGCAGCCTAAGCTAGCACTAAAATTTTTGACTGCCACATCACATGGTTGACAATAAAAATATTGACATATTTTGAGCTTGCAGAATGTATGATCAATAGTCATTCAGTCTCTTTGATTTCCTGATTGGGAAATTTCATATAGGCCATTTTATAGGCAATGAAAAATATAAAAACAGAAATTTAAATGCACTTTACTATAAGAAAAATTCTTTGACTTGATTTCATAAGACAATTATTATATGGTAGCTTGAGAATTTAAACTCACATAAAAGAAATGGCTCAATAAGATAAGTTCTGGTATGGCTTGTCACTCAATAAAATTCATATTCAAAATGCCCCTCTGCCATGATGTATATATGGAAAAACTATAAATACATTAAATTTGTTCAGGAAAAAATGGTCTCATAAAGACACAAATGGTTAGCTACCACTTAATAAGCTAAGTAACTTCTTAAAGCAATATTTTTACATGGACTAGAGGTTGTAAAAAGAATAGCATAGTATATTTTGCAATGAAACCAGTAAGTTGTTATATAGAATTTTGACTTCTATGAAGGGATTAGGCTTTGAATGAAGATATTTTTAATTATACTTTTTTGTGCAAAACCAAGTTCGTGGCACCATTTAGGAAAGTTAGATTGCAAAACGCAGCTCAACATTTTTAGCAAATACAGCATCTTTCAAATAACATTTGCAACTGCAAACAACGAATGCAGGCAAATTATAATTCACATTAATTTTGTATGGACAGAAAGTCCCACACTTATCAAATATCTAGGTTCTCTGTGAATTCATGTGTGGCTGGCTCTTTGGAGCTCATAATAGCCTTTCATGAGAAACGGTATGACAGTAGATAGAGATGCAGACTCAAAGCAAGAAACCTAGGTTCAAGTCTTGCCTCTGATACATACTAGCTCTGTTACCCTCAGTATATCATTCAATCTTTTGGGGTTCCAGACAATTCTCTAAGACATAAGTTGCAGAGAAAGTACCAAATTGCATTGGTATAAGGAGTTTCATCATTTGGAACTCCTTACATCAATGTGATAAAGTCTCATCCCTACCCTAACTTTCTCTCACGTATAAACAATGTTATGCATCAATTCCTATGTCCAAGTCAGTCCTCGGAATTTATTATGTACCTGAAATTTCAGACTACATTCCCAAAAGTGAAAAATCCAAGCGCTGTTTGTAATAATATGTCCATGGGAAATATATTGTTAGATTCAATTCTTAGTTATAAAATGTTATAAAAAAAATCTATTGCCATAGTGGAATTCAGAACTTCCCCTTCCTCTTACCTTCTAGGTAATGGGAAACTGGAATTAATCAGTCAGAAAACAAGGGTTTATTAACCTCTTACTATGAACCAGGCACTGTGGTAAGTGTTGGAAATAAAAGACAAGTAAAAAGACAGTCCTTGCTACTAGGAACTTACATTCTAATGGAGAAAGATAGCACATAAATGGGAACCAAAAGGGAGAGGGCATGGAAAGAAGAGTACCCATGGGCAAGATGGAGAAAGAAATCCCAAAAGCGGAGGGTAGAGACCAGAGAGGAATAAAGGAGTGAACATTACTGGTTATAGCTGACTTCTTCTTAAAATAGAAGCTCTAAGAGAAACTGACCAATCAGAGGAATGAGCTACAGGAGCAAAGTGATTGTCCAGGGTGAGAAGGCTGCGGAGTTGTGGAGAGAAAAGAAGACCAGAGAGCAAGGAGTAGAGCCCTGAGAGGAACAGTCGAGCCCAGAGAGGAATACTCCAGCCCTTTGTAGACCATCTTAACATGGACAGTTTTCAGAGCATCTGTGAATTTGTTTTAATATTTAATAATTATATTTCAGTATAATTGTTTTCCTTTGTACTTCTATATATTTTATTTTACGTATTTAAAACCATTTTTCTGCTTTTAAAAACCTGTGATCTAGAAAATCTTACTATTGCAAAGGAGTAAATCAAGATTTGTCTTCATTTCAGAAGAAACCCCAACTCAGAGTAGGTGGGACCTCTAGGGTAAAAAGCAAGATGGAGATTATTGGGTGGCCATTCATATGTAAGGGAGAATGACTTGCAGGTAGATAGATTGGGTACTTCCTGTATATTGTTTTGGATCAAATAATTAAATATTATTTGTATCCCATGTACATGTGGATACCAGCTCTTTTCGATAGACATCAAATATTGAACAGATTGTCTGATCGAAAAAAAAATGCCAGAACAAAACCATCTGGTGTTAAATGTATCCAGGCAAGAGGTAAGATCTGAAGACACATGATTCAAAACCTGCTGCTTACTGACTATAGCATATCATTTCATAAACATTCCGTTTCTCAATTTTCACATTTCAAAACCAGAAAAAATGGTTCTGCCCTATTTTGTTTTCTCTCAACAAAACCATGCCTTAATATTCAATATCCATTGACATCCCTGAAAAAGCCAAGAAATTACTTGTATGATCAGGAGTACTAATCTTCAAACTCTCCAAACTGACAGTGGGCAAATGCTAACTCAAAAGAAAAGATGAACTGGGGTCTAAGTCTAGGTGCAATTGCCAAGCAGAACAAGAGAAAATGGAGGGGTCTTTTTTTGGTACTTTGTTTTTTTCACAGAGTGATTTTATTACTCACACTCACCAAGCACAGCTTAAGCCCTGAAGGAACAGTCATCATTCTTAAAGAGACAGTAATGCCGGTTTTGATAATAACTGAATTGAAGATGATGACCTCTAAGGTTCCTTCCATCTTGACATCTAAGCCCTACAATCTAGGATCCAAAATACTCCAGATCCATAAATGGATGATGTGTGCATGCTGAAGTGATCTGCACATTGAAAAGCAAAGCCTCACTAAGGTGGGATGGCCAGGGACTTACCTCAGAGAAAACAACTGAGCTTAATATCTAGTTACTGAGAATAAGTACTTAAAAGAGACAAAATATGGCCTCCTCTTTCCTTCTCCTCACCAAACAACATTTTGAGTCTTACCCCAGGTGTATTTTGTGCCACTTAATTAAGGGCACAGAAAATAGTCTGGTGCTCTTCTAAAAAGTCAGAGAATTATTTATCCAGAGCAAGCCTCCGAAGGTCTCCGAAATACATTTCCTATCTTCCACCTTAAGACAACCGAGAGAGCAAGATGAACAGTAAGATAAATATATATCGGCTATCCATGACAGTGCTGCCTATAGGATTCTGATTTTGAACCAAAGGCTAAGAGGAATATTTAAAAAATTCTAGTTTCTGTAATTGTGGCACTGAAGTAGCATAGTGGATAAAGTGCCAGACCTAGAATCAGGAAGACTTGAGTTCAAATCTGGCCTCAGCAACTTACTAGCTATGTGACCCTGAGCAAATCACTTAGCCCTATATGCCTCAGTTTCCTCATATGTAAATTGAGCTGGTTAAGGAAATGGAAAACCACCCCAGTATCTTTGCTAAGAAAACACCAAATGGGGTCATGAAGAATCAGACATAGCTGAAACAAATAAACAACAACAGCTTCAGCAATCACCGGGTCAAAGTACTTATGCACTAAAAATTGCCTTGTGAGAGAGGTTGAGAGAGAACTCCCATACCAAAGAGAAGATTAATACATTTCCTTCTCTTTTCTTCCTAACACAACCAGTGACTTAAAGCTCCAGTGGGGCCACTATTTATGAATATTTTCTTACACTCAAAGAAAAACAGATGTACAGAACTAAGCCCTGATCTAGATAAACCCCATAATATTATAGCTTAGCTCTCAAACTCAAAAGAACCTTAGAGATGATCTAGTCCAACAACATTATTTTATAAACGAGGAAACTGAATCCCAAGGTTGAGTCATATGGCTGGGTACATTGGTGGTAAGTAGTAAAGCAGAAATTTAAACTCAGGTCTTATGACTCCAAGTACAATAGTCTTTCCACTGGGCCACCCTGCTATGCAATAACACTAGGTGTGTGTTAGTCTAACAACAGTGCTACTTCCAGCTGCTGTGGAGGTGTAAAGTCAATAACACCAGCACACAGGAGGGCTGCTAGCACAGGTTCTTTGATCTGCTTTTCTAAAGAAAGCAACTTTAAGGAGTTTATAATCTCAATTTAATTAACCATATATATGTATACATAAATGTATATACGTATACACATACACACACACACACACACACACACACGTGTATATATATATATATATAAATTCACTTAGTCCAGGGGAAAAAGTCAGCACCCTGAACTTAAGAGAAAACAGAACAGAAATCACAAGCAGAAATTATATAAATAGAACAAATAACACAAATCAGTAGACAGGGCTTCTAACTGTCTGTCCATAGCAATACATACATAGTTACTAAAGAGAGAAGCACCAACATCTGGGTTTTTAAAGCTGGGGTAGGGGGCCTCCATGACAGCTACCCAGAGTCTCTTCTGGCCAAAGCACACAAACCCTCTTCCAATGAGTGAGCCCCAAAGCAAAATGCTACCTTCAGAGTATATATGCGCTTCTTCAGGGTCAGAGGACATCACAACCATGTGACTCAAACTCATGTGACTTAGGCTTTCTTGTGACTTAAGCAGGTCATCAAAAGACTCTTCATTCAATCAAAGACTCTTGATTGAAACAAAGGCAAGACTCAATCAAAGGCACTTGATTGCCTTAGTGCTGAGAAGCACTCCAAAAGAAAAAAAACAGTGAAAAAGTCTCACTTTGCTAGCCATTATAGTTAGCTATCAATAAATTGATTCTCACTACCCCTTCAGTCAACCATCTGTTGGCACTGAGCAAAATATGCAAGGGCAGAGAAACACAACTGAAGGTCTAACACTAGAGAGAATTCAGAGTTTCTTTCAAGATTTCCTAGCAATAATTCACAGATGTCTCACTAGCAATAATTTTCACTGTGCCCAATCTATGTCTATAGTAGTCATATGTAGTCTATGTAGTAGAGGTAAAATTTAGTCATGGTTAGCACTAATAGGGATAGAATGTCTTTCAAATTGGTTCATATGTGCATAGATTGTATAGAGTGTATGCAGTACATAGGTACCCGTACATGTAACAAAACAGGATCAAATTCAGGATGAGGCTCCATACAATGTTACCCTGGCACAAATGCAGTGGTTTGGCCACCCTAGATTCTAATTAACAGGAAAAGAAGAAAATGAGATGAACAGGAAATGGTGGGAAAGGATGGAATGGACTACTTATGTGGTGCTTGTTGCGCATCCTTGAGGCCTTAAAATGTCCAAAAAAATTTGAAGGCTATGGAACTTTAAGTGGACCCCCATGATAAACTTATTATGTGGGGTCCAGATGACTGACACTCTGGAGAAGGAGACTGAAAGCATATATGGTACACACATCATGTTCCCAGATGTTTAGATAGCTCTGTAGGCAAGTGTTTATGGTACATAAAACCGCAGACATAATGCACACCAGTGAGGACAGGAGAACAAGGCTAGCCAGGTAAGCCTAAAGCCTAGGTACCCACTTCCAACAATTGGGCCTATTTCCTTGTACAGAGCATAATCTACCTTCACATAATAACTGAGAAGCAGATGGACAGGTCCTGAGTGTGAGAGTTCAGACTCCAGGGGTATGCACAATATAACATATTATGAGCACACTAACCCTAACTCTAAACTTATCTTAATTGAAATTGCCCTCCCCAAAGTTACCAGTTTTCTCAATTACCATATCTAATTGCTTTTTCTCAATCCTTATCCTCCTTGACATCTCAGCAGTACATATAACACTGATTATCTTTCCTATAAGCTCTTTCCTCTTGGGTTTCCATGACAGCATTCTATCCTGTTTCCTCTATCTGTCGTAATATTCTTTCTCAGTCGCTTTTCTAGTTCTTTATCCATGTCAACTGTGAATTGCCATTGGGTGTCCCCAATGCCTAGTCCTAGTCCTTTTCTTGTATCACTCTATAATCTCACTTGGTGACCTTATCAGTTCCTATGAGTTCTATTACCATTTCTACTCGGATGATTTATCCAGTCCTAGTGTCTCTCCTGAGATAGTAATACGTCTTCAGCTGTCTCTTGGACATTTCAATATGGATGTTCCTTAGGCATCTCAAACTCAAAATGTCCAAAACAAGACTCATTGTTTTTCATCAAAACCTCTCCTATTCTAAACGTACTGTTAAGGGTACAACCATCTTCCCATTCAACCAGGCTAAGAATCTCAACATTATACTATACTCCTCACTCTTAATCATTACATATGTGGATTTTATTGCCAAATTTTGTCATTTTTCTCTTTATAACATGTTTCATACACACCACCACCTTACTCTGCACTCAAATATCCTTAACACTACTTCAGGCTCTCACTGCTTCTTAACTGAGCCACCGAAACAAACTTCTAACTGGTCTCTGTCCTTCAAGTCTCTTCCCATATCTCCCCACTCCAATCCATCCTCCATTCAGCAATCCCTGTGATTTTTCTAAAGCAGAGGTGTGACCATGTCCCCCTGATACTCGGTGAGTGCCGAAGATTCCTTATTATCACCAAGATCAAATATAAACACCTAAAGCTCTTCCTTATCTGGCCAATTCCTATGTGTCCAATCTTATACCTTACTCGCCTACACACAGTATAATCCAGCTACACTAGCCTATGTGATATGTAATCTCACATTGTTGAAGTGGCTGTCCGATGCCTGGAATGCTCTGCCCCTCACTTCAACCTCTTAAGTTTCCCTGACTTCCTTCAAAACTCAGCTCAGAGCCTACCTCCTGCATAAAGCCTTTTATGGCCCACATAATTGCTAATGCCTTCTTCTCTTAGATTGCCTTTAATCTGCTCTCTCTCTCTCTCTCTCTCTCTCTCTCTTTTTCTCTCTTACACACACGCACACATACATTATATACGGATGTGGAGATGTATATAAATATATATATATAACATATATATATATATACACACACACATATGGGTATATGTGGATATGAATATGAATATGTTTACATATACATATATAGCATACATGCCTAGTTATTTGCACCTTGATCACCCATTAAAATATTTGTTCCATGTGGGCAGATTTCCCTCTACTTGTATCTCCAATGTTTAGCACAGTGTCTGCTTGGCACATAGGTACTTGACTGACTAAATTATTTCATTGACTAACATTGACAGAATACTTATAGCACAAATGGTTAGTAAAATATCTCTCCAAACTCTGTATCCATTCCACTATAATAATACAACCTTTAAGAAATCTGCAAAATCTAATGGGTTAGTGCTTATCATATGAGGTTTCAGAATCATCAAAGAATTAGTTTCAAATGAAGACACTTTATCACAACACATAAAAGATGCCCACTAGAAGCCTAAAGAGATATTTCTTTATGTCTTTTTGTCTCTTCATGGTCCCAGGCACTGCAGGGCACCAAATGTGAACTTAAGTTAAAACTTAGCTTCAATGTCATTAGTAGAAATCCTGAAGAGCTGAATGAAATTTCAAAAGCATCATTCTCAAAGGAAGAATCTGAAAGCTTTCCTAAGAATTTTTCCTTTAGAAATGAATCTATTTGTGTAATTTTTTAAGGTGATGTGTTCTTTTAAAAATGTAGAAAAAGATTACCTAGCAGCTAATACCTGTATTTCTTTTGTGCCATTATTTTAGTCCCTGGTGACTTTTTTTGTTGTTAGCAATAACAGTAACAGTTTGACATATTTATATCATTTTTGTCTATTAAAATTTTAAATTAATCTTTTCTGTGATCTCTGAAGCTTTCATAGCTTCTTATTTAAAAGCCATGAGAGTGTTTAAAGTTAGAAGAATGTTGTGGTGCCCCCTTTGCATGCTGAGATTTTTTAAGAGGTCTCTTTTTTCACATTTCTAAACAAATACTTGCTTTATCACATAGATCTTGGCTTTGAGATTTTTGAAACAATTTGAAACAAGTTTTTCACATCCACATATATTCAACAAATATTTATGGAGGTAGGATGAACTCTTGAATGGGCATGATCAGGCTTCAGCACACTAAAAATAAGGAATTATAAAGAAAAAGCATAGTAAAGGATATCTTCAGAGATAGATGTATGACTGGGGAAAAAAAAGATATAAACCAGTCACATAGCAAGAGAGAGGGGTAATTCATATACTCTACTGTATGCATGCAATGTCAAGGACATTTAAAGTTTATTCAATTTTTTTAATTCTTACCGTGCTAATAATCCCTCAAACTAAGTAAGACCTGGGTCAACCCTAGATCCCAAGGAGAGATCAGAGGCCAGGAGTGGTATGCCCAGCTGATGGGCCAGGGTACAAGCCGAGGCAGAGGCTAACTTTCTAGTGATCTTCTAAATAGGTGTGTCTAGCTGTCTACAATGCCCAAGAAATAGAGACACTTTTATTTTAATGATTATAGTCATATAAATCGCATTTTATTACAATGCCACATAACTGGGTGGGTCACTCCTTGACTACCTACCTCACATGATAGAGAAAAATGGATAAAAATTCTGTCATGAACAGATATCTTTGAAAGTAGCTGTGTTGACATAAAATTATAATTCCTCTTTCCAAAACCAACAAATACTCATATCAAGAAAACTGTTCTTTAGAAAAATTGAAGGATTGAAGAATTATAAAACTGGGAAATACTTAGTCAAATCTCTTCATTTTACATTAATAACATCTAGAATCAGGATAGTAGAATCAAAGTGAATTGAAAGTTGTCACGTATCTAGTTGATTCTTCCTTCAGAATGTTTCTTGCTTGCGTATCTTCATTTTCCATTTTTACAAAATGAGAGTTGGACAAGATGACTTCTATTCTGTCTTCCAACTCTAAAATTTTTATTATAGTATCCTAGTTGTAGATATTATTAATTATTAATTTAATTATTACTAATGATTGTTATTGTTGTATTAATGTGATGGACTTTATTTCCTTAGAAGAAAATGAAAGCTGGGAACTACACTGACTTCACAAGGGCAAATTGATGGCAAAGTTAGTACTATAACACAAGTGTTCTGATTCCTAACCAGTCAGTGTACTTTTCATTGGATGAATGGTAAAGACATCATGGAATTTTCTTTCTTTTACGGTGTAAGAGTCAACACATAGAAATGGTATTGGTTTTAGAGTTGCGAGATCTGGGTTCAAATCTTTGTCTTTGGAGAAATCATTTCACTTCTATGGGCCTCAGTTTCTTTATCTGTAAAGTAAAGGAATTGAATAAAATACTCTCTAAGGTACCTTCGACCTCTATGATTCTGTGGATTATAGATACTTGTGATTGTATTTAAATTCAAAATAATTCCATTTTCCTATATGTGCATTCCCAACACCAAATTCAATGTCCTTTTCTCAGTCTCATTTCTGAATCTCATTTAGCTTTGACCCTTCTGCAACATTTAACACTAATAACTAGTCTCATTCTTGGAATTCTTCCTTAGCCCCTGTGAAAATATTCTATGTTGTTTGTCTTCTTTTCTTTTAACTGTTCCTTCACCCCCTTTGCTGGCCTTCATTCTCTTTCTTATGTGATTTCAAATTGATAGTATAAATCAAAAAGAAAAGAGGCTTATCTCAAATTACTCCTTTACAATTTTCTTTGGCCTTTCATCTTTTATATAAAATTGGTTATCAAGTCTAGTTGATTCTTCCTTTCTAGTATTTCCATTTCCACTGCCACATCTATCTAATGAAAGAGTTGGACAAGATGATTTCTACAATCTCTTCCAACTCTACATCCTTGGATCTTATTTTCCTAGTTCTGGACCCTATTACCTCCTATAAAAGACATCCTCTTCTTGCTTGAAAAAGAGAGTAATAGGTAATGGATAATTTCCCTTAGAGGCAAACACCATCTCTATGCATATAATTTCCAAATAGATATTACCGGCACTAATCTCTCACTTCTCTCCACATTACCATCTATGTGGTGGACATTTCTACCTCAATAACTCACATTTAACATCTCTAAAATAAAGTTCATTGCAATGTTTCTTCTCAAACCTATCCCTTTTCTAGACTATTTTAATTGAAGGTACCACCATCCTTCCACTCACTGAAGGTCACAATCTTTTTGACTTTTCCTTCTATGTTAAGTTTCCAAGACTGTGAATGTAAATATCAATTATTCCTGTTCTGGCCAGAAACTTTGAGCTTCTTCCCCTCCCAGATTAATTCTTTTGTGAAGACAAGCTAGAGACAAGTTACCATTCTTCCATTCTTACCTAGCCTTTAAATACTGAATGGGTGTTGCCTCAAACAAACTAAGACCTGGAAAAGACCTAGCTTAAAGAATCCAAGGTCTCCACTGCATCTGGGGCCATTGCCAGTCATCCTAACCTGTCTTGCCACTGGACTCCGAAGACTCTGTAGGAGAGAGTAAGGCTGATGACTTCATACAGCTCTGCCTCAACCAAATCCAATTCACTTGCAACTCAAGACATCACCCTCCTGATTTCATTGAACTTTTTTTGAGAATGAAGAATGAACAACAATGCAAAACTTGTTATTCCTACTTTTACAACATCTCCCTCATCTGTTCTCTTTTGTCCATTCACATAGCACTGACCCTGGTCAAGCACTTACAATAGATAACTGCAAAAATCTAAATGGTCTCTCTATTTTCAGATTTTCACCTTCCCTCTCCAGTTCATCCTTCACAAAGGCACTAAGTTGATATTCCTAAACTATAGATTTGATCATGCTACTTACCAAGTTCTTTAATGGTTTCCATTTGTTTCTAGGATAAAATACAAACTTTTCATATTGGCATTTAAAGCTCTCCCCAGTCTTCCACTTTTTAGTTGGAGTTCAGAAACTCTGGTATTCCACATACAGAAAAGTAAAATTTCAATTCAACTCAAGGAGACTGTATTTAATTCCTGTATTAATTATGGCCTATGGAGATATAACTATATTTGAATTCAAAAGATTTATATTTCCCTATATGTTCACTCCCAACATCAAATTCAATGCCTTTTATCTAGTTGTTTAATTTACTTCAATTTTCTGTAGCAATTATTACAATTGACCATTCCCCACACTCTCCTACATACTCCCGTGCCTCACTATGAACTGAGGTGACCTTGAATACTCTACCGGTCAGGGAAAAAAAAACCTCTAAGTGATGCTACCCAGATCAAAGAATTTTGAGTATGGGCCTGGCAATGGACAGTATGTTTACAATTTGAATTCTGATCTTCCTAATTTCTACAGTCTCTCTAATAAGGCACAAATGGTCTAAGGTACTAAAGCACAAAAAGTGCATTGTTGCAAAGAGTACCCAAATCAACAAAATTATTATAAAAAGGTTATCATAGATAACTTTTGCATGGTCCTTTAAATTTTACAAAGAATTTTTACATACATTATTTCATCTGAACCTACATCCCTACAAGATAGTATTCCCTATAACCACATAAGGGGACTTTGCCCTGGCATCAAGAACCAGAACACAAATCTCCATTTTCTTCCTCTACCTTAAGCATTGCTAAGTATTTTCCTTTTAATTTAATTTATTTTTTATTTTTATTTTCAATTCCAAATATTTTCCCTCCCACGAGCCCCTCCCTCACACATTGAGAAGGCAAGAGAGAGGGTATCCATCACAAAGAGTTGTACGCAACTGAAAAATGAAACAACAATGAAAACTACACATATAAAGTCATGCAAAACATATTCCCACATTACCCATGTTGCAAAATAAAATTAAAGTGATAAAATATGCTTTAATCTATACTCAGAGTTCAACAGTTCTCTCTCTCTCTCTCTCTCTCTCTCTCTCTCTCTCTCTCTCTCTCTCTCTCTCTCTTTCTCTCTCTCTCTCTCTCCCTCTCTCTCTCTCCCTCTCTCTCTAGAGGTGGATCCATTTTTCATCACAATGGATCATTGTATTGATCAGAGTAAGTCTTTCACAGTTGATTATCATCACAATATTGTTGTTACTATATATGATGGTCTCCTAGTTCTGCTCACTTCATTTTGCATCAGTTCATATAAGTCTTTCAAGGTTTTTTTCTGAAATCACCCACTTCATCATATCTTAAAGGACAATAGTATTACATAACATTCATATACCACTTCTTGTTCAGTCATTGCCCAATTGATGGGCATCAGTTCCTAATTCTTTGCTACCACAAAAAGAGCTGCTTTATTTTTTTACAGGTTAGTTCTTTTTCTTTTTTCTCTAATCTTTTTGTGGTTCAGATAGAATAGAGATATTGCTGCATCAAAGGATATGCACAGTTTTATAGCCCCTCCTATATAATTCCAAATCATTCTCCAGAAAAATTGGGCCACTTTACAGCCTCACCAACAGTGTATTAGTGTGCCCATTTTTCCATATTCCCTCCAACACTTCTCATTTCTTTTTCTGTCATGTTAGCCAACCCAATGAGTGTGAGTAGGTAACCTCAGAGTTGTTTCAACTCACATCTCCCTAATTATTAGTGATTAAGAGCATTTTATATGACTATTGATAACTGTGATTTATTCTTCTGAAAACTGCCTATTTGTATACTTTTACCATTTATCAACTGCTGAATGGATCTTATTTTTCATAAATTTTGCTCAATTCCCTATATATTTGAGAAATGAAACCTTTATCAGAGAAACACTAATTTTTCCCCAGTTTTTGGTTTTCCTTCTAATTTAGCCTTCATTGGTCATTAGGTTATTGAAGTCATTTACTTCTATATATCATGGACTTAATTATTCCATTGATCAACCACTCTATTTCTTATCTAGTACCAGATTGTTTTGATAATTACTAATTTGTAGTGTAGTTTGAGATCTGGTATGGTTGTCATTTTTCTTCACTTTTTTTCATTGATTCCCATAATATTCTTGATCCTTTGTTCCTCCAGATGAATTTTCTAATTTTTTCTCTAATTCTACAAAATAATTCTTTGGTAGCTTTAATAGTATGGTACTAAGTACTTTTTCAAAGCTTATCAAAATTTTTCAAGGCAATCTCCATGGCTCAAATGGTAAATGGCCAGATAATAAAAGAATTGAAAGGAATTGATTCACCCTAATCATCCTATGAAAGCTGGGGGCTTTCTGTGGAGACAGACTAGTCAACAAGGTGTGTACTATACCTGAGTATCACTCAGGCATGATAGATCTAAGAAAAAAAAAAGATCTGAAAATATATACATTAGCTCTCAGGCTTCTTGGCTTTGGATAGTCTCACAAAAGAGCAGTAATACTTCCTTTGAAGAAGAAGAAATTACTGTAGTATATGACAGTAGAAGCAGTCAGTGGCAATTTGAGAAGCATAATGACACAAAAATTGTAGAGATCTAATGGGGCAGAAGAAAGTACAGCTAGAGTTCTAGTCACATAACTGTCTTTCTTTACATGGTGGCTATCTAAAGGACACTGAAGCCCTTTGAGTACTGGAGGGTGTTTGATTGTTCCTGGTTTTCTACTCTGCTATTCTGTCCTATTTGTGTTATTTGTTATGTGGTTCCTTATGGTCTGTTGGTAGACAAGGGACAGGATAGGAGTCTAAGTCATATATGCATCATTGTGACTACTAAACACACCTCACACTGAACCTGGGGTTCAGTTTGCAGATTCAAGTGAAATCATTGTTACACTCATTTTACAAATGAAGAAATGAAGGCTTGGAGGTGTTAAATGATTTGCTTATGGTTACAGAGTTAATGTATATCAGAGGTAAGATTTTAACCTATCTCTAAAATGACACTACGTTTAACATTCTTCCCATGGGTTCCTGAGATATAGAAGCAACAGTAATCAAATTAGAACTACATGAATAATAAAATAAGACATGTCCCCTGCAGTATACATCCATGGATTCATTAGAAATCACCCTTTTGTGTTATTATGGCAAAATTGGAAGCATTAGAGTAGAAAGATCTAAATTGTTGGCATGAATCAATATCGGTAACAGAAATCTTGTGCATTTGCATTTTTGTAGCCTGTGCAATAGCTTTCTATTTCCTATTTTCTTTTTTCCAAGTTGTCAGAGTTCATCGCCTCTCTCCCTTCACTGGGGGAAAAATAGGTCCCTCGTGTAGCTTAGGCCCTTAGCATAGGTATAGAATCTGAAAAGTTAGGTTGTGCTAACCTGACTTCTGCCACCTATTACTGAGGTTGTAACTATGATAATAATAATAAAAATCTTAATAATGGAATATAGACTTTGAATCAAAGGATTCAAGGGATCATTCTAAAGGATAATGCCATATATCATGCCACCTGAAAAGATTCAACTATAGCCAAATAAGAGCACTACAGTCCCTGAGCTGTGAATCAGTTATCAAATCTATTTCTGAGCAATTTAAAGCTATATTATTACATGACAAATGAGGGCAGGAAATAGAGAACACAGTTCACACACTAATTCCTCTGTCTCCTAAAGAAATAAATTCAAAAGGGCAAAAGGTTTGATCTGAACCACCACATTAGAATTAGATTGTAATCTAGAACTTTTGGTTATTTTTTATAAACAAACGTGACCCCTGACAAATTTTTCTCTCCCTTTCAGTTTTCTGAAGACACTCAGAATCATGAAATCATAGACTTTTTGAGCTGGAAAGTACCTTTGAAATAATCTAGTTTAAACCTCCTCACTTTATAGCCAAAGAAACCATGGCGTGGAAAGATGAAGTGACCTGTTGTGGTCATAAAGTTAGTTGGTGGCAGAGCTAGAGTTGGAACTCAGTTCTCTTGACTCCTACTTGAGTGCTCTGGCCACAATATCAATCTGCCTCACAACAAGAATTACTCAAAAAAAATAATTTAAAATAAAACCACAGATAAAAATCAGCCCATCAGCTTGGGAAAAACATAATAAACAACTTTCAAATTAGTTTTAGAAGTATACAGGAATGAATTACCCACTGTTTTCAGCCCTTCATGAATAATTCAAATCCCCCTGTCAGTAGACTTAATTATTAATTATCCAAATTATTCCTAAATTATCTAGTTTGAAGCTACCTACTTTGCAACTAGATTTATTTCTGATATAATTATTAACCCATTTGTGTTGGTGGTACATCTCTTACAGCTGCTCATAATGGAAATACTGTCCCCAGAAATCAAAGATTCCTGCAGCTTAATATATTAACATTCTTTTACCAATTAGCCCCTCTAGCATTTAGGGAATGGCAGCATATGCCACAGGAGGAGATATTTTTGAAACCCCTTAGAGCGTGTGTCCTATATTCTTCTGATTCAACCACCTAGAAACAAATTAACCTACAGAGAAGATATGACCTTGAGGGGGAAGAGTAGAGACATTTAGAAAGCTAGAGAAGAAGGGAAGTAGAAACAAAATGTTCAAGTTAGACTGGTAAATAATCAAGTGACCACACGAGTGTCTCACTATAAGAGCAGTCCCTAAGACTGGAGATATTATCTGTGGCGTACAATTTCCACCATGAACAACAAAGACCACCGGACTGCCCTGAATACAGCACATAGCCCAGAAATGGAAATTCAGCTTAATTATAACTCTGTTATGGGAATTAGCCTCCTTATATAAGAGAAAATAATTCTTGTTATTCCCACTCATATTTTGGAAGGGAAATTTAATATATTAATGGATTGTTTCTTTGTGTTTTACATTGTATCATATATAAAGGCTATATATTATTTAAGAACTATTTAAAACAAAAACAAATTTCCTAACAGTTTGCTGAAGATAGTGTCTCTGTAACATTTTGGCCTCCATCTGAAGTGTCTTCTATTTCTGTGTCCCAACCTAAACAAATCTGACTTGTCTTAGAATGAAAAAGGTAAAAGTAACTGTAGTGCAATTTCTATTTCATCAGTGGTTCAAGCTGTTTTGTGAGCTCTGGAATAGATTCATTTATAAGACATGGATGTTGGGGAGGGAATTCTAATCCATCATATAGTTTATCCTTGATTACATTCTGCTATATTTCCCTTGGAAAAGGAATTTAGGCTAAATATGCCACTATTAATTTCTCAGAATTACTTTTGTGTTCTTCTTAAATTTTTTTTTCTTTCTTGAAATTTTGTGAATTGCTTTAAGAGTTTATAACATTCTTCCTGCTGTTCCTTTAAAACTGTCCTATGCATTTGGTTTTAGTCTACAGGCTGACAATTCAGTATTTAGTTTTATCATTCTTGTTTTCCTCAGATCATAGCTTCACCTGTTGTTGTCATTAATCATTCCCTTGCTTCCTATGCAAGGTTATCAGGTTCCCTCATTATCCTTTCCTTTATCAGCACTTTATTCACAACAGAAAATCAGTGCTTTGAAATGCTGGTGGTCATTCACGGAGTCTTTGTCCGCTCAACATTTTCACATTATGGGGCACTTCCCTATTTAGTCCTTTTTTTCCTGGATATATTTATAGAACCTTTTCTTATCTCTGATGAGTCCCCTAGCTACGTTATTTCATTTCACTTTCATGTTTCTCTTATTATGTGTCTGCATTCCTTGATGGCTAGCTTATATCTATTCCTTTCAATCTCCCCACTTTTCCATTTCCTTCACAGTTCTATCTTGTGTTTTGGCTCTTCTAGGAACCCTCCTTTTAGCCTCATAGATTTTTTTAATCTTCATTTTTTTAACCTGTAGTAGAATTGTAGCTATTCGGTGTTGATATTTTGCCTTTCTGAAAGCTTTCTTCTTCCCCTTTTTTCTCCCCCTCCCCACTCTCTCTATGCCACTGACTGTATTTTAACACTTCTCTGTGCCCTCTCCCCAAAATTCAGTTTGACCAGGTACATATAGCCTTAGTGTATAAATAGCCACAGGCGCCTGGAACCCTAAAGAGCTAATGATCAAGCATGAACTCAAACAACATTAGGTCTCTTGGGAAGACAGGGTTGAGGGGATAGCCTTTCATCATTAAGTAACTGGCTGTCTGCTGGAGGAATTTTTCTGTTGGTTGGAGTTCTGAGAATTCTCTACACATCTGTAAATATACAACAGATATACCTGATCATGAATAAAAAACAAAAAAGGACAACTTCTTATACCATGAAGAAAGGGTAAAACTGAAATGCCATCATCATTAAGGACCTTTTTCCCTTTTTATGGATTTTACATTTTAAACACATATGTCATGACATTTTAATGTAACAGTTCTGAAAAGAAGAAAAATCACATTGATTTTATGCCCTAAAGAAAAATAAACAATAGCACTTTCCGAAGGAGAATTGTCTGAGCCTCTCTTGAACCAAATAGTGAACATTTATCCAAAAAGCAAATGACCCTGGTAATGATGGCAATCCTCTCACTAACACCATTCTTTTTCTCTAAATATTTTGGTCTGATCCTCTTAATAAGTTCATCAGAATGCCCAGGTCGTAATATAACGTTGTCAAGAAATTATCCTGACTAGAGAATTAATAAAACAGCATAGCACCACATTCAGAATAAAGAGCATCACAGTAGGATCAATAAAGGAAAGACAGTCTATTACCTCAAGGGTAAGTGGCCTAGACAATGAGCCATTGTGACAGGAAATATTATAGGAAGAGACAGGTGGAAAGTAAAAGGATTTCTGCCTAAATATATCTGAGTTTCAAAGGTTCCTCCTAATAAAAAAAAACTTCCCTTTGCCTTTTACAATTTTGTTAGATATAAGTTCTCTGTAATAGTTTAGACCAGCCCTAGGGGTGATAAGGAGTAAAATAACTTAACAGGAATCAAATTAAACTTTAAAGGGGTAATATATACATATATGTATATATATGTAAATACTCCTTAATGCAGGTAAAACCTATTAATGCTAATAGTAGTTTAGTATGCCCACTGAGGGAAGATAAAATCTTCATGAGCCTTAAGACTTGCATTTAAAAATTTCTTTTGTTGAAGCACACATTATTATTAGTTACTACTAAAGAGAGAGAAAGTAAAATAATAATAATATATATAAGCATGCATTTTAATGTAAAGATAATTTTGCGGACTACTTTGTGCAAAATGTGGTGTCTCACCATAAAACCGTCCTGAGGCTCTATGCTCCAAAGTCATAGGTGAAACAATGTCATGATAATATGCCTCTGATAACTCCAATAATAAACCCCCTATAAAGTCTACTTTAAAATTTTCAGGACCTGTATTTTTGTTAGTAAAGTTGCCCCCCTCCAAAAGAAGAGTCATTATAGACCTAAATCTATCATACTTTGACCAAAGTGGTCACGAACATCATTTTCCAAGCGTGTTCCTCAGACAATAAATGTACAGTCCATCACTAGGCATGTGCTTTCCAAGTTTGAAGAGCAAGTAGTTCATGGGTAGGGTTTTTGATCCATGAAATGATAAGGCATAAGAATATGAATTTAATGAAGAGTAATATAATAAAAGTATACCTACTGCTTCTCCATAAATGGTAATATTATGATGAGTTTATATTGAGCAGTGAAAAATATTGGATTTGTAGTGAAAGAACCGGGTTTGAATTTCAGGATTTTCTTCTTACTACTTACTACTTCTCTTGGTTCCTCAGTTTCTTCATCTGTAAAATGAAAAGATATTACTAGAAGATCTAAGGTCCCTCTAGCTCTAAGTCTGATTAGTGACTATTTAAATAATCTGATCAGTAGCTCCCACTATAGCAGGCAGCTAGTGATACAGTGGACCTGGAGTCAGGAAAACCTGCTGTGTAAGTAAGTCACTTATTTAACCTCTATTTCCCTCAGTTTCCTGAACTGTAAAATGGGGATGATAATAATTCACAGGGTTGCTGTTAGAATCAAATAAGATAATATTTGTAAAAAGCATTTACCACACTGCCTGGCACATAGTAGGCACTATATAAATGCTTATTCCCTACAGAGAAGAACTTTCTTTGCTCAAATGCAAATGGGAAAAAAGACCTCTTCCTTCTCCCAGACGTTCTCTGCTGGGTGAGGTTGGACTCCAAATGTGCAGCCTCCATCAATATCAAAGTCAAATAGAAATGGAGGCTGCTAAACCATACTGAGGATCCCTACAGACCACATGTTGACATAGAAAACCACAAGTTAACATTGTCTATATTGTATTATATTTTTGCTTATTTTGTTAATTATTCCCCAATTACATTTTATTCTGATCCAGGGTGCATTGTCATTCAGAAGTGTTGCAGGCCACTGAACATGTTTGACACTTCTGGCCTACATGACTATTCAGAAAAGCCACTGGAGAAGAGTTGAAACAAACATTCTCCACATTCCTGAGGGACTTTCAAAGGTCTCTTGGATAGCCTTTCCATTCATAACATATCAGAAAACAGAAACCACCAGACAAATAAATTCCTTCCCAAACTATGGGGAGTGCCTCCCCCCCCCCACTCCACTTTCAATTCCTATGAACCTAATTTGACTGATAATTAGGCAAGATAATACTCATTTTAATAAAGATTTTATCTGGCCCCAATTTTGCTTTAGCTCTGTCCAGACTCACCAAAGTTACCCTTTGTTCATCTAAGCCAACATCATTAATATTTTTACATTGAGCTGTCTCTCATTTAGTCACTTCAAAATGGTATCATGGAATATTTGAGTGTCGAAGATATTCCCAAGAAGTGCTAGGGGTTGTCTCTTTCACTATCCCCTCTTACACATCATCATTTGAACACAGTCATTTAGAATTTCCAATATAAATGAAATATAAACATTCCTCTATGGGGTATATCTAACATAAATATATAAAACTGCTATTTAAATTTAAAGGACACTGAAAACCAAACCAAATTTTGCCTATAGAATCTTGATAAACAAACCAGTAGGCTCAAAATATGATAGTCCCATTTTTTACTTGACATTTTTGCTATTTTTACTAACCCATCAAGTATGTACTGGAATCCTAAGGATGGCTTGATTTACATTTCCATAATTATTACAAAAATTGTACACATTTTCATGTTATTAACAGTTTACGCTTCTTCCTTTGTAAATGGATTTTGTCCTTTCACTGCTGTTCCTTGGGGAGTGGAGATAATTAATCTTATATTCAATATTTGTTACTTAGAAATTTTGGCTATATGACTTTCAGTATATACTTTATGCAAATATGCTTTTCATTTTATTCCTTTTTAATCTTGGAGATATTGCTTTTTGTTGTGTAATATTTTTATTCAAACCCATTGATTTGGTTTCCAATATTCTTCCTATTTTAAGTTAATACAAATGTCCTTATTCTACGTTTTTTAGGAAATATATGCTATCCCTTTTGCTTCCAGTTTTTAAATCATTTTCTAGTCACTAATCCAGTTAAAGTGAATTGTGGTATATAACAGTATGAAATTATTTTATGCTATAAAATTATCCAGTTTCACAGAAGTTTTTGTTGAATAGTGATTCCATTCTTTGGTGGGTTTTTTTCCAAGCATGGGGCTATAAAAAAAACTAGTCACAGATAGATAGATTGATAGATTGATAGATAGATAGATAGATAGATAGATAGATAGATAGATAGATAGATAGACAGATAGACAGATGATAGATTATACATAGCGAAATAGATATAGATGTAGATATGTATATAGATTATATAGCTGTAGATGGATATAGATAGTTCCTATTACCATATTCTCTATTCTATTCCATTCATTAGTTTCTCTAGTTTCAACTATGAGACACTTTTTTATATTTCTTTTTAGATGTGGTAGTATATAAACACCTTTTTGTTTCTTGTTTCTTCTTAATATTCCCATTCCTCCACTCTTTTTATATTAATTCTGTTATAACTTTAAAAACTATGGAAAAAAGTCTATTGACATTCTGATTTGTTTTTCATTAAATTCATATGTTGCTTTGATACCTGATATTTTTATTATATTTGCTTGATCTAGATGTGAGCATGAAATTTCCTTCAATTTTTTTTGGATTTTCCTTGATTTCTATCATAAAACCTTTTGAATTTATTTTGCAAAGTTGTATCATATTGTATGCTCTAAATTACTGTCAAGATAGTTTATATTTTTTCTCCATTATTTTATAAGGATTTTATTTTTCTATTTGCTTTTGGTTATTGTCAGTATTTTTATAATCAAAGATTAAAATTTGGTATTTTGAGGTGCTGACTTTTAAGTGTCTAAATATTGCTGTAGTAGAGATTAGAAATGATCCTAGGACTATTTTGCCTTCTATAGTTCAATCAAAAGAATAAAACACAAGAATAAAAATAACTACAAAAATGTGTAATCTTTCATAGCATAGCACATTACTTTAGAACAAGCCAAGGAAATTTCTTTATAATAAGTGACAAGGAAGGAAGGATCTCTCTTTCACATACTTGACTAAAGATGTAAACCATAAAATAGTAGTGAATTGAACTCATGAATCTCTTCTGTTTGTATTTCAATTGTAGAAACTAACATCTAGCCAAGAAGCTGCACCTTATTTATAGGTCATCTGTGGCCTTAATAAATGAAATTGTGTTTGAACTTTAAAATATATTTAAATTTGATGCATGCTGCACTCACACCAAGAAACTGTGCTCACCCATCAATTTTATACAGTAACACCTCTAACTGAGGTATGAGCTCACATTTTTCCAATAAGTTTTCAAAGTTCAAATCAAAAATGTAATTTATGAATTTGCTAATTGTCTTCTCTATTGAGGGACAATAGCTTACATCTGATCTCTAGCCAGATCACATATTGCATAAAGTAAGTCTATGAATAAATTATAGCTTAAAAGAATCTGTATATGCATATACACAATCTGGTGTTTATAAAAACTAAAGACACATTTACATTTTCAGTGTATCCATTCTTGCCAAATACTACAAAATTGGTTCACAGACAGCTTAAATTTCATTATAAGTAGCACTATGTGATAGTTCATTCATTCAACAAACATATTAAGCACCAATTCTGTGCAGTGCAATATAGATCTGGAGAAAGATTTAAACATAAATTAGATAGGGAGTTTAAATTCTAGTAGAGATGATAAAACTAATACATAGAAAAAATGTAATAACTATTTAAAACTAGTATAGAGTACTGCAAGATTGGAATAAATAAAGATCTCTTCCAACTGAAAGAAGCAAAGGTTTCCTGAAAGTGGTATCATTTGAGCCAAATCTTAAAAAGAAGGGACTGAATGTCATTAAAAAAAGATTCTATAGGGAAAAGGCATTTCAGGCAAAGGGATTTGCATTTGTCTAAATTTGGAAATTGGAAAGCATAAGATATGTTTGGAAGACAGTGAATAGTCCAGTTTAGCTATCAAGTAGAGAAAGAGAGTAGAATGAAAAATCCTGCAAAGATTCTGTAGGCAAAAAGGAGCCACTGAGCAGTGATCATAATCAGAGCTGTGATTAATCTGGCAGGAAAGCAAGGTATGGATTGAAAGGGGAGAATCAGGAGGTGAGAAGCTTAATTCATGTGGCTATAACAATAGTACAGAATAGATTATAATTAGAACCTCTGTTAGAACAGTAGCTGAGAAAATGGTATAGATGAGAAAAGGTTATCAGAAGAATCACAGGTTTTATAGATGGAAATATTATTGGTGATAATTTTGTTCAACTCCTTCTTCAGAGGAAGAAACTGAGGCCCAGAGAGTTCAGTTCTTACTGAAAAGAAAAATTATAATAGTGCCAGAAACAGGATCTGACAAGAGAAAATTTCCTTTCCAAAAGGTACCAATCCAACTGAAAGACAAATAGAATCCATAAACTATACCTTAAATGTTAGTGGGGATTCTTCCCTCTGGAGACTATATTAACATATGCCTTCTTAATATTTAACCAGCCTTGGGTTATTACTCATGGTTTTCTAGGCCTGACAGATATTATAAAACAATAATTTGAGAATAACATCATATAAGTGGAGATTTTCTCTTCCCTTCCTTCTTTTTTTCTGAGTTAATGTAGATAGTTACTGTCAAATTTCCAAGACAAAGAGGGCAACAGCCAGGAATAGCACACTATTCTCATGAATCTTCATCCATAATCATTCAGCAAATATTCATAAAACACCTGCTATGTGGTACTTAAGAAGTTAAAATTGGTGAAGTCAGAAGTTAACAACAAATGAGAGAGCCTTTTAAAAAATTTAGAAAAGAAAATCAGCAAGGTTTTTAAGGTTGTTTTTTCAGAATCATAAAAGGGAGATTATCTCTCCTGTTGGCATAGGAACCTTTGGCTTATCTGAACCTGACAATTTAACTCCAGGTTTTCATATGACAACAATCTGTGGGAAAACAACCCCTAGGCAAGTCTCAGTCATTGGCCTTTAGTCACCATGCCTGCTGATTATAGAAAAACACAGTTGGCTAGATGGCAAGCTTCCAGACCCTTGAAGAAATACAACTCGCTGACCAATACTGAGATTGTATCTTTGCACTAAAGAACAACATCCTAGTTTGACTAGAGTGTCAGCTCTTAATAGTGGAAATCATACTGAACCAACTTTCTAAATTCCACTGGGAAGTAATTAATGCATACGATTATTACTTTGCAGATAGCTCATGTTTATATGGCACTTAAAATTTTGCAGTTCTTTCCTCACAACCCTGTGAGGTAGGAAGTATAGGTGTTATTATCCCAGCATACTGTTGAAAAAAGCTGAGACCCAGAGTCTCATGGACTTTAAAAGACTTGTCCAGAATCACAGAATCTAGTAGGCACTGAAGCTTGAACTCAAAGACAGGTCTTCTGATTCCAAAGACTAGTGCTCTTTCCACTTTATCTTATGAAAATTTTGTCCTAAACATATACAATGTCATCAGTATATCAGACCATTATTTCCAAGGCCTTGTTCTAGGCAATAAAAGGGATGCAAAGTTTAAATTTACCTCCTGTTCTCAAGCTATTTATTTGTGGTTGGCATACAATTTTAGGGGACTCTTTAAAATGGTATACGCTGCTGTTTTTTTTTCCTGGGTGGTTTTTCCAATGAACAAGGCTTATAACCAGAGCTGAGGAAGAAAATATCTTTTTAGTGAACAATGACTCAAGCATCAAGGACACACCCAATTAAAATGATTCCTTTTTTTATCCTGATGGTAATGAGAAATCTAAACTAGGAACGTGAGAATTGCTTCAGGGTAGCAATAATTGTATAATCTGCCAATTAGTCGAATCCTAATGATTTTTCCACACTTTTGAACAGTGAGAGGAGAAAGTAGAGAAGACATTAGAGGAAGTCCAGGGGAAGGGTAAATATAATAACCTGAAGCAAGACCACAGGTATACCGTTCTATACCAATAAAGGCATTTGGAGGCAAGGCACCAGGGACAGAGAGTACAAGCAAATGACAAATATCGAATTTCCTTTTGGTTACTTTATAAACACATATAAGACAGTAATGAGAAATCTAAACTAGAAACATAAGAATTGCTTCCACACTTTTGAGCAGTGAGAGGAGAAAGTAGAGAAGACATTAGAGGAGGTCAAGGGGAAGGGTAAATATAATAATCTGAAGCAAGACCACAGGTACACCCTTATATACCAATAAAGGAAGCTAGGTTAATTAGCTAAAAATACTCATCTATGAGGAAATGATAGAATTTTATAACTGGAAGGAGTTTTAGAGATCATCTAAGCTTCTTCATCTATAAAATGAGGTCTAGATGGCATTTAATTAATTTCCCACTCAAAATTCTCTTATCTATGATATCTATGATCCTTTTTCTCCTTCCCACCTCCAAATTTTACATAAAAAGAAGCCAAAACCCAAAGAGGTAGTGGGACTAGCTATATGATATATTTATGCTACTATGTGACTACCTATGATACAGGTAATTAGTTGTAAAGACAGGACTCTAACCTAGAATTTCTGACCCTCGTCTAAGCACACTTTTGCCTCTACCTCTCCTAAAACTTAATTTAGGACTCTTACTTTGGGCATATATATATAATGAGAATGTAGTATTTTTCTCTGAAGACAAATCAACTTATGTGGCAATAGTCAGAGAACATTAAATCTGAAGACAAGTACTAGCAGAAGAGTAAATGAAGAAGGAAGAAGGAGTTGAAGCTAAAGTACTACTTATGATTTTTCTTCATAATATAAGATATATGTTCCTCAATCAGGTATTCCCCATTTTTTCCATAGTAGGATTCTTTTTTTCATTCAATTTTTTTCAATGTTCTCTCCTTTTAACATTCCCCTCCCTATTGAAAAAAAATCAAACCCTTGTAACAAATACATGTAATCAAGCAAAGCAAATTCCTATATGGACCATGTCCAAATACATGTCTTGTTCTGAATATTTAGCCAATCTCTGTCATGAAATGAGTAAAATTTTTTATCATTGGCCCTCTAGAATCATTATTGATCATTGTGTTGATAAGAATTTTTAAATCTCTCAAAGTTGTTCATTTTACACTATTGTTTCTACAGTATTAACTGTTTCAGGTTCTGCTAAATTCCCTCAGTCAATTTCCCAATTTCTCTGAAAATTTCTCTATTTCTTATAGTATGATAATATTTCATTGCATTCATATACCAAAAATTTGTTCATCCATTGCCCAATTAAAGAGTACTCCTTAGTTTCCAGTTCTTTTACATGATAAAAAGAGCTGCTGTAAGTATTTCTGTACATATAGAATCTTTTCCCCTTTCTTTTACGTGTTTGGGGTATAAGCCTAGTAGTGGTATCAGAGAGTCAAAGGATATGGACAATTTAGTTACGTTGCAAATTGTTTTCCAGAATGACTGTACCAACTCCCAGATCCATCAATGTCCAAAGATATATTCATGTCTCTTACCCTAATCCTAATCTTCTTCCCTCTCTCCTTCAACTTTCTCCTAATGGTTCCTGGAAATTCTTTCTGCCCATTCCCCTTTCCTATCAAATGGTAAAGTACATAATTCACAGTGAGATTACTGTTGAAGAAATAAAATAGTAGTTTCCTGATATTATTTTAAGTGCCAGACCTGCATAAATATATATATGTAGTATATATATATATGTATATATATGTATATGTATATATATATGTATATGTATATGTATGCGTATATATATATATATATATATATATATACATAGTTCAACATTTCCTAACTCTTAATGAAATGAGATAAAATCTTTTTGTAGGGTTTATCATAGTTTTATTATTTGGCACAATTTAAATCTGTGAACAGCGAGGCTAGAGTATGACACCAAACTTTTATGATATTGAACCCATAGCATTCTCTTGCCCAATCCCATTCCATCTCAGTTCATAAATTCACATTATCCTGGAAATTAAGAGACCTAAGGTTTCATCTAGTCTAGTTTTGTGCAATCATTTTGTGTCATAAATGCCTTTGACAGTCTGGTGAAACCTATGTATCTCTTCTCAGAATAATGTTTTCAAATGCACAAAATAAAACACACCAAATTATAAAGGAAACCAATTATACCAAACAACAGTTAACTTTCTATCTATCGATATATATGTGTACCTATATTGTGTGTATATATATATATATGTATGTATAAATATTTTAAAATTTCATGAACTCCAGGTTAAAGACTTCTGATCTAGTCTAATTCATACTCATTGTATAAATTGATCTTGTAACATTCCCAACAACTGTACAACGAGTTTTTAGTTAAATATATCCAGAGGATTGGGAACTTGGGATTGGGAACCTAAAGCCCATCATTTCATTTTGGGCTGTCTTTAATTAAAGAATCCTTCCCTGTATTACATTTTCCTGTGTCTCTTCAGAGCAAGGGTTCTTAATTTGGGGTCCAATGACCCCAAGGAATCTGTGGATAGATTTCAGGAGGTTTTTGAATTATGGGAGGATCTTTATTTTCATTAACATCTAAGTGAAATTTAGCATTCCTTAGAATTATAATCATTATTTTTAAAAACATTATTCTGGGAGGGGGGGTGCAGAGAATAAGTTTCACCAGACTACCTGAAGAATACATTACACAAAAAAAGGTTAAGAACTCCTGATTTCATCTTCTAGACGATACAATGGCCCTTTATAAACATTCTAAATCTCCTTTTATCTGGGCTAATCACATCTATTTCTTTCAATATTTCCCTCATGACCAAGATAGATGCCATCTAATCCACAGCCAATACAAACAGAGATGGACCTATATCCATGTTGAATTCAACCCCCTAAGTCAGAAAGTACCATCTAAACTGGGAGGTCTAAGACCATTTCCATGTAAATAAAAGCTACATGACAAACCCAGAACTGAGCTACCAATCTGCACAAAATCTGAGAGACAGAAGGAAACTCAGGGCTCATCTAGTACAACTGATATGCCAAAGGAATCCTCATTACAACATGCAGGACGAGCCAACACTAATCCTGTGCTTACAGAACTGCAAGGAGAAACAGACCACCTCTTGAGGCAGCTCATTCTACCTTCAGACAGCTCTAATTATGAGAAAGGTTTTCCTGACAGCCAGACTAACTTGCCTCATTAGAACTGCTACCATTGCTACTAGAAAGGCCCTATGGCACCAAATAATCCAGCTTCATATGAAAGTCCATCAAATACGTGAAGACAGTTAACATATATCCCCCTGAATCTTCTTCATTCCAAATTAAATATGGCCAGTTCCTTTAACTGATACTCATCTGCTGTCTACTCAGTCCTCCTCTAGAATATCCTTGTTATCTTCCTCCGGACACTCTCTTCCTTAAACCAGAAGACCCAGAGTTGAGCATACTATTCCAGGTAAGGTTTGATGAGAGCAGAACATTGTTACGTAGAGGCTAGGCCCCTTTCCTGGTTCCTTTTCGCGTTAATGTCTTCCCCTTTCAGATTACTTTGATATGATACGTGTATATCTTGAATGTACTTAGATATTTACCTATGATATGTGTATACCTTGAATGTACCTAGATATTGTTTACCTATTAGCATGTGCCCTCCTTGAAATCAGCATCTTCTTTTTTATATCCTTAGAGCTTAGCACGGTGCTTGGCAAATAGTAAACACTGACCAAACCAATGCAACTTGTAATCATATTAGCTTGTTTTGCTGGCGTATCACACTGTTGACCAGCATTGTGCTTGCAATTCAGTAAAACTCCAAAATCTTTTTCTAGACAAGTAGTCACTTACACATAGCAGCACTCCCAGGCTTCTTTAACACTCTGGTTAAAACGTATAGCCTTAGGAGCCTTACAACCAAGAAAGCCAAGAAGTCAACTCTCATTTGTGATGAACTAGATTTTAATAAGTATACTGAGTGGTTAGTGGTGCATTAGAAAATGTCAAGACATCACTCATTTTGACAGAAACCATTTTGGAAAACTGTTGTTTTCCAACAAAATATTCAAAGCATTCTACATATAACCTTTTAAAATCTGATATTTTTAGTATGCCTCAGACATATACATCAAACAGGTATATACTTAGGGAGATAACCACATCACCACTTAGTAATTTAGGGAGACACAACAGTATGTTCAAAACATACAGTTCTTTCTCTCCCTACAGAATTTTCAAATAAGGAAAAATGGAGAATAAATCAAGAAGTCAAATGAAAATTTCTAATTAATTGTCCTGCTGAAATGAGGTAGAAAGTATTTTGGCCTCTCATATCTGAAAGATGAACACCAGGGCATTGTTTTTGTATCATCTCCATTCTAATCCCAAAGTATACAAACCACCACAACCCACCCTTAATATGATGATGAAATTATAGGCTCCAATTAAAATGGAAGCCTTACGTTAAGATGTTTAAAGAAGCTTACTAAAAAATAGAAAGACTTGGAATGGCCTTCACAACCAGGTTTCAAGTCGGAGTTTTATCATTAATCAGCTAGATGAATTTCAGCAAGTGGGTTATTCACCATATATAAAATGAGAATAATCCTGTCTCCCCCACCTACTTCAAAGGATTTTCATGAGAATAAAATTAGTGTAGATTTCAAAGCATGGTGAAAAATATAAAACAGTATGCATGTGCAAAAATATCTATATTAGGCACTCAATCAGCTCTCCCTCATCCCCAAGGACCAAACCAAATCAGAATGGAATCATCGGGCGGAGCCAAGATGGCGACTGGAAAGCAGTAACTGGCGTGAGCTCCCCTCCAAGTCCCTCCAAAAACCTATGAAAAAATGGCTCTGAACCAATTCTAGAACTACAGAACCCACAAAGGGGCAGAGGGAAGCAGG
>CM053623.1:251407185-251432403 GCA_028646595.1 Phalanger gymnotis
GAGGGGATAATAAACATAGAGAGGAAAACATATTTTTGTATGACTCAGAAATATCACACCACTAGGGTTTTAAAATGCACTGCTGCTGGAGAAACAAGTAAAACTAGGCCCATATGTGGAGAAAGGAAATAGAAGATGAGAAATAATGGAAATGGGAAGCTTTATTATCCTTAAGACATTCAACTATATAATGCCCCAGGGAACTGAATCATTGAGATCTTAGTAAACATTTTACTGTGAATGTGCAAAGGCAATTTAAAAAATGTTTTATAGCATTTTTTTTCCTTCTCTGAAAATATCTACCTTCTGTTCCTCATAAAGGTCTACCATTTACGGAATAAAAGATGTACTTGTTACACTTTTTACAAATGATCATTCATAAAAGAAGTTTGAAGTTTTTTTAGTTGAAATGCATATTTTTATCCTATTTTCATAATTTTAAAACTGCCAAAATAATTCAGTATTAATCTTTGCTGGCCCCATCTCCCCAAGTTTTTAAAAAGTATCACTTCTAGGCTGAAACCAGGAGAATATCATAAATTAATGAAAATGAGTTTCTAAGTTTGGAAACTTAGCTATTATTTTTATTAATTTTACAAGGCCTAGGTTCATCTTCTGTGATTATGTTCTATAGTCTCCATATGTTTTTCAACAGTTATGCAGATTTACAATTGGTCCCCGTTTCCCAAACTTTGCCTTCAGTTATTCTTGCTCAGTGGTTTCTCCTCTGATCCTCCACATTGTGTTTACAGAGATGTAGAAATGCTCTTTTCCCCTCTTCTCTGTTTCCTGGCCTCTCTGGACTCTTTCAAGAGTCCGTTAACGTCCCTCCTTCTGCAAGAAGCCTTTTCTATGCTCTCTTGCTCCTGATGCCTTCTCTCTTACATTACATTCTATTTACATCCTATAGCTCTTGTCTTTACAAAGTTGTTTGTATGTCACTTCTAGCTTTGGAATGTTAACTCTTTAAGGTCAGAGACCATGTGTTTGCCTTTCCTTGCATCCTCAGCGCTTAGCACAGTGCATTTAATAAAGTGACTTGAATAACTGAAACCTAGCACAATGCCCTTCACATAGTAGCCACTTCAATATTTATCATTGTTTAGTTATTTAGTCATGTCTAGCTCTTTCTAACCCCATTTGGAGTTTTCTTGGTGAAGAAACTGGAATAGTTTGCCATTTCCTTCTCCCAGCTCATTTTACTGATGAGTAAACTGAGGCAAACAGGATTAAAATGACTTACCAGACTTGTCAGTGATAAGTGTCTGAGGTCAAATTTGAACTCAGATCTTGCTGACTTCAGGCCAGACACTGTATCCACTGCAATAACTAGCTGCTTTTAATAGATATTAACTAAATATAATTACAAGGGGCCCATGAGTTGAATAGGAGGAAGAGTTTGCCTGGATTTCCTTTGGACAAATCTCATAATGATCTCAGTGATCCTGAGTATGTACTTACTTTGAATGCCCATTTTTAAATGCTAATATTCACTCCTCTTACCCATGTTATGTTGCCTTGAATGATGGAGCATGATAGTCACAAAATAATATGTACTATATAAACAAAATCATGTGGAACATTGTGTGTGTGTGTGTGTGTGTGTGTGTGTATGTGTGTGAGTGTTAACCTTAAATAGGCTTGCTATAATTTCATAGAAAGACTACAAATCTTTTTCCACCATAGAGAACAAATAACATACATTTTCAACATTGTTCATTCTTTATTTTACTTTGTATATGATTCTTATAGTTCTGTTTTTATGGGTACCCTGACTCCTGTGCTGGGCCCTCAGGGCTCTCACAATCTAATGGGGATCAGTTATGAATAGTCTTCTAAATGTAGAAAAGCACTAGTCTTCTGTCCAGGGAACTGTCATCCTTTCTGATGTTTGTCTCTGTTAATTGATTGCTTCACCAGAGAATCAAAGAGAACACTGAAATAGCCCTATTGTGATGCATATAGGAGGATTTTCAACTGGTTTGGGGGAATTCTCCAAAATTAAATATAGGAATTGTTTTTCTTGTTGGTAACTATTGATCTCTGACTGTGCCAGTCTCTCTCATTAACACTTTTATTACCTTGTCAATCACAGCACAACCTGCACTAGCCAGAGGCTAAAAGGATTTACCATTATTAACAAAACTGTCTGATGCCTGGGAGCAATGAAAGCCTGCTGAAAGTGTAAGGGGAAGTCAGCAGGGATTTAGATAGCATTGTAGGATACAGAATGCAATTTAGAATAAAAACACACAAACAACTCCACTTAAAAAATGCATTGGTTAAAAAATAGAGTTCCCAACTTTCTTTTTGATGTCTCTCTGTGTCTCTGTGTCCACCTTCCTCTCTTTCCCTCTTTCTTTCTCTTAGGCAAATGCAAAAGCTGTGTTATTTAAAGTGTTATGGGAAAATTTTCTGGAGAAAGTTTGGTAAATTACACTAGACTCAGGGTAAAAGAGTAATATAAGCATTTCTCATATGGGCAGTTAGCTAATTTTCTAATAGTTACCTATTAGAGCAAACAGATGAGCAGTTAATTGGTATGCAACAAAGAAGTCTGTTGACCCTCATTTGCTATTTTTCATTAGTAATCATAGTCGATAACAATACACAGTAATTCTAAAATTCCAATGCATTTTCTGAAGGGTATTCCTATGGAAGAGAGATTTGATTAGTTCTGTTTGGCTCCAGAGGGCAAAATGAGGTTCAAAGCTGGGAATTTAAGAAGCAGGTTTAGGATCAATGATGAGGGGAAAAAAACAAAATAAAAACAAAAAAACAAAATTCCTAACAATTAGAACTGTTTAAAAGTGGGATGGGTTGTATTGGTCATGGTGAGTTTCCTACTGCATGAGTTTCTGAGCAAAGGCTAGATAACTAGCTGGGGATTTTGTAAGTTTCTTGGTAAAATAAAAGAGTGTTTTCCTAGGTATCCCTATGATTCATTCCTTCAAACCTTTAAGGAGGTGATTTTTGGTAACTTACAAAGAAAGATTCAACTTTCCAGACCAGCATTGCTACTGATCATGATTGCTTATGCACATATGTAGTTGTTTGAGTCATTGCATATGACTGAATATGCCACACACATGCTTCTGGGCTTTGTCAGGGTCCAGAAGATCTTGTGTCCACATTTGCAGATTAGTGCCACTAGATTCTGTTGTTTTTAATTAGATGGCATAGATCTTTGAGATAAAGATATTCATTCAACAAATGTTTATTATGACTACCTCCTGTATGTAAGGGATTTTGCTTGTTCTTTTGGGAAATACAAATAGAAGACATACTCCCTGCTCTCTATTTAGAGGACTATAGAGACAACACACACCCAGTCAAACATGTTTTTTTTTTTTGCTTATGAAAATAAATTCAAAGAATTCATCAAAATATTAATGTACTTCTATGTCACAGAAAAGTGTAAGAAACAGGGGTGGGGGGAGGAGTTTTGTTTCCGCAGAGTTGAAGTTGTCCCTTTCCCCCTCTCTCACCCCAGCTTTAGCAGAAACCAGGCATCAGGTAGGTAAGGTGAAAGATCAGAGGCTTGTACGCATGATTAAATGAGCCATTTGAGGAGGGTATGACATAGGCAGTCAGGGGGTTGTGTCTGGTCAATGAAGAGCCTGGTGGGAGATTCAAGGTGAGGGCCTATAAAAGGACTGGCATCCATCTGAGTCCTTTGTGGTTTCTCCTGTACTCTGTTCAGGGGAGGTACCCATTTATTCAGGGGGAATGAATGTAAATTATAATTAAAATGTTCCTAGCTTCCCAATGAGTTTTATTTATTCCTAGACAATGTAAGTGTGTTTCTAACAAAAGTGACAGAAAATCCAATACAATTTAAAGCATACATTTGAAGAATTTTCATCCTGAGGCATTTTGACATATCCTTTCTGTAAGAAAAGATAGTATAGTATCTGGTTTTACTCCCACAGAAGCTACCCATATAGCTGAGTTAACACTTATTTGTCAAGACAATGGCCATGCTGGTGTCAGGGAAACTACAGAGGCCAAACTGGTTGAACCAGTTCAAGCTTATCGCGTCAGTTCAAGGGTCTGATATTGGTCAAGGGTCCAGGCCTATTGATTTGCATATTTTGCATATGTTAAAGAGGGAAGATAGGGAAATAAAGAATGTAGATTAATCCTAACTCAGACAAGGAAGATAGAACTAATTAACTTCACTTCTGCTTCTGTATCCTTATTATCCTACCTATATTAACTGTATAACCTAAGAAAACTATGTAAAAAGTAAAGAACGTAAACTAACCATAACTCAAACAGGAGTGGAGGTAATGGTTACCCTCACTCCTGCTGCTGTATAGGTATAAGTGTTCCTAATGAGCACTGCACCCACTCCCTCAAGGAGTGTAATAAATGCCTTCCTCTGCCCACTCTGGTCCTGAGGTCTTTGGGTGAGAATGGGCAAATCACATGCATCTTCCTAAGGTTATGATACTGGCAAAACAGTGAGCTGTGGAAGCGTATCTCGGGCTAACTTCCTGACCCTGCCTTGGAGAGTCCTATGATCTCTACCACAGTGTTAAGAGGGCTACTACTTGAGATTTCCCTGGGGAACCCTGTGGTCTACACAGCCTTCTTAAGGGGCTGTCACTTGGGTCTTCCAACCCTGCCTCAGGAGCCTTGTAATCTTACTGCCGTTCTAAGGGGCTATCACTTAGGTCTTCCTTGGGGTCTGACCCCTAGGAAGCCCTGTGGCCCCCCCCACACACAGATAAAGGAGGCTACTACTTCGTCTTCCTCTGGGAGTTCTGTGGTCCGCACAGCCTTCCTTAGGGGTTATCACATGGTACTTTCTCAGGGTCCAACCCGGGGAAGTCCTGTGATTCCCCACTACCATTCTAAGGGGCCATCACTTGGGTCCTCCTTAGGATCTGACCCCTATGAACTCTTGTGATCCCCACAGATAAAGGGGGGGCCTACTACTTGGTCTTCCTCTGGGAGTCCTGTGGTCTGCACAGCTTTCCTTAGGGATCATCACAAGGTTCTTCCTTAGGACTTTGGCTCTGCCTAGGAAGTCCAGTGATCCCCAAAACTGCATTTCTCACACTTTAGTATCTTCTGCTGTTTCTATTATAAATTATTATTTATTTTATTTAGGGTTGTTAGCCTGAGCTTATCTTTCTTTTCCTATGTGTCCTCCTAGACAGGCTGAGACTCTAGAAGTATTTTATCTGCAAACCTGGATCAATTCAACAAAAAACTTACTGTGAGCAAGTCACTATTTTAAAGACAAAAATGACATAGTTCTCCCTTCAAGTACCTTACATTTCAACACTTATTCAAAACAAGCACAATTGAATTTGAGGTTAGGAAGAGGACTAACAATTATGGGGTTAGGGAAGGCTCCATGGAGGAGGAAACATGCAGGTTAAGCCTTAAAGGAAGCTAAGGATTGAGAGAGGCAGAGGTGAAGTGATATAGTGTATATGAGGCCCTTGTGAAAATGTAAGGAAGCAGGATATGAAATATCAGGTTTGAGAAGGACCTACTACTTTAGTTTTATCCAAACATAAAATACACAATGGGTAAATATGTGAATGAGGCTAGATGTGTAGGTTGGAACCAAACTATGTAGTTTCTAAAAGTCAGGCTGAAGACTTTGTGTTTTGTCTTAGAGATAATTTCTACCATTTTCCGTCTGCTGCTCAGCCTGGCTTCCATTACAGGGAACAGCAAACCTTCCTCAGGATAAGCTGGTCTTCTGAAATTTCATTACCATTCAGATTGACTAGGTTTTTGATATTTAACAATTTCTTAACTCCCTCAGTGACCTTTCCTATCTAATTTGAGGGCTGGAGGGTAGAGCAATAAACTCCTCCCAAAGCCTTCCTTTATAGATGGCTCAGAACTTTGCAAGTAACTCTCTAGTTTCCATCCACAGCTTTGCCTAGTTATCTGTCCATGGAACATCAGGCCCTTATCTCAGTACTCCCTGGTGGCCCTTTGCCAGTCCCCCTCCCTCTCCTTTTCAGCTTCCTTTCATGTCTTGGCTTCTCACATTAGATAGTAAGCTCTTTGAGTTCAGGGGCTGTCATTCCTTTTCCTATATGTATCCTCAGCACTTAGCACAATGCCTGACACATAGTAGGCACTTAATACATGTTTATTGACTTGAATTGAAAACTAGGAAGTGAGGGGCTTTTAAGCAGTGATTTTGAGTCATACTTGTGTCTTTGGAAGATCATATTGGTAACTAGGTGGGGCATAGGTTGGAGAAGGGAGAGTTAGGAAGCAAGGGAATCAGATTAGAAGGTTATTACTTAATTCCAGGTATGCTGTGATGAGGCCCTTAACTAGGGTGCTGGAGGTATGAGTGGAGCCAAAGAACTGTATGAAAGATATATTGTGGAGATAAAATCAACAAAACTTGACAAATGATTTAGTGTGTTTTATGAAAGAGAGGGAAGAGGAAAGGATGACTCTGATGTTATAATCCTGAATAATTGAATGGTTGGTGCATCCCTTGAGGAAAATAAGGAAAGTTCAGGGAAAGAGCAGTTTAACTGGAAATATGAGAATTATGTTTTAGACATGTTGAGTTTGATGGGACACTTAGGTAGGGATGTCCAGGAAGCTGTAGTAGTGGGAGACTAGAGTTTAGGACAAGATTAGGGCTAGATTAGTGTGGAAATGGTAAGTGAACCCTTGGGGTCTAAAGAAAGCACAAAGGAAATGCATGTATTTTGAGCAAAGAAAAGGATCAAGGATATAATCTTTTGGGAAAATAGGCTTAATTAATCAGCAGAAGAAATGGAAGAGTAACAATAAGATACGTAGGAGAAGAACTAGGAAAAAGCAATCTTACCAGTGTCAAGGGAGAAAAGAGTATGCAGAACCAAAACTGAATCAAAAGGTACAGAAGAGTCAAGAAGGATATGGATTGATTAAAAAACCCAGTGAACTTAGCACATGAGCAACCATTGATAAATGAGGAGAAAGTAGTTTCAATAAATGCTACAAAAGAAAGAAGACTCTAAAGGGTAGGGAAGTGAATTAATGGTTTGAAAGTGGAGGCAGCAAGAGGAGGTAACTCTTTTGCATTTTCAATGAAAAGGAGTAAAGATATAGGAAGATACTTTGAGGGGGTGGCGGTACTTTTTTTTTAAAGATTGGGGAGATCTTTTTTTTTCAGAAAGCAAGGATAGAATCACAGAAAAAGAGACTGAAGAAGAGAAAGGGAGAGAATTGGTGATGTGAGGATAAAATTTAACAACAAGCTCTGTGGAAAAAATTTTATGTAGGACATGCTTTTAGGTTTAATATGCATTATTAATATTTTCT
Source organism: Phalanger gymnotis (assembly GCA_028646595.1). Lineage (NCBI taxonomy): Eukaryota > Metazoa > Chordata > Mammalia > Diprotodontia > Phalangeridae > Phalanger > Phalanger gymnotis. The sequence goes on from CM053623.1 coordinate 251,414,488, forward strand.
TGAGTCTAGAAAATTCACAAAACAATGAATCAAGCTCTGATTTGTATCACAAAAAGCTTTAGCATATCATTTGAGGGTATGTTCACTATGGAAAATACCCACAACGGGGATGCTAAGAATGGAAGGGAAATGGAATCAATGGCACAAATAAAAGGTTCTTCTTTAATGGGATAAAAAGAGAAGATGGATGTGGAGGTATAGGAGTTTTGGATAGAGAAGCCAAAGGAACTCACTAGAGATGTCCTTGATTTTCTCAGTTAAATAGGATGTAAGGTCATCTGGCTAGAGAGAGAGAGAGAGAGAGAGAGAGAGAGAGAGAGAGAGAGAGAGAGAGAGAGAGAGAAGATTGGATAAGGAAGTTGGAGAAAGCTTCAGGAGAAAGAAGTTTTTGAATAGTTACTTTGGCAGTGAAATAGCAAATCAATCAGTCCCTGGCAAGTTAGAATACACAAATTTGCACCAGTCTCAGTCAGCATAAGACTGTGATTTCCTCCAGTACAACAGAAGAACATACACAGCAAGAAACTGAGGGTGAAGAATGAGCAGAACATGAAATAGGGTAACATAGGGACAAGTGATTCAAAGGTGGAAGACAATGTATAGTTGAATCAGTCAAGACAGTAAAGAGGAAAATTTCACTCGTAGTAGCATGATAGATTGGGAGAACAAAATGGAATAATGGGACTAAAAGTCATGGGTAAAAAAAAATAACTTTAGCATGATTGAGACAGAAGCTGCAGGGGATTATGATAAGAGAGGGGAATTTCAGAGTTAAAGATTATGCCTTTCAACTTTAATTATTCAATTGGAATTATCCTTTCCAAAGTTGCTAATGATCTCTTAATTGCCAAATCTGATTACCCTTTCTATATCCTCATCCTTCTTGATCTGTCTGTAGCCCTTACACTATTGATTATTTTTTCTTGAATATTTTCTCCTCTATTGGTTTACATGACACTATTCCCTCCTGCTTCTCTTGTTACTAGTATGGCCATTTAAAAAATCTCCTTTGCTGTATTTCTATTCATGTCATATTTAATAACTATGGATGTCCACAAGGTCCTCTCCTGCACTCTCGTTTCTCTTCCCTTTCTACTATCTTGCTTAGTAATCTTATCAGATCTGGTGAATTTAAGTATTATCTCTCTCATCTCTACCATAATCTCTCTGCTGAACTCCTATCACCAACTGGCTTTTGGGCATCTTTAATTGGATGTCCCATAAACATCTCAAAATCAATGTATAGAAATCAACAAAATAGAATGTATCATCGTTCTCTCCTCTCCTCTCCCCACAATCTCACTTTCTTCTCAATTTTCCTCTTTTGGTTAGGGCACCATCATCCTCCCAGTGACCCAGGCTCACAATCTCAGTGACAGTCTTAATTCCTCATTTGCACTTACCCAACAAAGGTTATCTGTTGTCAAATCTTGCTTTTTGTATTTTCACAGCACCTCTCTGCTCACATAGCCACTATCCTAGTTTAGGCCTTCATTAAGTTTTCCTCGGATTACTGCAATAGCCTTCTGGTTTTTCTCTGCTTCAAATCTCTCCCTACTCTCTATCCAGGTTTGAATACTCCATTTCTCATGTAAAACACTCCTATGGGTTCCTTTTACTATCAATATTAAATATAAAGCCCTCTATTTGGCATTTGTGGTCTTTTGTAACCTGACTCCATCCTACTTTTCCAGTACTGTTAGATTTTACTCCCTTCCATGTACTCTACAATCCATATTGGACTATATCTGTCTATATGATGTTCCTCAAACAAAATGCTTAATATCCTGATTCCATGACTTTATGTTGGCTATCTAACCTACCCAGAATGTTCTCCCTCCTGTTTGTTTCTTTTATCTTCCCTGACTTCATTCAAGAATCATTTAAAATTACATTCTCTTTAGGAGGCTTTTGTGGACACACCTCCTTTTTGCATCTTCCCTAAAATGACCTTCTTACCCTTCATCTATACTTTTTTCTGTTCCGTCATTTTCAATCATGTCTGATGTTTTATGACCTCGTTTGGGGTTTTCTTGGCAAAGGCACTGGAGTGATTTGCCATTTCCTTCTCCAGCTCACTTTACAGATAAGGAAACTGAGGCAAACAGGGTTAAGTGATTTGCCTAGGGTCAAATAGCTAGTAAGTGTCTGAGGTCAGATTTGAACTCAGGAAGATGAGTTTTCCTGTCTCCAGGACTGGCACTTTATCCACTGTGCCACCTAGTTGTCCCAAGCTTCTAAATAAAAGCTATTCTTGTCAAAGTGAAAAAGCCTTTTCCAATCTCCTTTTTGTACCTGATTCAGACTACAATTTGAACTATTCTCCAGCTTGCACCATACTGTCCCCCACGCCCATCATAGTTTTGGTATTCTGTCAGAAAGGGGACAGGGCATAAGGAGGAACTGTGGGTTCCCATTATTTGTGTGGCACATCTTACAAGTGTCTGATAACTCTGGATATGCTGATTTTCTTTCTCACAGAAACCAACTAGCCTACCTCCTTCTCTGTGGTCAATCAATTTAACTGTTTGGTCCTTTTTTCTCTGTCCTACAGCCCTGGCTATCAGTCAGAATGGGTGCTCTGACGGAAACTGCTTTTTAAAAAAGGAATAAACTCCTCTTAGAAATTTGAAACATATTTGAGACAGAACACATTTCAAAAAACAGTTTTGCATAACAGCACTGTTTCTCCATTATACCACAGTACTCTTCTCAGCAACAGCCTGAGCTCCTGAACTGTTGTCTTTTGCAGAGCTGTTTCTAGTTACAAATCCAAGTTTCTGTGCCTTTCCCCTCCTACCCTCCCACCTCGCCTGAACAGAAAGTTTTCAGCAGAAAATTTGAAACAAGGACTTAAAACATAGATTTAAACTTGTTCCACACCAGGGCAGAATTAAAGATTTTTTTAAATTTACCACTTACAAATTGCTGTTGGGACCACAGGGGCTTGGGTAGTATGCCCACTCCCTATTCAGTACCAGGCCTAAAGTTAGAAAAGGGTTCAGTCTGGCCTTTAATGAGAAGATAAGCTTCATCTCTTCAGCTCTTTAGTTCATTAAATTTCCATCCCTGCCTGCCCTGGGAATAATTTTACTTATATCCTAGGATATGATACAAGATTTCTCCAAGAAATAGGGCACAGAAACAAACTCAAATTGTAATATAAATCAGGCATGACATAGTTATTTTATTCCTACATACAAAAGAAATGCTAACTTAAAAGACTCACAATGAGCATTAATAGAATGATTTATTAACAATATTCACTAATTGAACTTATAAATGCTATCATATCCTGCTTGCAGGTTGATACTTAAACCTCATCAGAACATAAAACAATTTTCAAAACTGATAACTTGGCATTTTATTTATTTCTTTGGCTCTGTACAATCCAAACAACCTCTAGTCCATGATTACGATAAAATCCCAGTTTGTATCAATTCTCTTGATAACGGCTATCCTCTCTAAAGCAGAAGTTTCTCTGTATGAGCTAGTTATGGCCAAAATCATACCCAAGGCTTCCAGACCTCTGGGACTCACAAGGTCTCCTCTAAGCCTTGACAGGCCCACCCTTAAAACAATGTTCAATCCCAACTCAGGAAAAGAAACATAAAGAGAAAAAGTTAGCCAGAGGCCCTAGCACAAGCTTGCCTAGTTGAATCCAGGTTTAGTGTGGGAGTAGCATATAGAAAGGGTACCAAACAACCCTAGTTCCCTTTCACCAGAGATCTAGAGAAACAATGTACTACCTGCCACATGGGCCAGTTGAAACAAGAGGGTGAGCATGAAGCTGTCTCATCTTTTGATCTGAGCCTATCCCAACACTGTCATGGGGGAAGACAAGAGATCACTCACATTTAAATCCCCAAGTCTTTCAACAGTGGTTCATTTCATGCCCTAGAGTTGGTCCCACAGCCTCTCTGTGGTTAGCTGGAACTAGAAAGGACAGCTCTGGGCATGGTTGGTGCTTGACCCTTGTACAAATTAGAATCATGGTATAATATCAACATGGAACCAAAACTTGGACTGTGTTTTATTAGAGTTGGAGTATTTCTCTTCATTCGAACACATTTGAGATAAACAAATAAAAAATATTAAGTCCACAAACAGCTTTATACTATTTAAAAAGAATTCTGTCGCCTTTTATCTTTCCTCTTATGAGTTTTTCAGTTACTTGAATGTTTCAGTTAATCAGGGTTCTAGCAACAAAAGACCCCTTTTCGTCAACTTGTTTGTTTTTCAAGAACATGTTTTGTGATAGGGGACTAAAATCTTGCCCCAGAAGCAATGTTCTTTTTCTGTTTTATAGATTCTGTCCTGCCTATACAAAGACACCGTATTTCCCCATGTATAAGATACACCTTAATTTGGGGGCCTGAAATTTGAAAAAAAAAATACATAAAGTTATTGAACTCAAGTTTTATTCATCATGATATTCATACAACTACTCATCACTGTTAAAACTGCCACCCATTAGCTTGTCCTCATCTGTGTTTGATGATGAATCACTGTCTTCATTTATTGCCTCATCCTCAGTTCCATCTGTGGCATTTGAAATGCCCCTCTTCTTAAATGACTTGACAGCAATCTCAATCTTGATATTATCCCAGGATCTTTTTACCAGGTACAAACTTCTCCTATAGTTGGTTTCTTCACTCTTGCCTCTCATGGCCTTCTGCCGTGGCATTTTTCAGTAGGGTTTCTTCTTTCCGTAGCCAGTCTCAGATTGTTTTCTCAGTTGGAGGAGGACCAAACTTACGTTCAGCGGCACGATTTCCATTCACTTTTGCAAACTGGATCACTTTTAAGTAGAATTCAACATTGTATGAAAATCTTTTCTGAGCCATTTCTGGGAAAAACATGGCAAAATATATCCTAATATACAGGAAACAAATGTGAACCAATGAGTGCAAAGACAAGGACGAAAAAGCAGGAAATGCAAGTAAAAAAATTTACAACAATGAGCACAAAAACAAGCACAAAAAAGTGGGAAATGCAAGTAAAAAAAATCTACAACCCCAGCATAAGACATAAGATGCACCCAGTTTTTATACCCCAAATTTTTCAGAAAAGGGTGCATCTTATACATGGGGAAACACTCCTTCCTATTCTATTCCATTCCCTTCATCAGTTGACATTGACTCCCAGTTGACTTTCCAGTGGAGGTGATAGTTTAGTGCTTGTCTGGCCACGTTCTCTCTCTCAGTATCCCTTTGTGACAAGTATATGTTTGCAAGACAATCACCTGAAATCATGGATGAAATCTTTGGTTACAAAACAAAGGCAAAGATCACCAACCTTTATTGGTATGTCTATTAAATTATTGATATCATACTTCATCCAAATGAGTGAATTAATTACAGAATCTGGCAAATTTTGTCAGTTTGTTTTAATTATGAACTAGTTACTTTACCGATAAAAAATTTAAAAACATACAAGTCGTGTCGAGGTGATTCAACTGCATTAAAAATGTGATAATTTTGATTCATCTAACTATAATATTTAGGAAAGAGCCTGAAAATTAGATTGTCTATAGCTTGCTCCCCCCCCCCCCAGGTATAAACTTTATAATTTTTCTGAAAGTGCCCCATGAGGGATATTTTCTGATTTGTGTGACAAGAGACAGGAGAATATTCTTCTTTCTTTGTTAATGGGATTTGTGCACAATTATATCACTTTTTTCTCATCTATGAGACATTCAATGTTTTAAGTGCAGGAGAACATCGTGCCAGGGGAATATAAATCCTAGCACAGTATTTTGCACATGAGAGGTGTTCAATGATTATTTGTTGAATGAATGAATTTTAGTACGAAGGATCTCTAAAAAGCAATTGGAGGACATATGCTATGGATAATGTTATTGCTCCTTGGAATAGAAAGACATACATCACTAATCACTGATTGATTGATTCATTCATTCATACAATCATAGACCGTTAGAGGTAAAAGGGATCCCAGAGGTCACACCCTCTCATTTTATATGTGATGAAACTGACAGCTTGAGAAGTAAAGTGTGACTTGCCCAAAGTCATGCAGCTAGTAAATGAGAAATCTGAAATTAGTTTAAGCAGCCAACTTGTATTTTAATGAGGTAAAGAAATGTAATGATTCAACAAACTTAGTAGGTGTTCTACTGAGCAACTGAGCAACAATGTGAAAAGTATATACTAACTAAACCCAATGCATGATATAACTAACAAGGAACAAAAGTTATCCTCAGAAAAGGTTACAATTTAGGACGAGTTTTGTGACATGTACACAAATTAGACCTATGAGGGAGAAAAGAAGGGGCATATCCAGGAGTATACCAGTAAATGTTTAACAACTGGCTGTCTGGAAAAAAATATATGAATAACACACTTTTAAGTTTAACATACATTTTTAACATTTTCTCCCTCATTTTCCTAATTCTAGACAATCAACAAAACAATAAATCAAGCTCTTAATTATAGCATTTGCTGATTTCCAAAGTTTAAATGCTGACACTGAAAATTTAATAGTCAGCTTTTACGAGCTTGTGCAAGTTGGCTTCGGCATATTCCCAGCATATATCTTCTGGACGGAGGAATTAGGCATGGTTTCATGGGAGAGGAGATGGCATGTGAGTGTAGCCTTTAAGAATGATTAGGGTTTTAATAAGTGGAGATAAGAAAAGAACTGGCTATTGGAGTAGGGAGAAACATAAACAAAAACACAGAGACAAAAAGGTACAGGATATGTTCAGCAGGCTGGGTTTCTCACTAAAAAGAACATATAAATGTGTGTATGTATATACACACACAGATACACACACACACACACACACACACGCACGCACTTTTGCGCAGCATGAATATATACATATATTCAAATGTTTTAGTGATGATATTTTCTGATGTTGTTCTCACTTTCAATGACTCCCCCTACCTCACTTCAAGTGGAACCCTCTCTGAAAATATAAGCCTCATCATATATCTATAGCTCACCGTTTCTCTGCTGAGAATTGGGAGACTTGCTTTAGTATCAGTCCTCTGAAGTCGTGATTGGTCACACTGATTAGTGTTCTGAAGGCCTTCAATATTGTTTCCCTTATATTACTGAGGTTACCATGTACATATTTTCCTGGTGCTGTTTATTTTGTTTTATACCAGTCTTCACAAATTTCTCTGGATTCTTCATATTCATTATTTCTTATGGAACAATAATAACAAAACATCATATTCATTTACCATAATTTTTTCAGTCAGCCCTCCATCTTTAGGCACCTACATTCCTTCCAGATATTTTATACTACAGAAAGTACTGCTATAAATATTTTTGTATGCATTCCCTTTGTGTTATCTCCTGGGGCTCTATAACCAGCAATAGTATCATTGGATCAAAATGTATGTACAATACAGTTTAGTGACTTTTCTAGTGTGACTCCAAATTATATTAAACTATTTCATCTTTAATATGTTAGGTATTTTTAATTGTTATTATTAATAGAAGCTTATTTAAAATAGGCTCCGTAGTTTGATGTGATAGAAATAGTGCTGGATTTGGTGAAGGGAACATGAGTTTGATTCTTGACTATGTTACTGCCTGGGTAACATGGAGCAAGTTATTTAACTTCTTTGTGCCTCGGTTTTCCCAGCTGTAAAAACTGGTAGATGTACTATATCTCTAAGGTACCTTCCAACACTACATTTTTTGATCCTATTGTCCTCCTTGACATATTGTATGTGTCTGTATTCTGTATATAAATACAGACACAAAATTCCATTTGAACCATATTTCTCCCATTTACTTTTACAGTAATAAGAGGTAGCATACTGTGGTAGACTGAGAACTGGTGCTAGTTAGGATCAAGAAAAGCTGGGTTTGAATTCTACCTCTTGTACTTACAAAATGGGTGACCAGAATCAAGTCTAAGCTCTCTAAGCCTCATGCAACTTTCTTTTCATCTCCTAATTTATGGACGGGTTTTTATCTCATTTGTGGAAAGAATTCCTATGCTCATGAAGTCACAGATCCTTTCTGTGACATTTTATTTTAAGTATATTTTACACTAATTGCTTTACTTACTTTAACTCAATTTTATATATTTGAACATAGGTTCTGTTGGGAAAAAAATCAACTATGTCTATTTTGAATAGAATTAGTGTGTATTTGGGGGCAAAACAGAGTTTTGTTGATCTCAAAGACAAATTTAAGTAATCAGGCCCAAATGAACAACATCCTCAGGTCCTTAAAAAGAAAAGAAAAACTGGCAAAAGACATTACTACTCAGCTACTGTTTGTGAACTCTGAAAAGTCTTGAAGAGGGAGAGAAGAAGCACAGGACTGTATTTTAACAATCTGGCTAGCAGCTTCTGTGGGGGGGAAAGATCCACCACAGCCAGCACCCAGAAAGCTGCTAGACAGCCAGAAAGCCCAATCGTTTGATCTGCCTTAATAAGGAGAGCAAGGTTAAGAGGTTGGCAAGCTTACTTTAATTCAGCACACAAATATCATTCACTTAGTTCAGGGAAAAAAGCCAGCACCCTGAGCAAAACAAAAGCAAATTACAATCATCAACAGACAAACCTTGTCTAATTCAAATCCCAATACATAGTCACCAGAGTTCAACAAAGTCTCAGCATCCAGTTTTACAAGCTGGAGGGCTCCTTAGCTACAGCTGCCCAGAGTCTCTTCATCAACACCATCTCAAGAGCCCTTAAATTACAGACAGACCCAATACAATTCATAGTTACCAACATGTAAGTTCAGCCCTGGGAGCTCAGATCAAGGGCTGGCCCAGAGTCACGTGTGCCACCACTGCTGAGGCAAAGAGTTCCAAGCAAGAAGAGGCCAACCCCTGGCTTTTATATCTTTGTCAGCGTCAGGGGTGAGTCACACATGCGATTCACCCACGTGACCTAAAATCATCACAAAGAGGCAGACTTAAACCCACGTGGTCTAAGAGTCTCTGTTGTCCCAGGCATGTAAACTAGGCCCTCCCTGGAGTTAGTCCCACCTTGGGCCCCACCTCAGTCATCAATCCACACCCACATAGGTTCCACACCTAATAGGGGTTTGGGCCTGGGGCTTAGCATTACTCAAAGCAAACAAAAGCCAAACTCTTCAAGGGCACTAAGTGCTAAGGAGCCCATTTTGCTTAACAACACAGACTGGCAAAGGTCAAATGTTGTCCTGGTTTTCACAAAAGGAAAGAGAATGCAATCAATAAGATAGTGAGCTTGGCTTCATTTTTTTTGACAAAATTCTCAAAAGTGTTATTAGAGGAATAGTTAATAAAAAGCAGCGATCCAAAGAGTCAATGTGACTTCACCAAGAGCAGGTCATATTTCTGTTTTTTTAATGAGACTGGATGATCTGAGGAATGCTGTAAATACAGTGGACCTAGATTTTAGGAAATCATTTAACAAAATATCTGATCGTATCCTTGGGAAAAAAGATGAAAAGTTGTGGGCTTGTTGCCACAATTTGGCTAGCAGCTGCTGTGGGGGCAAAAACCCAGCACAAGCCCAACAACAAGAACACTGCAACCCCAGGTTCTTTTGATCTGCTTTGCTAAGGAAAGCAACATTAAGGGTTTAACAATCTTACTTTAATCCAACATACAAATACCATTCACTCAGCTCAAGGGGAAAAGCCAGCACCCTAAACTTCAGAGCAAATATAAACAAATTACAAACATACATTTATGAGAAGAACAAATATAATTCATAGTTACCAAGGAATCATCAACATCTGAGTTCAGCTGGGAGCTGGACAAGGCTGGCTCATACTCTGGCTCAGAGCTCTGAAAGAGAAAGCCAACCTCTGAGTTTATATATCTTGTTCAGGCTCAAAGGTGAGTCACACATGCGCTTCACCCACGTTACCTAAAATCGTCACAAAAATGTGACTTAAACCCACATGGTCTAAAAGCCTCTGATGTCACAAACATGCCACTGGAACCCATGTAAACTAGGCTTTCCCTTGAGGAAAGGAGGTCAAGGACTCCTAATTTAATCAAGGAAACAAAGGCCAAACTCTTCAAGGGCAATTGGATGAATAAGTGCTAAGAGCCCATCTTGATTTCCAGTACAGGGCTAAACAGAAAACATGGAGATTCAGAACTCGTTGAATGACTGGACCCAGAGGAATAATTAATGGTTTAACATCAGCTTAGTAGAGTTCCCCAGGGATATGGGTCTACTCTACTTGAATTTTTTATCAATGACTTTGGTAAAGGAATAGATGCCATATTAATCAGATACACACAGGACACAAAAGCTGGAAGGGTTCAGTAGCACGCTGTATGACAAAGGCAGGATTCAAAAAGATCTTGACAGCATAGAACTTTGGGGAGGATTAAGGAGATGAAATTTAACAGAGAAAAATACAAATGAACTCTACCCCTTATGTAGCATTGGAACATTGAGTCATAAGTCTCTAGCAAAGAGGAGAATCTAATGCTTTGAGCCCACAGTTATGCAAGGTTTGAAAGGTATGTCTAGTTAACACATTAACTGAAAAAGATCAAAGGTTTTAGTGAACTGAAAACTGAATGTGAGGCAGTAGTTTTATATGGTGGCCAAGAAAGGTTGCAGTGATAGGTATATTGTCCAAGAATAAGAGTAGTGGGTTCCATTTGAATGCCACATTTTAGGAAGATCACTGATAGACTGGGGAGTATATAGAGGAGATAAACCAGGATTGTGAAGGGCCTCAAGACCATAGCAAGTGAGAATCACTTGAAGGAAGTAGGGATGTTTAGCATGGAGAAAAGATGTAGTGGAGACATTAATCAAACAATGAACACACTTTTACTCAGTGCCTATTTTATGTTGGCATGGGGGAAACAGTTGCAATGAATGAAACATTTTTTACTCTCAAAGAGCTTACATCCTAATGGGAGAGACAACAGGGACATATGTAAGAATATGCAGAACAAATTTAAAGAGAATAAAGAGAAAGTAATTTGAGAAGGATGACTCTAGCAGCTGAGGGGATTGGGAAAGGCTCCATGTAGAAGGTGGTTCTTGAGCAGTGTCTCGAGGGAAAAGAAGGATTCTGTAAGGTAGAGGGAGTGCATACCTGATACAGGGAAGAACCAGTACAAAGTACAGAGAAGGGAGATGGATTTTTGCATGTGAGGAACAAAGAGAAGGTCAGTTTGGCTGGATCCAAGAGTGCAGAAGGGTGTACAATTAGGTTGAAAGAGGAGGTTGGGAACAGGAATTTTAAAAATTAAACAAAGCAGTATATATTTGACTCTAAAAGCTGTAGGAAATGATTGAAGTGAGGCATGATAGGCATCTCCAAGTGTCGAGGGACTGAATTTATTCTGTTGGCCTATCAGGGCAGAGCTAGGAACAACAAATAGAACTGCTAAGGGGCAAATTTAGGCTTGTTTTAGTAAAAGCTTTATCACCATTAGAGCTATCTCAAAGTAGAACAAGCCTACAAGGAGAGAACAGACATTCCTCTTTACTACTGGTCTTTAAGCAAGGGAAGAATGACTACTTGTCAGGTACACTGTAGAGAAGACTATCATTAGGCTATGAATAGCATCAGGTTGCTTTAGTTGTCCCTTCTAAATCTGAATTCATGTGATTCTGTGAATCTCAATATTACCATCAGAAAAGAAAAATAGCCCTAAATTACCATGTGGTGACTCCATGGAGATGTAGCCTTAAACTATGTGTCTGATTTGCTATGAAATAAGCCTTCTATAAAAGTCTCAGAGGGCAAGTAACTAGATAATGCTGTTACAGGGCAAATTAGGGGCCACTGAATTTAGACTTGAAATACAGACATGCAGAATGAGAAAAGGCATACAATGATATTTTGAGCGAGTTGGAGTATGTAAATAAGATTCAGAATAGTGCATTATTTAAAAAATTTGTTAGTATATTGTCACTTACAAACATTAATCCCATCTATTCCAGCTTAAGAATGAAGACATAGTGTGTGTTAAGAAAAATATTAAATTTTGTATTAAAAAAACAAATTGCATTGTTTTTGTATAATGTACTAATTCTTCATCTGAGCACCTTCAAGAACTTTGCCTAGACTTTGACAAGTTAAGAGTTTATAAAGGACACTTAGAAATGGAGTGGCAAAAAATAGTGCAATGCAGAAGAGAAAGATAAAAATGATCTTGACACTTTATTTCCTATTCATCCATGGTCTGTCATGTCCAAATTAAGCTTTTATGAATGTGAAAAAATACATGGTCCAGGTAGAGACCACATGAGATGTTACTTGATCTAATTAAATTAAACAAGTTTCAATTATTTTCTTTATTTCAGGGCCAAAATCACTGATACCTGGGTTCTAATCTGTGATAAATTTAGCTAATGTGTTCTGCAACAGTAGGAGAATTGTGTGGAAAGATATACTTGTAGAAAGAGAATGGCATCCATATGGTGGTCATAGAATGATTTTTTGCTTGTGTGACAACTGACCATAAGTTCAGGATTTATGGGAAAGAAGTAGATAGGAAGAATGAATCTGGTGCTTGGGGGAAAAGGATAAGATGCTACTGGAATGAAGCTTTTATTTAATCTTATATCCTTATTATATGTTGCCCCTTCCACAGGAAACCTAATTCTTATTTGACTTCTTATACAAAACATTGTCTCTACCAGGATTTGAGACTCCAACACTGTTCTTTAGAATGAACAAGAAATATTCATTTTGCCAAAGTAAAATTTATCCATGATCACATTGATGTGGGCACTCTACCAGTACACACCAAATCCTGTCCATGTCTTCTCATCCTATACTATTCTTGTCCATGTTTTTTCCATAAGTGCTCAATTTTTTTCTATGTCTTTCTTTTAGATCTTTTAATATTTCATATTACTACTAGTGTAACAAAGCCTGTCCATTTGCTATCTTTTGGTCTTTCTATGAGACTGGCTTCCCTTCTTTCTCCTATACTTCTACTAGAGAAAGAATAAAAAACAACCAAACAAACCAAGTCAAACTACACTACAAATGTATATAGTCAAGCAAAACAAGTGCTATATTGGCATTGTCCAAAAAAACCCCAAGTGTCTCATTCTGCATTCTGAGTCCGTTACCATTCCATTCAAAAAGCATTTGCTAAGTGTCTATTACGTGTAAGGCCCTGGACCTTCAAGAACCCACAGGAAAATGCAACATGAACACAGGAAAGAAAATTCTCTCTGTTTGTTCTAGATCTATTATTTCATTGATATTGAGAACTGCTGCTATAGAAACCCCCTCCATCAATGTAGATCAACAACACTTCTGTAACTTTTAGTCTTAGAAAGTAATGAGAATGTTGAAGTAATGAGAAGTTAAATGACTTGCCCATAGTCACAGCATGTATCATAAACAGGACTTGAACATAGATGTTTCAGACTGCAAGGATTGTTCCTCTACTAACTATACCAGTAACTATACTACTAATCTACATTTAAGCTCTTCTCTATGTCAAAATCTTGGGACTTAAAATTACATGGGGGGAGGAGGGAGAAGGAGAGGGAGAGGGAGAGGGAGAGGGAGAGGGAGAGGGAGAGGGAGAGGGAGAGGGAGAGGAGAGATAACTTTATTTGTAGGGGAGACAGTGCTAAATATTAAGGGGATGAGGAAAGGTCTGAGGTAGAAGGCAATGAAGTGAACCTTGAAGGGACTGGAATAAGAACTTACTATTATTATTGTAAGGAAAATTATTTTAAAATCTATATGGAAAAATTTCATGTGACTGAATTCATATGGAGGATAAGGTCAAAGAATATGTCAAAAATGAGTATGCAGTTTTCACTTTGGTATTATTGACAGCAATGGAAAAGTTAAGAAGAGAACTCTTTTTTCATGAAAGATGATCAAAAGTAAACATGATTCTAATGTAGAATTGAAATATATATATAGTATTGGTTGTGGTTTTAGTTTCATTGGGCTAGGTACTGAATGAAAGAGACAGATAAATCTGAACTTCTCTAGAAGTAGTGTGGTGGAAAGAACACTTCTCAGGAGAGCATAAGCCCAAATCCCACATTTGGCACTCAATAGCTGTGTGACTGTGGCCAAGCCTTGTTTGCTTATTTGTAAAATGGAGACAAAAATGCCAGTACTACCTGCCTCATAGTTAGTTTTAAGTGAGATAATGATTGTAAAAGACTTTGTAACCCTTAAAACACTATATAAATATTATGTATTATAATTCTATGCTTTAGAAATTAATAACATCTTTGGTATTGTAAATGATGCCTTTCATCTTTTGTCAAGTACAGTAGCAGTAAATAAGGCAAATATTTGTAAGAAATTCATACCTGATTGATGACTTTAATCTCTTTTTTTAATGAGATTAAATGTAGAAAACCTATTTTTTTTTCTTTCTTTACTGGAAGTATTAACCCATTAAATAGGTTATTCTGATTCAGCTTATTATGATACATTTACAGGTTTACTATGATCTGCTTTGTTTCATAGACATGGCCTCTTGTTGCAAAGGTCTACTCTAAGTCTCTTTCAGAGGTCACCTAATTAAACTTGAACAGCAGGAAAATTTTTTTTATATCTGGAGTGATTATGATAAATCCAGCAAAAGGAAAAATAACAATTTGACTCATGCGGCAAAGGGTTATTTCCAACTTTAAATCTTTCAGGAGCAAGTAGATAAGGCTACTTTTAAGCCAGTTCATTTTATTAAATATTTGAAGATTATTATTATTATCCTCCTATTTGAAGCATGAATATAAAATGCAGAGAGCACAGGCCTTGCTGTCACCTAGATAGCCCATACCAGCATTGGAGATAGAGAAACTAGAATGATAGCCAAGAGATTTTCTTACTATTGGATTAGTGCTGCAATTTCAGTAAGAGATAAGTATTTTAAAAGAGTTTTAAGAGACCATTCAGCTTCCATTAAGATTAAATGTGCATATAATATCCAATTTATCTAAATCCTCCAAATTTGAGGGAGTTAGCCCTCATCTTTCAGGTGACAGAATTTCTCCTTCTGATCATCCAGCCCTGTCTCCTTGTTATAAACACTGACCAAGCACTCATTATTAAGTGCATTATGCTACACATAATTTTGAGTAGCCTTGGGTCCCATGAGTTCCCACAAAACTCTGGGATTGATGCTTCACTATTTTCTAGGTTCTTTTTGCTATTTTGGATTATCAACCCTCCAAACCATGGCTCCAACTCCTAGCAATGCCACCTATGTGCCAGATTATATAAGCGACACATGCATCCAAAAATTTTTTTAAAAAATTATTTAATTAAGACAGGACAGGAAGATAGATGCTGGGAAAATGAATTGGATAGCAACTGTTTTACTTAAACATGCACGAAATAAATGTATCCTACAATTGTAAGAAATAATCCTTGAATTGCTAATTTACAAAATCATGAAATGGGCTGGCACACTCAGTTCTTTGGGTACTTGCAGGGAAAGACCATGATGTCAGTGGGAGGCGAGGCTTCATTAACACTTTAATAAGGCACAAAAGGTGGAGGGTGAGTGGCACAGAAATTACAAAGGCAAGCAATGAATGATGGGAGGCATACAGAGGCAGACAGCATGTGGCCAGGAAAAGGGTGATGAAGGAATTGAGGCAGCATTGGGAAGAGAATGGGGAATGGGAGAGGCACTGAGTATAACTCCCTTTATTTTACCATGGAGTATAGTTGGGAGCACTTGGCAGTATGGACTCAACTGAGACCAACCTATGGAGACTCAAGCAAGGGTGCTGATGGGGCAGGAATTTGTTATCTTATTTTTCTGGGTTTTTTTGGGGGCAACCTGGGTGGAACAGATGAATTATTATCTGTGTCACCTTGGGGTTAGTTCATTAAAATATCCAAATCATCTCAAAGTTGTCAGTAAAACCTTAAAGTTAACAGTCACTATATCTCAAAGTTATCACTAATGTTTGACATTCTGCTGATCTTACTGCAGTTGTTTGGAACTCATCTAAGATTTATACATCATAGAACCGAAAGGCCCTGAAAGTAAAGTCTAGATGGCTTCCCCTGGTTTAGCTGTTGTTGTTTTTCTTCCTAGTTTCATTCTCAGAGAGGACCAATGACATCACAAGGGTGAAATAATTCTAGAATAATATAAATCATAAACGCCACCACCAACACCACAATGTTAATTGCTAATCCAACTTTCAGGTCATGTTAAAAGTGGGGGTAAGGGAAACAATAGTAAAATAAGACAATACAAAGGAGGGCGTAAATATAGTGAGGGTGTTATATGGCTTAAGACATCTCTAGTAGTGGTTATAGCCTGATAGGAATTTGAAAACATGGCCATTTTGGTTCTAGCAATACCACTGACTGTGTTACCACTTTGACCAAAGTGATTAAACTCCTGTGTGTCTAAGAAATTGAGGAACTGATATAATAGCATATAGTTGTAGGCTGATCCTACTTGAAATCAAGGTGATACTTCACACAGAACAGTGGAGCAAGTGGCATTTAGTCATGTTCTGGTACTGAAGAGATTTGGGGTTGAGGGGTGCTTGAGACCCCAAAATACCAACACGCCAGGTCCTGCTGAAAGAATTTGACTAAAGCCTTCTCAGCCAAGGAAAAAAGACAAAGTTTATTAAGGATTAGCCATATTGGGTTGTCTTGAGAAATTCCACCCTTTGTGACACTTGTTTTCATAAGCAGACCAGATTCAATCTACTGAGCTAGATTGGATATGAGTGCCTTCATGGGGGCAAGATGGAGATTATATACAGAAAGATTGTGGGAGGGATTGAAGGGTGGTCTAGGGTGACTAGAGGAGGGGTTTAGGGAGGGTCTTGAGGAGGAGTCCAAGGAGGAGCTTCATGGCACTGGGATGAGGTCATACTCCCAGAACCAAGAAAATAGGATCAAGGGTGGGAATAGCTGAGGGCATAGATATTGATAGTATCAAGGGCCAGAGGTACTGGGTAGCTCAGAAGAAGAGCTATTGAATGCTGAATAAAATGTATTTAAGGGAATACATAAATACCAGAAGTAATAGGATCAATAATTTCCATATGTGATAATCTGAAAATGTAATTGAGTCATCTTATTTCCAAATTGTATTTTTAGAGTTCTCTTAGGCTGAAAAATTTGAGAGACCCTTGTGAGGTCTAAACTTTTTGATAGATATGAATTGATCTTTTGAAAAGGGTGTGATAAAAATGTGATAGTTTGGGGTGGCTGAGCCAAGATGGAGGCAGGAAAGCAGGGACTTGTGTGAGCTCCCCACCAGGTCCCTCCAAAAACCCATAGAAATGGCTCTGAATAAATTCTAGAACTGCAGAACCCACAAAATAGCAGAGGGAAGCAGGGATCCAGCCCAGGACAGCCTGGATGGTCACTGGGTGAGGTCTATCTCTCAAAGAGCTAGGGGTGGAGGAGAGTAGAGCCCAGCGTGGGCAGTGGCGAGTCCAACCATACTGGGAGCCAGGGCCCTGAATCACCCTGAATCAGTAAGCTGTGGCAGTTACCAGACTTTGCAACCCACAAACACCAAAGACAATAGAGAAGGTTAGTGGGAAAAGCTGCAGGGGACAGAGTGGAAGGAGTTCGAGGTTCAGCCACCTCCCCAGGGGGAAGTGGGGGAGATGCAGCTACAGAACTACAGCTGAAGTGCTTCCGGCCCCAGGCACACCTGGTGGGAGGAATTAAGTGGTAGATCAGAGCAGGAGTGCACAGCCTGCTTAAGGTCCCAGTCAGGTCCTGGCTGGTGGTTCTTGGGGAAGGAGGAGTGCTGGTGTGGCAGAGCTGGCTATATAGAAATAGCTCTGAAAACAACAGGTCATCCCCTCAAGCTTGGAACAAAGTACTCTTTACTCTATAAGCAGTCATACCCTGACAAAAAACTCAAGGGTAAAGTAAGTTGGATGGGAACATGTCCAGGCAGCAAAAATGGACTCAGATTCAGACTCAGACTTTGGAATCATTCTTTGGTGACAAAGAAGACCAAAATATACAGCC